>LR812524.1:22072546-22429177 GCA_903798195.1 Danio kyathit | reverse complement strand
AGGGAACCGAGTTCAGTAAACGGAATGTAAATAATGTAACGTGAGGCAGAAACCTGTGCTAATCCCCCTCGTCGGCAGTTAGAGATGTAGCCTAATTCTAGAAAATTCACCAGGGCTGTTTTGTCAGCTGCTCCCCTGGCATCGGAATATAGAATTTCTATTTAGGCCGTTTAGTGTGGACAAGTTGGCACTGAGAAGGATGAGTGTGCAAACACACACACACACACACAACACACACACACACACACACACACACACACACACAGACACACACACACAGTGCTCAGGTGTTCTGGGGTTGCCATGGCGCCTCCGCTGGCTGGTTCGGCGGAAAGCTGGGCTAATTAACCCCTGTGGATGCAACTGCCTGCGGGCGGCCGTGGTTCTAGGTCATCCTGCTGACTGGGAATTGCACCAAACTCTTCAGACCTCCTTTTACCTCTTCTTTCACTCTGCTTGTTCCAGCTCTGATTTGGTGCACTTGCTGAGTTTTCATATAACAGGGTCATATTGTGCTGAAACGGTGGTCTTGTGTTGAAAGGAGATCCAGCGGTGTGACATTGTTATCACGGTACAACTTCCCGCAGAGAGTTTAACAATACATAACTTGAGTGCCAAAAATTCGCTGCGATTGTTTCTTATGCGTGAGAGGCCTGTGGGGGAAGCAAGATATTTCAATTGCATATCTGGGTTTTGGCTGAGGCCATTTAATGTGTATTAATGAAACGGAGGACGTGCCATAGTGATAGCCGTATTCTCAGAGAGAGATGCTGTGACAGCTTGTAATTATGGAAACAGATGCCTCTTGAAGGTGTATAATGTTGCTTGTGTGCATTTCTTAAAGGTCCCATTAATGGTTTGACTTTAGGATGCACTGAAATTTCCACCAGATCAGATAAGCGAAAACTTTGATGCGGAGAGGAGCAGCTTGTATATGAAATCAAGGGTTGAGGTTTAATTATATTTAATGTAATGTATAATAGCAGAAAGTGTTAGATTTAAAGTTGAAGAAACGTATGTTGTGTGAAGTGAGTATGACGGTGCTTCTAAGGGAAGCACATTGCGGTCAAAATTCAAATGCACTTGCAAATTTAGCTTCTAGTACTTTGTCTGATTTTGCATGAACAGTGTATGACATCATTCAAACACATTTGCTATGCTAAAAATAACAACATTTTTAATGCATAAATATATTTATATATGCCTTTTCTAGACTCTAATAGTTGCTGCATAATAAAATAAATTCAGTTCTTAAGGCACGCACTCTGAAACAAGAGGCTAACCTAATTCTTGAGCAATAAATCGGAGTACATATTGATATTAATATGAAATTAAAAAAAAATGGAAGATAAAAACAGTCTAAAGAATCCTTGTGTTATTTTTTAAAGAGCCCCTGTTTTAAAGGTTTTTGAAAATGACGTTCCATGCAGTGTTTATCACAGCTGTAAGTGAATGAAAACATCCAGGTTTAAATCTGAAAGTGCGCCATGTTTACAACTATTGATTCTTTAAAGCCTGATTTATACTTCTGCGTTGAGGGATTGGCGTGACCCACGGCGCATGCGCTTGCATTTATACTTCTGCGCGCTGTTTCTGTTGCTCTGCAATAACACTTCCAAAACACTATCTAACAGTATTTGTTTATGTTCCTCTGTGTCGAGTTTTCGCTGGTGTTTTGTTTTTTCTGAATGCTTCCTTAATGTACAAGTGGCTCAAACTCGCTCATTTTTGAGGGCGGGAACCGGCGGACATGCAACAACTTTAACCATAAGGTAAACACAAAACAAAACATTTCATCTGGGAGCTCCTTCACAGACTCAACACTTGTAAACACTAGCTCCAATGGACTCGCACGGCTTCTCTGTCCCACCCACACTCGTCAGCGCTACAAGCCGACCAATCACAGAGCTTGTGCTATGCATCATTGCGATGTAGTTTACATTTTTGAGAGGTGTGCTTCAGCGACGGCGAGGGTTATGCGTCCATGTGTAGGCAGTTCGTAGCATACGCGTGCGCTTGACGCAGAAGTATAAATCAGCCATAAGGAAAGAGTCGACTTGAGTAAATTAATCGTGTTGTGTTCGGATCTTTTGCCCGCATGCATCAAAGTCAATACGACACATCACCAAATATGAAACTGCCGGACCCGGTAAAACATGAACGCGCCTTTCCCTTTAAACACTAGCGGAGTGCAAGGGATCATGGTACTGATCATGACACGAAGATGACGGTCACTGAGAGATGGAGATTCAGCTGTGGGGAATAAAGGGTTAAAGCTAACAATACCGCAGTATAGCTAACCTGCTGTGTTTGTGCTGTCATTTTTCTGATGATTAATACAATAACCTACGCTGCAACGCGGTATTCACCTTGCCGTCGGCTATTAAAGGAAGAAGCAGCAAAGACTATTATGTATGGGACTTTGTCAGGCTTTGACAGGGACTTGTCAGTAACTGTTACAGTTCATATGGACCAGTTTCTTTTTCCTTGGGATTCCTTGGGAAGTGCAATTAAAATTATAACCTCGTTTTCTGTAGTTTGCAAAATATGTATTTAATTGTGTGCTATAACTTGTAATCACTCCACGTGGCTTGTAATTACGTATCTACAGTATTATAGATCAGTGCTTGTATGTATCTCTCAGGTTAAATCTTTATAGGGCTGTTCACATATTGCGTCCTAAACCACTTCGAAAACGCAACGTATGCTTCTTCCTTAAGGATTTAAATGCGTTTCTGAGCTTGCGATCCTCTGCCGTTTGTCACTGCTATGGCCATCATCAGCTGTTCCTACAGACGTGTGGCACGGTCAGGTTTCAAAAGAGTTCAACTTTTGTCACTGTGTGAATTTCCATCCACCTATTTTTATGTGCATTTTGGGAGATGCGCATAAAAAAAACGGTTAATGGAAATGGGCAAGATGTGCATAAATTTACAATGTACACAAAAGACATATGCGCATAACTGAGTAGGACAGACTTTTATTCAATAAGAAAAGATGCGCAAAAACTAAGATGGAAACACCTTTACTGAACAAATTCCATTATGCGCATTAAAAAAGTCAAGTGATTTTGTTATAAGAGATCATGTGATGATAAAAATGTGTGTGAATGAACAAACCAAGCGGCTGAGCACATTGTAAAACATCTGAAATGTGGTTTTGGGTCTTTCTTAAACACCTTAATCATTTTAGTATTAGTGTTGTTATATTATTAATTACCTCCAGAACTTTCAAGAGCCTCTGCGCTTTGCGTGTCATGGTTCAAATACCACCACGTGTTCGTTACGAGTCTGCATCGTCTTCTAAATTGCAACTCATGTATTAAATAAAGAAAAGATTGATGCAGCTTCTTCCACCGCAGCAAATTACGTTTTTACTGTTGATATTTGGTGGCAGTTATTCAGGAAGTGACGATTTTTGTTCTCTTTGACTCTTGGATGGAAACGCTGCTTTATTCACAAGCCTTTTATGCGATATTCCAGTTTTGCTCATAAATTTAATTTGCATTTTTGGATGGAAACATAGCTAGTGTTATTACTTGGGGGTTGTGGTTAAGAGTAGAGGAGTATGATGGTGTTTAACTGCATTGCTTTAATGCACTCCTGCATTGGCCTTGCATACTCAGTGCTACTTCATAACTGTGGTGGGTGTTTTTTTTTTATCTCATGCTAAATGCAGTGGGCCAGTCACAACAGACTGGGTCATCGGACCAATAAGCGCAGATTAGTCTCACACAAAGGAGGGGTTTGGGAGCAAATGAATAACTGAACAAATCATATGGGAGTCATTGGGATAATTAGGTAAAAATAAATAAGACAATGAAAGTGTTTTTTGACCTTGTATGCATATCAGCCTGTTGTTGGAGAACCCCAAACCAAAATATGCCCTTTTTAATGCATAATAGGGCTCTTTAAAAGTGGAAGAGATAGCAGCAATGTTTAATATAGATATTTGCTTGTTCAATGATTTTGGGTTTTGGCTGTAAGGACCTTTTTCAAAAGCTGAATATATTTTTTTCAAGTGATCTGCAGCCAAGTTCTACCGGAACTACTTTAGCTGTGTGTTTCACTTAACATAATTGGCACTAATCAGAACCCAACATTCAGCAGCCCTGTTTATAAAGAGAACAGTAATAGAAGATGGAAACTGGTTATTCTTGCTATTTTGGTTCTTTTGGTTTGAAAGTAAAATTTGAAACAGTGTCTCGAGTTATGAGTTAAATGCATTATTTCAAAGTGGTGATTGGCTGCCAGGACATGTAGAATACCAATACATGACATCATCTGATTCTGAGCGTTCCTCTGTATTTATTCATAAAAAACAGCTGGTTCAATTTAATCAACATGCACTATTATAATTATATGACATATAATTCAATAATTTTCATGAGATTATTGGTAGACTTCTGACTCCTATCTTACCCTTGTAAACATTCAGAGACATTGAATGTGTTTATTTTCAAAGTGCATGACACACAAGTGTTTTTGCATTTGTAGCTTTGAGAATTTTAAACTGGCCGATGCCTGGTTTGCTATCGCCTCCTTTTAAAGGGCCACGAAACCCCCCTGTCCTCAGCAGAGTGTTTTCACACCTCTAGTTTGAAAAAAGTCAGGAAAGTGGGTGTGTCCAGCTCTGGGAGTGTGGGGAGTGTCGGGGGAGGGAAAGAGGGAAAGGACTTGCAAAGAAGGGAGTTTTCATTTGGGCACGCGCTGATTTCACAGGCAAACCAAACACACAGACGCAGTTTGTTTGATACCGCACGGCGCATAGGTAGGGATGGGCGATATGGCCTAAAATCCATATTGCGATATACATTGCAGCCTCTTGTGATAACGATATATATTACGATATATAAATTATAATAGAACCATTTGAGAACAGGTTACATAGACCCTTAGGAAAGCCAAACTGCTATTTTTTTGTTAAAGAAATAAAGAAACGTTGCATGTCATTTTGAGAACATTTATTGTGCAAAAGCAAAACTGTAATTAAACAACACAATGTTGCAGATAAATAAACTAAATGTAGTCCCTTTTAGAAAGAAAGACTTTCTTTAAGTCCTTGGTTCCTAAATGCCAAGTTGCAGAGAACAAAAAAACTGGTGTTTCGTTAAGGAACTTACACTGTACTGAAAATACTTCCAGTATTAAAAAGTCAAATAAAATTGTGTATTGCAGATACTTTAAATAAAAACATATTTCTAACCTGCAGCCTAAGGTAACACATTGATTTTAAACATTTTGTTCTCCTAATGAAATTACAACGGGTGTCTTGATCTGCTCTTTCTCTCTCTCCCTCTCTCTCTGTCTCTGTCTGCTGTGGGTGTTGGTGCTGCTGAGAGATTGAGACGCACCAGACAAAGTTTGCTTATAAAGTAATGCAAAAATGAATACAATTAATATCGAAAGCGAAAGCAGATTCCAGGGAAAAGAGAATGTATTGTCACCCCAAATAATGAGCTGGATCAGTCTATTTAGTCTTCGCGCTCTTCTCATAGCTGCTATAAAGTCAGGACAACAGTTCTGTATCCAGCGCGTCTCTGTGGGTCTGCATGCAGAGCATGTGAGTCTGTGGCAGAGTGTTCTCAGTTTTTCGCGAACACAGAACCGGGCCGCCCCAATAATATATCGGCCGCCAGGTAAAATCTGTGTGGGAAGCGCTGTGTGGGAATCTGTGTGACAAGCCACGATATGCCATGCATGAGGCTCGCAAGTTGTGCGACACGTCGCCATTCTGTGCCATGCGTTGCTTAGTGCTGTTGTTGAGAGCGTCAGCGTGTGCTACAGTCACAATAGATTTCCAACGTAATACACCATACGTTAGTGTGAAGAGCATGTTGTTTTACCGTGGCCGAGTGAATTAAGTTATCAATCGAGCTTATTAAAAAAGAAAATATGCGAGCGAAATGGTCGCACTGTCGAGCCCTGTCATGTTTATTCAAGATGATGCGTTGCAGCCGGCTGCAGCTCGTTGCACTTAATTTCGCGGGTAGATTGCGTCATCAAACATGCATTATCGCGATAGTGCAATAGAATTAGAATCTCTAACGTAGGCCAATTTTGTATCGTTTATATCGCATATTGTTTATATCGCCCATTACTAGCGCATGGGAGAAAAAAATCCTCCGTATTTCTCTGTAACTTATGTACTCGGTAGGTAGCGTCAGAAAGCCGTGTGTGTATAGACTATCCTGTCACAAAATGCGGCGAACATCCTGCACGACGGGAATAGTTATAGAGTGTAATAGAGTGTTAACATGTTTACACTCGGAGAGCAGCATTTACAACGGATCTTTCAGTCTATAATATTGTACTATAGTATTGCAGTGATGTTAATGTACTGTAAACTTAGTAACTAAATCATTTTGACTATGGTATGTCTTTAAAAACTGAAAGAGCACTGCTGACGATACAAACTAACTTTGCAATCTGGGTTAAACAAAGGGCACTGCTCTCACACACTTATCAAATCTGTAGACAGACAATCAAACTGAAGCTGTGTCTTTTTATTAAAAAGAGACGAGCGGCAAATCCGGATTTCACCATTTCCAGATGCGAAAAGCTCTCGGGTAAAAAAATGTTCCTTACAAACGCATTTCCCTTGTGTGTCGCGTGTACTGTAATCCACACGTGAGTCCAGCTGCTCTCTCATAGAGGGAAAATGAAAACAAAACCTTCGTTGCAGCACACACTATTAAATGCAACACAGACGACCTGTGTCTCCAAATTCTTGTTCTTCCACTTGTTTTGGCAACACAACGTGGCATCTCTCTGCCGTCTGAACACTGTAAATAGGTAAACAGTCTCCGGAGCTATCATGCATAATAATGAAGTTTCTCACGTCATACACAATAGAGCGCGCTGATTGGTTTGAAGCACGTCTTTGTCATGAATTAATGCAGCACACTCAGATACGTCACAATGTTCTCGAAAGGACAGAGAGCCACTCTCCAGGCTGGATTTACACCTAAGTATCTCATGGCCGTGACATAGCTTCAAAAATTTGTTTCAAACCGAAAGAACGAATTTGCTCAAAATAACGCAAAAAACAACCAATTTTCACTTTTTAGTGCAATATATGTGTCCTAATAGTGTTTATAGCAGCGTGGGACACATATATGACTGTCAACAGCTCAAAAAATGTGTTTTGGTGTTTCGTGACCCTTTAAACAAAGATGCTGTCCTGATTCCTCACTGATTTTACAGTGTCCACAAGTGTGGTATGTGTGTGCTGAAATATTATTTTTGCAGATTAGTGGTTAAATTAAAAGAAAATAATCTATTAGGGATATAATTTATTTAGGCTAGCTGTAGTAGGCTAATAGTAATAACCTAAAGCAGTGGTTCTCAACCACATTTCTGGAGCCCCCCGCCCCTAGACTGTAGGGGTGGGTAATACTATATCAGTTGCAATATAGCAATAAAAATTCACCCCACGATGAGAAATTGATGCATTTTAATAACAAGAAAACCTATAATTAGATTTTGAAATGATTTATTATTGCTGTAGTACAAGTGTGATAGTTTTGCATATTTGAGTCAGTTTACAAATATCGATTTACTGACATACTTTAACTCTAAATTCCCCTCATAACACCAGTCGAGTGTTTAAAATAACTTTTTTTTTTTGTGAACAGGGATTGTTTGATATAAACAAAATCATGCTATTTTAAGTAATAAAGGCTAGGTTAGTTAGCATTGCACTATAAATATACTTTAAATACTTTAATACTTATAGAATACCCAGGATAACCTGGAACACAAATAATCCAGATATTGCCTAAAGCATTTGTTTATTCTCTTCATGCTTTTTTTTTTTTTTTTTTTTTTTTTTTTTTGATATTTTATTTTAAACGGTTTTACATAATGTATCAACAAAACAACACACACAAGGAGAAAAGAAAAAAAATTACAAAAAAAAAAAAAAAAAAAATATGTAAAACAACCCCCCCCCCCCCCCCCCCAATTAAAAAAAAAAAAAAAAAAAAAAAAAAGTGAGGGACATTTGACATAGTCAACACAAGATCGTGAATTAACAACAGAGTAAATTCAGTCATTACTGTGTAAGTAGTAGTACATTATTCAGTTTTGAGGAAATCCAAAAAGGGTTGCCAGGCAGTTTGAAATTGTAGATGAGATTTGGGTTCCAGGGAACGTATCTTCTCCAGTTGTATGACATGAAACAATTCACCCAACCAAGCTTTAAAACATGGGGAGTCTGCGGATTTCCAGTTTAATAGAATTGCTTTTTTTGCAAGAATCATGCCCATCAATAGAGGTCGTTGTTGGAAACTTGGAAGAGTGTTTAATGCCTCAGAGTATCCAAGAATTGCTAGGCAATGATCTGGCTTAACCTCCTTTTGAAAAACCTTTGAAAAAAAAATCAAATATGGCAGTCCAAAAAACAAACAATTTAGGACAAAACCAAAACATGTGTGACAAGGAACCCTTGTTTATTTTGCATCTGTCGCAGAATGGGGAAATGGAGTTAGATATTTTACTTAGTTTTGTTTTGGAATAATACAGTCTGTGAATTACTTTAAACTGAATCAACCTGTGCCTCGCGTTCATTGAGCAGCCTTGAATCCTTTTGAGGCTTTCGTTCCAGGTTTCATCAGGTACTTCTTCAACAAATTCCTTAGTCCAGGCCTCTTTTATATAGTTTGTATTCACAGGCAGTTGAAAAGCAGTAACACAGCGTGAAATTAAATGTCTAGAACATGGGTTTACCAAAAAACATTGATCAAATGTATTAGATTTTGGTTTGTCAATAAAGCTTGAAATGGCAGTTTGAACATAATGTCTCACTTGTAAGTACCGAAAAAAATCGGAGCCTGCAAGATTAAATGCAGATTGCAACTGGCTAAAAGATGCAAATTTTCCATCAATGTACAGATCCCCAATAGATCTCAGACCTTTGGCCTTCCATACCATAAAACCTTTATCTAACTGAGAGGGTTTGAACATGTGATTATTTGCTATGGGTGTGAAGACAGAGACGTCAGGTGGCTTAATATGTTTCCTTATTTGATTTAATATTCGTATTGAATTTTTAATTATTAAGTTAGTACCGATTTGTTTTGATGAAGGAGACACTTTAGAAAAAAGTAAAACTGGGAGACAGGATGTAGTTAGTGATAATGTCTCAAATCTGAGCCATAAGGGATCAGTCACAGGGCAAGTTTCATCCGGGAAACCCCTCTGCCAGTAAGATAGTGCCCTAATATTTGCTGCCCAGTAATAAAATTTAAACACTGGGAGCCCAAGGCCTCCCATATGAGTGGATTTTTGTAAATGCGTTTTTGCAATTCGGGGAGTCTTGTAAGCCCAAATAAATGGCATGATGATTGAATCTAGAAGCTTGAAAAAAGATACTGGTATATTGATAGGCAAGTTTTGGAAAAGGTATAAGAGTTGTGGTAAAGTGACCATTTTAATTGCATTAATTTTGCCAATCATAGATAGCGGAAGGAGCCTCCATCGTTCAATATTTTCTTTCAGTTTGTCGATCCTGGCTAAAAAATTTAGTTTAAATAACTGCGTAGGGTTTTTTGGAACCACAATGCCAAGGTATGTAAAATAGTTTTCTACTATTTTAAAAGGTAAGGGTCCAGTCTGGCTGGAGCTTGTTTGTCTAGTAAGTGACATATATTCACTTTTGGACCAGTTAATAGTGTACCCAGAAATTTTTCCAAAAGCATTAATATAGTTAAGCAAATGTGGAACTGATTTGGCTGGGTCAGATAGATATATTAATAGATCGTCAGCATATAGACTAACCAAAGCTTCCTCATTTCCAATCTGTATGCCATGTATTTGTGGGTGACTTCTAATACCTATGGCAAGTGGTTCCAACGCAATATCAAAAAGGAGAGGGGAAAGAGGGTCTCCTTGCCTGACTCCTCTACACAATTCAAATGATTTGGATTTGTTCGAATTTGTCAGAATAGATGAGCGAGGACACAAATATAAAATTTTTACCCACTTGATGAAGCAACTTCCAAACCCAAAGTGTTCAAGTGCTTTCAGCATGAATGGCCACTCTATTTGATCAAACGCTTTTTGGGCATCTAGTGAGATAATTGCACCTGAGGTTTCTTTAGCACAATCCCTATATAGGACGTTAAGTAGGAGGCGAACATTGCAGAAAGAAAAGCGACCTGGTATAAACCCAGTTTGGTCTGGGTGTACTATTGTTGAGATATGTTGCCCAAGTCTGTTTGCCAATATTTTTGTTATCACCTTCTGATCAAAATTGAGAAGCGATATAGGTCTATAATTGGACGGGTCAGTGTTGTCTTTTCCTTTCTTTAATAGAACACAAATATTGGCCTCATATAACGAATTAGGGAGTCTGCCATTTTCATACGAGTTATTAATCATTCTCAATAAGTACGGGGCAAGTTTTAATGCAAAGGCTTTATAAAATTCACATCCAAAGCCATCCGGACCTGGTGCTTTGTAAGACGGAAAGGATTTGATGGCTTCTATGATGTCTACTTCAGAAAATGAGCCTTCTAGATCCTTTTTTGCAAATTCATCTAATTGGGGAAGGTTGAGATTGTTAAAAAAAGAGTCATAGTCCTGTTGACTAACTTTGCACTTTGAGGAATAAAGATCAGAATAAAAATCCCTAAAAGATTCATTAATTTTTTCTGGGCTGGTTACAATTTCAGCTGTTTTTAATTTAATTTGGTGAATGGTTTGCTTTGCTTGCTCACCCCTTAATTGTCTGGCTAATAATTTTTCGGGCTTATCACCCAATTCAAAGTGTTTTTGTTTCATTTTAAGTAAGAGATTCTCAACTCTTTTGCCTATAATCGAATTATATTCATATTTTAACTTCAGTATTTTATTGTAATCTTGTTGTAATCCAGATTTTCTATGTTCCTTTTCTAATGTTGTTAGTAAATTTTCAATTATTGAAAGCCTGCTATTATTTTTTTTCTTAATAGCTGTTTCATAAGCAATAATATTGCCTCTTGTGACTGCCTTCAGGGTATCCCATAAAATAGAGTCAGAAACTTGGCCATTATCATTATTCATAAAGAAGTCATCCAATTTAGCATTAATGTATTTTTCAAAAGCTGGGTCTTTAAGTAGACAAGGATTGAATCGCCAATAATAGTTTTGTCGAGGCAGAACATTGTTAAGCTCAAGTAAAATAGGGCTGTGGTCTGATATCAACATATTATGATACTGTGTATCAGTTATTCTACGTATTAGTTCAGAAGAAACCAAAAAACGGTCAATCCTTGTGTAGGATTTATGAACGTGTGAATAGAATGAGTACTCCCTGTCCACTGGGTGTTGCAACCTCCAAATATCTACCATGTTCCTATCATAAATCAATCTATTGAGGATCTGTACTGAGGTTATGTTAGAAGGTGGCTTTGAAGATGAACGGTCTAAGATCGGATCTAAATAACAATTGAAATCCCCACCTATGATCACATTTACACACCCAGCTGGGATTAAATCAAAAATTTTCTTAAAAAACTGAGGGTCGTCAGTATTTGGACCATATATATTTAGCATTGTAACGTATAAAGAATTAATATGTCCTGAAATCATTATGTATCTGCCATGGGGGTCAGTAGTCATTGAGTCAAGCTGAAAAGAAATACCCTTTCGAAACAAAATTGCTACCCCTCTTGCCTTACTACTGAAAGGGGCCTGATACACCTGGGAGATCCAGTTTGCCCTAAGTTTACGTTCTTGTCCCATAGCTATATGTGTTTCTTGAAGAAATAAAATGTCTGCTTTCAGAGATTTTAAATAGGTAAACACTTTGCCTCTTTTAATAGGATGGCCAAGCCCTTTAACATTCCAGGATACCAAAGTTAGAGTAGGATTCCCTCTGTTGTTTTTATAATTCCCTGTCATTTACCTCTTGTAACATGCATGCCCTCCAAAAAAACAACAAAAAAAAAAAAAAAAAACGCGTGAACATTTTAACGCCATAATAACCCACCCATCTGCCTCAAATGACTTCCCCAAACGAAGCATTATGGCTCCCCCTAGTGACTAGAACACCTAATTCTTAAAGCGGAGTAATGAATTAAATTAAACTAACACTTCCAACTAAACAAAGTGAAACGGGATAGAAAAGAGTATGTATTCAAAAGAGATGTACAACTCCACAACCAAGTCTTATTAGAAAAAAAAAGGCAGCAAAAAATTATCTTCACTTACAGTCTCTATACAAACTCCATAGCTCTACACAGTCAAAGTTATTCTTGATCCGTCCCAGCGGCTTGCTTCAGATCTTTGTCAATATATAACTTTGCGTCCGTAGGAGATGTAAACCTTCTGGTATTCCCATTATAGGTGATACAAAGAATGGCAGGGAAGCGCAAAGCATGACGCACTTTCAGCTCTCTCAACATTTGCAACATCTCGCTGAATCTTCGCCGTTGTTCCATTACCTCCGCCGTGTAATCCGGAAAAAACAGCACCCTATGTCCCTGGTATTCGAGTTGTCGTCCCTGTCTGAGACGTAGAATCCGTTCCTTATCCTGGAAGTAATGAATCCGCGCAATTATTGCCCGCGATTTACCTTCTTCCAGGGGTTTAGGTAGTGGAACTCGGTGTGCGCGGTCGATGAGTGGAGGTTCGGAGAAGTCTTTGAAAAGTTGCAGTATCAGCTCCGTTACGAACTCGGTTGGCCTTCCTTTTTCAACTCCTTCTGGGATACCGACAATTCTAATGTTGTTGCGGCGCGATCGACCCTCAAGGTCGTTAAGCTTGGACTTTAGTATCTTGTTCTCTTTGCTTAAAGTATCCACAGAATTTTCCAGGGAAAGGATACGGGTCTCATGATCACCAGACTGCCCCTCTACCGTCTCGACTCTCTCAGTCAGCTCACGTTGCGTTGTTTGTATGGTTCGAAGAGTTGCTTCAAGTTTGTCGAATCTCTCGTCCAAGGCGGTGATAATTTTGTCCGATATCTTCTCCATCATCATCGACATATCTTTTCCTTCAAGTCCGAGGCCCGCCGTTTGGTCGCTCATCGCCATTTTGTCAGTAGCCTCTGGCTGTGACTGGGAAGGTTTAATGCCCTGGGGCTGTTTTTTTGACGGCATTTACAAAGTTTAAAGATAAAATGTAGCGCTATGGTTGTCAGGCTAAGCTTTTAGCCCATTTGAGTTAGTCTAATGACACGAAAATTACTGTTTTATCGACTTGGTTGTGGAGACCGTGGCCAACACGTCTACCTGCTCCGCTGCTCCATGGCGCCCCCCATTCTCTTCATGCTTGATTTATGTATCAGTTTCTATCATCTTTATTCTCATGCAGTGAGAGCTGACCTTCGCTCTGATTACTTCTTCAGCAAAGCATATTTGCAGATCTCAGTGAAAACACAAAGTATCGTCAAAATGACCAATATCGCAATAAATACCAGAAAATACAGTGATATCATTTTAAGTCTGTATCCCCCATCCCTACTGGACTGCACATTTTTCACATTTGTCACCTTCGTCTCACACAACCATTTCAGGTTCTAGAGTCTCTGCTAATGGGCTGATGACTTGAATCAGGTGTGTCTGATTAAGGGAATGTGCAAACCATTCAGGAACATGGCTGCGAAACACTGGGCTATATGGTACACTGGCTGCCTCTGAAATCGCATACTTCCAAGCAAGCCAAGTAGCATGTCTGAATTCATAGTATTCAAAAATCAGTATGTGAGAAGTACCCGGATGACCTACTACTTCTGGTGAGATTCTGAAGTGCGCATTCGCTATGCTATCCCATGATGCCACTTGAGGGATTCATGAATAGGAGTTACTGTAAGTGACGCAACTGACGCGGGTAGGTTAAGTGATAATGACAAATGGCGAATGTACTACGTCCAAACTCTATTCATACTAATCTCAATCATACTGTATAGAACAGTGGTGGGCAAACTTTTTAGACCCGAGGGCCACATCAAGTTTTGCAAACCAAGTGAAGGGCCACATGTCAAATCCTTCAAAAAATAACTTTTATTTAAAGTGGCAGTATGCATGGAGCATGTAATATCGGACAGAAACGTGTCACATTAACACACTTTTTTTTAAATAGTTATTATTGAGTCATATTTACAAGTCAAATTAATTTGCACTGCTATTTATATTTAC
Source organism: Danio kyathit (assembly GCA_903798195.1). Taxonomy (NCBI): domain Eukaryota; kingdom Metazoa; phylum Chordata; class Actinopteri; order Cypriniformes; family Danionidae; genus Danio; species Danio kyathit. The sequence continues at coordinate 22,415,055 of LR812524.1, read as the reverse complement.
TTATCATCATAAAACAATAAAATAATCCCTTATAAAATATAATAACAATAATGTAATAATTTTTACAGGGAAGAATAAGAAAGATATTGTCTGATAGAAATAATCTTATATTAACACATTAAAAATAACTTAAATGTTTGCTTGAAAAATGCCGACTTAGGTTGTAGTCTTTAAAAACAGCAATACTTTCTTGGCATATTAGACATACCACTTTCTGTCCGATATTGGTAAAGAAGTATTTTGTTGTCCATTCTTCCTTAAACACACGACATTCAGAGTCAATTTTTCTTTTTTTTGCCTGACTCATTTTCAGTCATTAACGGTCGAGTGCATTTTAATATCCGAGAGTGTGTTCTAATTTTACTGGTTGCGCTAACTGTACCGCGTGCAATACTGCCACCAAATGGCATTCACTTGTATTGCATCATTATTTAACTAATTCGGAAACCAAACCGTTACTCAGAAGCAGCATTTTAAAAACTTCCTCGCGGGCCGGATGAAAGAGTTTAGTGGGCCGTATATGGCCCACGGGCCGTAGTTTGCCCACCTCTGGTATAGAACGTACTTTTCTTACGGTAGAGTAGTTAATTTAAATTCAAATGTAGTACCTACTGGAGAGTTAAGCGATTTTGGACACAGTCTATATGCTTTCACTTTTAAATTTGCAATCTCTTTTACCCAAGTGAATATATTCTCATTGTTCCTACACTGCATCAGTCTTAGACAAACACTATTGTGTTTAGTTTGATGAATTGGCTGCAATGTTAACTTGACTGTGCTCTAAATGAAATAAATATTGTGTGTGAGGCTCCAGTCCAGTATGATTACAGATTTTTCTGTAACTTAAAATTGGTTGTACAAAAATATTAAGACATCATTTGAAACTGTAAAGTGATTACTTCTATTTGTATTTGGAATAAGACATGTAGGATGCACTTGTCTTGGCATGAACATCATTGAACTGAGCACATCACAGAAATGAGCCAGTGTACTACTTGTTGACGCAGTTGTTTGGTTTTGTTAATGTGTTCATTATTTGAGGCAGTGGACCTGCACTGTCATTCATCTGTCCACTGTGTAAATCAGGGGATTCTGATGTGTACATCTGCTCTCTAAACTGCTGTATCTGCTGCTCTCTGCATTCCTCTCCATCTCACCTATGTGTATGTTTTTGCATTGCCAATGTGCTAATAAGCTGTAGATGTGTGTAATATCTTTTTTATGCAATCCTTTCCCTCTTTCCACACGCCGCTCCTATCTTTTCACAGCTGAAAACACCCCCTTTCTAATCCCTTTTTAAATCAAAGGTGTGAAAAAGCACTGCTGAAACCGGGGGGGGGGGTTCGTGACACTTTAGAGTAGGGCTGCACGATATATCATTTCAGCATAGATATCACAATATGCCAATCTACAATACTTACATGGCAGGAACTGAAATGTCAACATTTACATATTTTACATAGAATATCTGTACGTCAATATTGTTGGACTCCACCAAAAATCATAAAGCATTGTTTATTTTAATGTAATCTTTGTTCTATTGTTTTCATCTGTTCTTTAAGTTATTTTATTTTGGGATAGCTTTCTATACTTTATGCAGATGTGATCCCCTGCAAAATCATTCCCATCGATGTACAGTCATTACATTTTTTTTCCAGATAGGGTTTTTGAGTAATCTTAAGAAATGATATTCATATAGCAATATATATTGCAAGAAAAAAATATGGCAATGTGAGTTTTTTCCAATATCATGCAGCTCTTCTTCAAAGAGCCCCTAATATGGATTTTTGAAAATTATTTTTCATGTAGTGTGTAACCACCGCTCCAAGTGAATGGAAAAATCTGCTGAGCTTTAAATCTGAAAGTACACCATGTGTAAAGTTATGGTCTCTCAAAAGAAAGAGTTGACTTGAAGTCATTAAAACGAGTAGTTTTCAAAATTGATATGTTTCATGTTGATTTCAAGTGGAACTAGGCCTGTCACAATAATCAATATATCGACTTATCGCACAACTTATGGACATGACCTCAATCATTTTTGGTGAAGCAATATATATCGGCCATACATATAAAACTATTCTAGCAACATTTTAGTTGATCTCTGCAACATCTCTATGTCTATTGGAGGTCTCAGTGACATTATGGTTAAAAAAATACTATGGTATTTACTATAAATTACTATATATTTTCATGTGGGTGTCTGGCAACTGAAAATAGATCTGGTAGCAGATATTGCAGCCTCTGTTACTTTTTTTGTTAACATTTATTATTATTTATTTGTTGAGGATATATGTTTTCACATTGCCTAATTCCAATGCCTAATTATTAAGTTGTTAAAATGACTATAATTAAATATTATTAAGAATAAAATATTGTGTGTTCTTTGGAAGAGTGTATAATGAGTGGCATAAAAATGACAATAATATCGTTTATCACGATGTATTTTGGTGCAATATATCGTACAACAAAAAATAGATATCGTGACAGGCCTAAGTGGAACATTACACAGTTAGAAAACTTGATAATGTTCATTTTCATTTCAGTACATCCCCAAACTTGTGCTCTGTTTTTGTCATTTTACTGATGACTGTTGCAGCAACCATGCTTACCACACAGTATTCACAGGTCGATTGTTATTAAAGGTACCTTATACTGCATTGGTTTGATAAGTTAAATTGTTCTCTGATATCTACATAGTAGGTTTATGGCTTCAGTAAGTTCCAAAAATCTCCAGAAACGGTTTATACGGTTTAACGGTTTAAACGGTTTAAGCTCCTGTATTACTCCACACAATACTCCTAGAATCAGAAGGTCCATGATTGTCCATATATGGTTTGTGTTGTGAATATTAATGAACTCCGCTCTGACATGCCGCTCTTACAGACACACACACACACATATCACGGACAAATATTACGTGATCAGAGTAACGTTAACCTATTTTGCTTAGCAGATCTGTTGTGGATAAAGGCCAAATTATAATTAAACTTGACAAACGAGATTGATAGAGATGTATTTCGTTGTATTTTGAAGCTTTATTGTCAAAGAAAACAGCCAGGACTTAGTACCTCTGCATGAACATATGACAGTTCAGCTGAGTGATTTGATACGATTTAGCAGTATACAGTATGTGCTTTAAGATTTGAGGTAATAACATCGCCATGATGGTCAAAGAAATCAAAACATTCTTTTCACGCCAACGCAATTTAATAGGGCACTATAAAGACTAAAGAACTTAATTCTTATATTTGCTTTTTGCAGCCTAGGGCTATACTTCTCACCATGTATTGTATGTTTTCTAAAACATACAGTATAGTGTAAAAGCATGTTTCTTACTAAGAAAACTTAAACAAACAAAATTATATTTTAATTGAACACATCACATCACATAATGTACAGTACACATGCATATTGTGAAAAGGTAAAGCTGAAAATCTATGGTTAAAGCGCCACCCAGCGGCCAAAAGCTGCTGGCGCACGTAGGTACCTCCACGGCGGCGTTAAGAGTGGCGGTAAAACCACCGTTCTGACGTAGTGACATCTGTACATGTGTTTGTTGAAACATACGCATCAAATGGAACAATAAACACTATAAATTAAAGGTGCAGTAGGTGATTGTCTTCAGAAACGTTTTTTGTTGTGCTGGTTGAAAGTCTCTTCACAGTCCAATAGTAATGATTAAAGTAAATGATCTAAATGTGTTTATATGTATTTTTATATTCTGGGTAAGGCATAAGACCAAAAAATGTTCATCCAATTAAATATTGTCGGGCCGACATCTCCTATAATTCCGATAATTAGCTCAAACTGTCTGTCAACAAATGTAGATTTGAGCTTCTGCACATCTCTGTTCACGCATATCCGCCATTAGTTCACATGCAGACTCACAGTCGCGGTAAAATCAAATGCTGAATTAAAACTTTTTAAAATTCTCAATATTGGAGTTACTTTTGCACGCTGGAGGAAGGACGACACCATGGCTGAAGTATTTCTGTTAGACAGGTAATGTTCTGTTTTAAAACTATTTTAGTCACGCAGAGCTGATGGAGATTGTGTTGTTATGAATGGGTTATCTGCACAGTCATCTGTTGTTCAGTCACTGAAATCTCCCGGGGAAAGACTGATGTGACTATTCTCAGTTTCATAAGGGACCTTTTACAGCATCGATAATGGACATTTTTATTTAGTTTAACAACAAAGCATCCGTAATTAGCGCTATTCCGCCTAGCCAGCTTTACTGAGCTGAAGTTGGTTTTATATTTACATTGGTTCATTATTTAACAATGACAACCTCCCTATACGGTTTACCATGCTACTTTGAATATTCGCTCTAAAATAGCATGTAAGTGTGGATTAGTAACAAGTGTAATTCCTGCATGCCGCCGGCCAACTACTAACTACATTTCTAACTGGCGAATGACATGAACTAGTGGGTTGTCCGCTGTCATGTCGCCGTGCGCGCATTCGCGATTTCAGGAGGCATGGCTTTGAAACACAGTCCCTCCCCTGCCGTCAAAAGATCATATGCTAACCGGCTAGCATTTTGGCAGATCACCTACTGCACCTTTAACAAAAGATGTAACTAAATATACCTTGTGCCTCTTCAGAGTGTAGATGAATAGATGTGTAATCTGTAAATCTTGCATTTGCCTTCTGAAGCGAGTTTGAACATACCTCGTGCTGTCGTTACCCAGTAATGCGTAGTAAACAATTTGGGCTTGCGTTTACAAAATAAAAGTTCTACATACATACTAAGTGAAATATATGCTTAAAATTACTAAGGGAGGAAAAGTATCACTGTTGTATCACTAGAAAACGCTTCACTTATCAATTGCAACCTAAGGCGTGCATATTAATGATCTCAGAGCTTTTTTTATGCTCTCAGAGCTGCATATTGAGTTGGTGCACTCTTGATGACGCGGCTGCTCATCAGGTCTGGATGAATGACCTAAAGTAGGCATACATGCAAATGCGGAGGGCATGGCCCGTGAGTCTCGTCACAGTTTGTTTTGTCCTCTGATTGGTTCAATGTCCACCAGGGTTTTGAGAACGAGGAAACAGTGGTGTCTGAGGCTCACAGTATGCCCATTTCCATATACTGATATTTTATTATTCTACTATGTCTTGGTATACCCAGATTTTCATTATAGGCCACCTTTAAAGAAAGAATCAGTACCCAGTTTATTTGTAGCAGTTGCTGCTTCCCCTGGATCACAACCTGTAAGTGTGTTTTAATTGATTCTATTCATGTTCTCTGTAGCATGCAAATTGTGTATTTAGTTGTGTGTTGTGGTTGCTCCACACAGCTTGTAGATCTCAGGTTAACCGGCCAACAGAAATACCTGTTCGTTTGCAATTGTCTAGAAATGTGTAAATGAATAGACAATGATTGTCGTTGATGTTACTTGAAGTTATGCAAAGAATAGGGGAATTTGCTGCTCTACATACTGCAATGCTTTATTAATATCTTCTTGTATTGGGCTAATGCATGTACCATTACTGCTTGGTTGTTTACCATCAAACTGTGGGCTAGGTTTGCTAACATAAGCATAAAACTTATTTCCTCTCTAAGTCCTTTATTAGTTGAACAGAATGCAGCACTGTTAATATTGTAATAATGCAATGTACAATGTGCAATGTAAGTGATTCAAGCACCGTATATGTCAAAGTAGCATAAACAATACTGACACTTACCATTTTGAGAGGTCCTGCTCCAGTCATGTTTGACATTTACATTCTACTTTGAATTAATAAGGTAAAATTGAAGCCATGATGTCTTTTCATACACTGTATAAAATGTTTTTATATACATGTGATATGCCATAATAATGGTGTTTTGTTTACAACATGTGCTGCACACAGTAGGACCTATCACAACAGGCTGGGTGATCCGACCAATCACGACAGATTAGTGTCATGCAAAATAGTTTGATTTGCTGAATGAATCATTGGGTAGTCATTGGACAAGTGCGGTAAAAATAAATGTATTTTTTGACCTTGCATACATGTCAAACTGTTGTTGGGGAATTCTGCCAAACTAAAATATAAATGTTTCATAATCTCTAATAAGGGCACTTTAATCAAATTTGGCTTCTCAGTTTCTGATCAGATCATTTTTGGTCATTCAATTCCAGGAAAGCTTTCAGTCCACTGAGCCAGAGAATGCATTCAAATGTTCAGTCCAAAACAGCTCTAATATAAAGCAAACCAGACTGATTATGTCAGAGAGACCAGTGACTCACAGCTTATTTACTTAATTATTCATTCATTCAAGTGTGCGGTGCACTTTCTAAACACAGGCTCTGTCATTTTCTCTGATGGACTGATCACACACTGTCTTTATGCACAGGCATGTTTTAGTAGATTTACATTGTCTTCACATGCCTTCAGGATGATCTTTTCATTCATCCTGTGTGTTAGTCTGTTTAATCATTTGAATTGTATCCATGTTCTGTTGTAGGTATATGTTATTAGGTGAAATGTTCTATATCAGTTAGATCACTTATCTCATTTAAAAAAAGTACCTTGAAAAAGGCTTGCAGAAACAAGTTTCATCATTTAGTCTGGTGGTTTGCTTTTTTGGATAGTGAATAACAAGGTAAATTTTGTCCTATTTTGACTGCATCATGGTGAAAATAACCCATCTAAAAGGCTTTAAGACCGAGCAAAATCCTCTGTTGGCTGTTAATTCGCTGTGTCTTTAGCTAATCAGTTTTGGCCAATGCTAACAAATATTTTTCATGAGGCCAACATCCAGTTGTGTAATCTAATGTAAGAGACATCATCTTTCGCTATTGTATTGTTGAAAAAACATTTTACAAGTAACTTTTGTTCTAAATCTTGGACCTTATTCTTGACAAAAAAAAAAAGACCAATAAAAAGGTGTGAAGCACCAAAAGCGGCCCATATTAAAATTGATTTGAATGCTATTTTGGCTAAAATAGTCAAAAAGTGTGGTTATGATGACCATTCGACAAACTAATTCAGAATAGTGCTTAAAATGTCACTGAAATGCAGTATTTACATTTCAGAATTAAATAGAAAATGAGTCGTATAATTGCAGAAAGGTCCACTTTTTGAGAAAAAAGAACCACCCATTTCACCAGGCTGGCTATGAGCCTGTGCATCCTCTGTAGGGTGCAGACTTCAAAGGTGAGTCCTTCGAAGTCCACGCAAACCGAACCGAGTGTTTTGAAATGAGACAATCTAGTCTACAGAGAATGGATCTTGTCACCTTCAAAGTAATGTTAAAACTTATTTTAAGTTATCTGAAGGCAAAACAAGGTTTACAAAGCTGGAAATATATTTCCTTTGATCTATACATGAATGCATAAAAATGTCTATAAAATCACTTATTAGTAAGACATTTCGTACTTTTTTTTTTTTTTTTTTTTTTTTAATAGCGTGTTTAAATATCCAAGTAAAATAAAGCCTAATTCATACATTTAAAACTGCAATCCAGAGTTTTCGTTTAAAAACGTCCTGCCGTTATCAGTGCGCAAGGTTGCAAAGGATCCACCAGTTGTATCCTTCAAATGCATCCTTCGTTTCCCAGGTAATGAAGGCTGTATTTGAAGGAGCCTTCAAAGTTTTAAAAAATGTGATGGTCTTCAATGATACAGCACCCTTCGAATGCATATGGAGCATATAATATGCCAAAACAATCTGAATTTAAATTGTGTTTATTTGAATTATTAACAATTGTAATTTAATAAAACTGAATATTATATGCCATAAAAAAAATTTGAATTTGAATTTCTTAACTTGTATTGAACATCTAAAATTTAAGACAACTGAATTTTTTCAAATCAGATTTTTATAGACGTATTTTCACACTTTTTTTTGAATTCATAGATCGCAGATATCCAGTTTGTAAAAATGCAGTTTTAAGTTTTCAAGATGAAGAAATTCGTAACAGCAAATTCAATATTCTAAAATTCAAAGCCAGAAATTCAGATTGTGCGGATTGTGTTAATTGCGCAGAAAGTAGGTCAGGGGTCATCAACAGGGAAGAGTAGATGTTCAATATTCAAGTTAAGAAATTCAATTTCAAAACATTTTTAATGGCAGATAATATTCAGTTTTATTAAATTACAATTGTTAATAATTCAAATAAACACAATTCAATTTCAGATTGTTTTGGCATATTATTAGCCCCATAAATGCATCATTCAGAGGATGCAGCTTCTGAAATTAGACACTCGCATTGTTTTTTTTTTTTTTTTTGTAAATGACCTGTTGCTTTAAATGATAGCCTGTTAAAGATGATGAACGTTTTACCCTCAGTGAAGATGCTTTCAAAGTGAAAAATTAGAGAAAGGATTTTGTAGTCGCCTACAAGAAGTTTGTTCTCTGACAAGATTAACTTTTAAATGTGAAGGTAACCGTTATAAAAATGTATTCAACTTGCTTAATTATTAATAGTTAACAGACATAAAGTCAAATTAAAATGAAAATCTTGGATTTCTTTGAATACGTTTTAAAATATTTCCAATGCTTTCTAATATAGTTTGTCTATGGAAATATTATTATTATATAAATTTTTTGCATGAACAATTTTCTTTAATATTTCTATTTTAATTAATTATTGCCAGAAGACATTAACACTACCTGTTAGCAGTATCTCGTTGTGAGTTAAATCTGTTCCCAAAGCTCACAGTGGGAGATAGTCTGAATGTTTAAATGTGGTGCTTGGGGAGTAGAGCCCATCCCGCCAGGATCTGCTTTTGTTGTGGGCATCTGTGAATCCACAGTTCATTGGGCGCTTGGCGTGTTCAGTCTGTACAGGCAGTATCCTGTTTCATGCTATTTTTTTTTTTTTTTTTTGCATAATAAATTAACTGTCTTTGCTAAATGTAGGCTATCAGTATACTTTTGCCAATCAATAATATGCTTTGTTGGAAATATGTTCATCAGTGTACATGTAAGAACTAATGGAACAAGAAGCAAATATGAATTATACACACAAACGTTGCTCTTACATGTAGACAGACGAGGTGTGGCAAAACTAGGCCACTCTCTTGTTACAAAGCTGTCTCTAAACTGCATGTGCACCATCAGAACACTCTAGTTTTGTTGTATTGCGTCATGCTGTTTACATGCGCTGTGGTAAACATCTTTGAAAAAATAATACTTGACTAATTACAAACAATCGGGGCCTCAGAACTGAGTTTTTAGAGGTGATCTAGAAAACTTATTTTGTAAAAAAAAAAAAAAAAAAAAGTCTTCCAGATGATGTTTTTTTTTTTTTTTTTTTTTTTTTTTTACTACACAGCAATACTGTCAGGAATGGTGCAAATACTGAAAACTGGGTCAAGCTGCCACAAGGTCTGTATCGAAGTAACTGTAAGCTTAAAATAAGTTACGGGAGACATTCAAAATGTGTTTTGTTTTGGGGCCTCTATGAAAGGAATGATTTGAAACTGAATTTTTGAGAGGAAAATCAGCCTAACTGTCATTAAATCTTGCTGTGAAAGAGGTGTCGTTATAGTCTCGGAAAAAATAAGAGCTTTTGTTGGACAAGCTAGAGGTATTACAGTATTAGCAAGAGAAAGTGATTGATTAATGCATCAGATAAAATGTGTAATATTGTACAGTAGATGAGCAATAGTCTACTGTCAAGACAAACAAAGAAAACAAACATGGTACCTATTATTGTTATTATTATCATTTTTAGCATATACTAAAATGCTATTTTAGTATGTATTTGAAGTAGGGCTGTACAATATAGGTTGTTTTCAATCACGTGGTTCTGGTGACGTGTGAAATGGTTCAGATGGAGGGCAGGAAGTTATAAACTGAATGGGACATATAGAGGAAAGTCCATATTTTTGCGATTTATACCATATTTCAAATGAAATAGAAAATAAACACATATATTGGACATGATACTTATATCATGAAGAGGGCTGGGTTTTCTACAGAACTAAATTTGCCTCTCATCGAGGTGGTAGATACTGTACAAGCTATTACGTTACATGTAAAAAATACTATACTATAGTGTATATAATATATACTATAGTGTTTGGAAGCATATTAAACTGTTGTAGTAATTATATTGTTGCTGTGGTACAACACAACTGTAGTAATAAACAAATTATTCAATAGGCTTCAGTTTTCTACGCTATATTTATATACCATCACAATGCACATAAGTATTTATTACAGTTTAACAGTTTACTATGCTACAGTGTTCCGTACACAGCAAATTATGAGGTGTTGAATTTCTGGTGTAAGCCCCTGTAGTGTTATAGTGTTAATATCCAAGTGTACATATACTGTTTTAACACTGATGTGGGTTAAATTAAATGCTTAAACACTCATTTTAGTAAGGCAAAAGAAAAGAGTTTGTTGACACTTTTTATATTATTATTATTATTATTATTATTATTATTATTATTATTATTATTATTATTATTATTGTTATTATTATTATTAATATTATTATTATTATTCCAGGGTGTTAAAACATTAAGATATACACTTTTCTTTGTGAATTTCATGTGGGAAAAAATGTTAACTTTTACTCAAGTCAGTTTAAAGAAAAGGTTAATTTATTCTAAATATGACCTGACAGTGGTGATAGAGTATTTATTCTAGTATACAGTGTTTGCACTCTTAGTGTACAATTATTTACTCTGCTTAAGTGTATATATTCAACACTTTTTAAAGTGTAACTTATACACTGGGCTGGTGGGAGTCGTATATACACCAGAAGAGAGTGTAATTTAACACCTCTGGAGTTATATGTGCACTGGACAATTTGCCCTGCAGGTGTTAAAAATGTTTAATGTGGTGTGCATTTTTACACTCCAAGTGTAAAATATTTTACACTGCAGAGGTGTATGTATTCAACACTTTTAAAAGTGTAACCTGGGCACTTGGCAGGTGGGACTAATATATACACCAGAAAAGTGTTAAATTTAACACCTGTGGTGTAAAATGTACACTGATTAACAAAGAGTTATACATATTATACACTTTACTATGTGGTTCAAAAACATGTTTATTATAAATTATCTTCCAGACATCACGAAATAACTGATGAAAGCATACAAAAGCGTGGACGAATAGTTTACATTATTTTTGTAAGGGGGAAAAGTGCTCCACAATAATAACAGTCTAGTTTTGTTGCAAGGGTTGCATTTCTTTTTTGTTCGGTAGATGAACTTACCATCAACAAACATTTACTGCTGTCGCACATCTCAATGTTCACTTTATGGTTGTTTATTCTGCCGAAACGCCAGTAAAGACTTGGATTGTTGCAAAACAAGACAGAGATTTCATTGCAGGGATTATATGGCAGGGTACATTATTTATATTCTCCTGGATTTTGTATAAGTGTGGTGGTGTTTATATCAGATTTTTATATAACACAGTAACATATTTATACACATAGCTAGGCCTGTCTATAATCTTTATTGGGGCTGTCAAACGAATTGTCGCGTTCAAAAAAAGTTTTTACACATAGATGTATTGAATAAATGTTTATTACATGCTGCATTTTCTTCCGTTGTTCAGCCACGTTCTCTTTATGAAGTCTACAAAAGCTGTTCGGCATTTCTTTTTTTGGCCCATTTAAACGACTATAAACAACATAAAACAGACACATTTTAATGTTCTGATAGGGATTCCTATGTAGAAGAATCACTTCCTGCTTTATCAGAATTTTGCACATCATCAAAGACGTCATGTGAAAACAACCTATATTGTTTGAGCATCGATATTGCAATTTGTGTATCCACAATAGTCACATTGCACAATTAAATTAAAAGATAAAGATATTATTAAATATTATTTTTATATTATTGAATATAATAATTTATACAGTGATGACCATGTTATTTTACATTTGATTACTCAAATATGGAAGTTGAACACTGTTAGACTTTCTTATTTTTGCTCTGTTAAATTTATATGTGCTTGTAATTATCATATTTTATGCAGATGCACTTGATGGAAAAAGACTTGATCATACCAGTTGATCTAAATTAATGAAATCTTTCCAAACAGAGCTGTTCAAATCATCTGGTGAGACTATATTCATATTGCAATATATATCGCAGCAAAACAAAATATCGCACAATCCGATTTTTCCAATATGGTGCAGCCCTAATTTAGTTTGTTTACAATAGACTGTAGTCTAAAAACACAGTTGTTACTTTTTTATTAAAGAGGACCTACAGTATCATGAAAAAATAGCAGTGTGTGAATATAGCCCACCTTAAAGGATAAACCTTAATTCTTTTTTATGATTACACTTGATAAAAACAGTCTACAGAAACACTGTGATTAACATTCTGCCTTTGTACATGTCATCAGAGGGTGAAAGCCCGGCCCGTCAGTGATGATAGAGTTTTCACACCGTAGCTGATGAAGATCATGTCAGGGACTAGTAAGAGGATTATAAATTTGGAGTTTTAGGATGCATAAATGAACACTGTAATCTCAGACTGCCTTCTTCTGAGCCACTTCATTTGACATTTTCAATTTTTCAGAGATAGTTAGAGATTTTAGAGTTAGTCCTGTTTTGAATCCATTTATATGCTGATGCATAGGCGTTGTAGCTCCGCCCTCTTTTGAAATGGTGCAATTTTGTTCAAAGCCTAAAGGGGGCAGTTTCGAAGAGTTGTACAAATTATTTGTGGGGTATTTTGAGCTGAAACTTCACATACACACTCTGAGGGACACCAGAGATTTATTTAATATCTTATAGAAAAAGGGGCATAAAAGGGGCCAAATGTTTCAGTGCTTGCAAGAACTTAATGATGCAGAATCATGAGCTGATTCAAGTTGTATGCGGTCTGATTTGACCAGTTGATTAAATAAGAGGGACTTGAATAAGCCATTTACTGACCAACCTTGCAGAAATTACACAACACAGAGCAACGATTTCTGACGTACAATGCTCCTCAGCATTCATGCAATACAAATGCATTAAAAGCATTAAACAGCAGCAGTAGAAGACAATACATGAGCAACTTATCCTATCTTTTATATAATATGGGGGACAATGCAGTCATCTTCAGGCCAGAAAGATACTTTATGAATGTACGTAAATTCAGACTGGAGTGCTTGAAGACACAAAACTGTATGATTTTCTTTCTTTCGCAAATTCAAAAAGCTAGTTTCAGCTCTTTAATTTGGGACAAATTACAGACAAGAACTGAATAAAAGCAGGTCAGCGTGAGATATGCAATCACTTAGGTTAATTATAATATTTTGGGTGTGGTTAAAACTATGAACCAATCCTCTTTACCTTGAAGATGCACCATTCAAATGGATGTTCAATAAAAATAATTTAATCATGTTTTAACAAGCTAGTATTATCACTGTTTATGCAATCATGTGTATGATAAATATGGGAGTTGTTGTTATAAAGATGTGCAAGCTGACATGAGACACTCACTAAAAAAGAAAAGAAAAAAGTGCATCTTAAAGCCCATCAATGTCTGATCACAGATGCAATATTGATTTTCACTTCAACAAACAAGAAATTATCATTGTTGCATTTTTATTTATGCTATTTGTTTTTGTTACTGTTTAGCCATTAGTTTAAAAAAGCCAAAGCAGAACATGTCGGAATCAATTTCATTTTTGACCATTTTTGAATTTCTTCATTTGAGTCCATTTATTGATCCTTTCGTAAGGACAATTGCAAAATCAGATATTGTATAATATGACAAATTTTGGATGTAAAATGACTTTGTGTCACTTCTTCTGTATATTCTCACTCTACTTTTTTGGATTTGTCACTTTTAATTGAGGGTGTAATGGTACACTGAAGTCACGGTTCGGTACGTACCACAATCACTGTTCAATATTATCTATGGTACAACAGGAATAAGCAACAAATCTTAAGTGCTTATAATAAAAATAGCCCTACTTTGTAGTATGGCAGTTTTGAATTAATCACTTGAATAAATAATTCAGGTAATCAGACATAAAGAGAGGGATTTGCTGCCACCTACTGGCAGATTTACTTATTCATTTACTTATTTAGATTTATTTATTCACGACAGGAAACCAGAAAACAGGACCAATGTGTATTGGTATTTGGTAAAAACATATACTTGTATTGGTATAAAATTTCCCTCCATATTTGGCATTTAAGTGGAAAATTTGCGACTTTCAAAAATGTGACCCATGTGCACAAAACCAGTCTTATGTTGCATGGGTATCTTTGGCAAAAATACTATATGGGTCAAAATTATATATAAAAACATAATGCCAAGATTCATAATAATATGAAGTAAATATCAAAGATATTTTATTAAGTGCCTACTGTGAAAATATCAAAACCTAATTTTTGCTTAGTAATATACATTGCCAAGAACGCAATTTGCTCAACTTTAAATGTGATTTTCTCAATTATTTTTTGAAAATCTCAGATTCTAGATTTTTATATGTCTCAGCTAAATACTGTCCAAACAAACCACACAATATTGAAAAAGCATAGTTATTATTTTTTTCATATACTGCGCAATTTAAAAAAAATAATGCTTATTACTGGTTTTGTGGTTCAGAGTCACAAATGCATTTCAAGTTTTCAGACCTTGTCTTTTTATTTTCTGCCGTTCTGTAAAATCCCCAACACTCTGCATTTTGGAGGTCCAAAACTCCCCTTTCTGTCCCAGAGTTTTTTTTACTGTGGTAAAAAGCTTGAAGCTTTGCTATCTTATCTAGAAGAATGGTGCAGAATGTTAGAAGAGGTTTTCTCACCTGTATCTTATATTTACTGTCCCAAGTATAACAAAAAGAGAAAGCAGACTCACGTTAATTATTTAGCCTGGGCAATCAAAAATTTGGAATTTTTGTAAAGGTAAAATCAAATCATGGTACAGATCAACTGACGAAGTGTAAATTTGTAAAGGGATTAATAAGATCAAGGTTTATGCGAAATAGGCTCATTACCAACTGGTTAAAGACACTGAGACTTTAATTGCGCAGAATAATTGTGTGAAATTAACAATGATTGTAATAAACTTAGGTTCATTAGTAATCTTTGTCTAACTGCTATTTATTTATTTATTTGTTTGTTTGTTTGTTTGTTTGTTTTAATTTAATTTAACTTTTTAATGTAATAGAGCGTGTCTTCTGTAATTTATACACTCAAATGCCTTTTGCTGCTTTTTCAAACTACTAATTTAAAATGAGTTCAAACAATACAATTCTTAAGTCTTTTGGTTGACAACTTAATTGTATCATGTTCAATCTACTTATTGTAAAAACGATTAAGTTAAATTAAGTGATTTGTGTTGGAATAACATGAAAGATTTGTCTGGAACCAAGCATTTTTTATACAATGTATTCGATCATGTAATTTTAGGGACAAAAGGTTAAATTGTAATTAAAGTTCTCTTCAGAGTCAAAAATTTCTCTCTTTCTTTCTCTCTCTCTCTGTCTGCGGTTGCTTTGCTGACTGTGCGTGAGTTTTGTCAGGAACAGCAGTGACTCACTTTTGATGTAGGGGGGTGTGCGAGTTGTCTTGTGACGCAGGATGATGTCATCTCACCTCTCGAGTCAGTCATCCAGTTGTGCGTTTTTAAAAGCGAGCGCGTCTGTTTTATCATCCTGTTCTGAGTTTACATATCTTGTTTGCTGCACTTTCCTCTATGATCTAACTGTCATGCTGACGACGTCTCCCACTCGCCTGTCAGTCTCTCTGTCCGCTACCGCAGCACTGCGCTCCATTCAGATATACAGGAACTGTGATCAAGGAGGACAAACTGTGACTATAAATTATACACGCTCAGTGGCAGCCATCACTTCGGCACTGATGCCTGTCACAGGCTTTCCACTCCCTAGGATTTTATGCAGTGGATCACAGGGGAAAGCAAAGCACAACTGCTAATTGGTGGAAGTATTTGTTATTTTTATAGTCAACTAACATGTAACGCTGTAAATTTATATATGAAAACAGACCATGTCAAAGCACCTTTTATAAAGTTCAACATGCTAAATAGTTGAAGTAATTATCAGTAAAAGTTTACAGTTTTATTAGTTTGAATCAAGTTGAATTCAACAATAAGCAATTCCAAAAAAGTGTTTCAGATTTCAGACCGTAAGTAAACTGTAAGGCAACCTTTATAATTCTTAGCAAGTCAAAACCAAGTTAAAAGTTTGGACGTTATAACAGTTTTCCAAAATAATATTCAGATCATTTAATTGTTTAGTCATGTCTATGGTATCTTTTGCACTGTTAGAAAGCTTCACTTTATGTACAAAGAAATACATTTGTTTCATCAGCGCCAATAGCTTCTTTGGAAAATGTGTCGACATATTGTGCCATTGTGCTTTAGGCATCCTGAGTTCAAGTCCCGGCTCATTGACCTTTTCAGATCCTGTTTCTCCTCTTCCTCTATACAGCTTTGCTTCCTGTCTAACACTGTGCTATCTCAAAGGTAAAATGGCAAAACAAGAAAAAGAAATTCCTTTATTTTAATAGTATAAACAATGTACTATTTATTAACATTTTATTAATTATAAAGGCATATGGAAAAGTGGTTAGTTTTGCTGTACTGCTGGTATCTTTGCTGGTTTACGGTTATCATGGATTTTAATATGAAAATAAATATGACAACATATCAAAATTAATTTGCAAGCGTGATTAATAAAAAACATCTTTTCAGGGAGGAACAGTTCTGTAATCAGTAGTAAATCTGAAGTGAAGTGAGTTTTGGCAAGTAGGGTTACCCATACTCAAAATTGGTCCTCTGCTTTTGAGAATGAGGGCATACACCCGGAGCATTGGGCAGCTATTGCTTCCAGCGCCTGGCCAGGGAGCAATTAGGGATTATGTGCTTTGCTCAGGGGCACCTCAGCTGGGTATGGAAAATATAGATGAGTGTGGTTCATTCATTCCACATCTTCAATTCCTGCTGGGACTGCGAATTGATCCTGAAACATTTTAAGTCCAACTCCTTAACCATTAGGCCACAGTCGAAGATTAAATTGTTTTGCGTAGCTTGTCAGAGAACTACGACTCTGTGTAATAAAAGCTGACCCATCTGAAAGAAGCTGCTAGAAATTTTCTGCCCATTACAGAACTGACTTTGATGAATTGTGGGGCCCATATGAAATTTAAACTGGTTATAGGCAATGGCAAGACCTTGTGATTCTTTGAATCGACTGATTTAAAATAACTGATTTAAAATTTAATCAAAACAGCACACGTTTATCTTTATGAATCAATTGAATCAATTATTGGCTCACTTGAATTTGTTCAAAAACATATTAACTCAGTAATGACGCCACTGTATTGCTTTGGGATTGAAATGTATTTTGTAGGTGAAAAAATTTAACAAGTGTCAAAACTTTTACTCAGTAGTAACTTGTTTGTGAAATAATATACACCAGGGCTATTCAATTGGTGGCAATTTGTTCCGGCCCTCCAAACCGTGTGACCAAGACATCAAAAATAAATTTAGTTCAATTGAAAAACGGCTGCTATAGTTATGAAGTGACGTGCGTCTGTTCAATACAACACAAGCTGCAGTTGAAGACTGCGCAGAGCGTGAGTCACCTGACATTAAGCAAGTAGCGCGAGCAGCTGAAAACATTTGGATACTTAATCGTAAAGGCTTCTCAACGCCACGTTTCTGTTGCACATAACGAAACTGCTTCAACTAAACAAAGTTATGCCACCTGTGCGCTAGTTTAAAGTTTCGAGCTTATACACCGAGGCTAATACGCACGCACACTGAATTAACTACAGCAGTGGGCAATTCACATACTGTGCCTTTTCCGTGTGCAAGTTCGTTATTTCCAATGTAAGAATACATGCCAATATGCGCATTCAAGCGGAGCGATGCGCTTGCGCCTTCCAGATGCACAGAGTAGAAAACATCTCACGTGGTAGCGGTGAGAGTAGTGCGTGGCTTTCAGTGCAATGTAAACAAAAGATATGTTAGACAAATTATTACAAAATATTAAAATGATTATGTATGTATGAACGCAGATAATAACAGTTGATTTAAATACTTACCTAATATAAAGCTTAAAATTACATTAGACGTGATAACCATGAAATTATGATTATTCTTCAGACTATATAATCATACAACCAAAATCTATAATTGTTGCATCCATAATTGTTATGCAGTTCAAAACATAACATATGAATGTGTCTGAATGTAGAAGAAGCCTACTTAAGCAATGCACTGCTTTTGTTGTGCTTTGAAATACAACATTTGAATGTTTGTTAAAAAAAAGCCTATTGAACAATGCAGTGACATACAGGGAGTGCAGAATTATTAGGCAAGTTGTATTTTTGTGGATTAATTTTATTATTGAACAACAACCATGTTCTCAATGAACCCAAAAAACTCATTAATATCAAAGCTGAATATTTTTGGAAGTAGTTTTTAGTTTGTTTTTAGTTTTAGCTATTTTAGAAGGATATCTGTGGGTGCAGGTGACTATTACTGTGCATAATTATTAGGCAACTTAACAAAAAACAAATATATACCCATTACAATTATTTATTTTCACCAGTGAAACCAATATAACATCTCAACATTCACAAATATACATTTCTGACATTCAAAAACAAAACAAAAACAAATCAGTGACCAATATAGCCACCTTTCTTTGCAAGGACACTCAAAAGCCTGCCATTCATGGTGAACAGATCAAAACACTAACAGAATCCACCAACATTGCGTGCAGCAGCAACCACAGCCTCCCAGACACTGTTCAGAGAGGTGTACTGTTTTCCCTCCTTGTAAATCTCACATTTGATGATGGACCACAGGTTCTCTATGGGGTTCAGATCAGGTGAACAAGGAAGCCATGTCAATTGTTTTTCTTCTTTTAGGCCCTTTCTTGCCAGCCACGCTGTGGAGTACTTGGACGCATGTGATGGAGCATTATCCTGCATGAAAATCATGTTTTTCTTGAAGGATGCAGACTTCTTCCTGTACCACTGCTTGAAGGTGTCTTCCAGAAACTGGCAGTAGGACTGGGAGTTGAGCTTGACTCCATCCTCAACCCGAAAAGGCCCCACAAGCTCATCTTTGATGACACCAGCCCAAACCAGTACTCCACCTCCACCTTGCTGGCGTCTGAGTCGGACTGGAGGTCTCTGCCCTTTACCGATCCAGCCACGGGCCCATCAAGACTCTTATTTTATCAGTCCATAAAACCTTAGAAAAATCAGTCTTGAGATATTTCTTGGCCCAGTGTTGACGTTTCAGCTTGTGTGTCTTGTTCAGTGGTGGTTGTTTTTCAGCCTTTCTTACCTTGGCCATGTCTCTGAGTATTGCACACCTTGTGCTTTTGGGCACTCCAGTGATGTTGCAGCTCTGAAATATGGCAAAACTGGTGACAAGTGCCATCTTGACATATTGGCAGCTGTACGCTTGACTTTTCTCAGTTCATGGGCAGTTTATTTTGCGCCTTGGTTTTTCTACACGCTTCTTGCGACCCTGTTGACTATTTTGAATGAAACGCTTGATTGTTCAATGATCACGCTTCAGAAGCTTGGCAATTTTAAGAGTGCTGCATCCCTCTGCAAGATATCTCACTATTTTTGACTTTTCGGAGCCTGTCAAGTCCTTCTTTTGACCCATTTTGCCAAAGGAAAGGAAGTTGCCTTATAATTATGCACACCTGATTTAGGGTCATTAGACCACACCCCTTCTCATTACAGAGATGCACATCACCTAATATGCTTAATTGGTAGTAGGCTTTCGAGCCTATACAGCTTGGAGTAAGACAACATGCATAAAGAGGATGATGTGGTCAAAATACTCATTTGCCTAATAATTCTGCACTCCCTGTAATGTCGTTTCAAAATACAATACATTAACAGAGAAAAATACAACGTGGGTGTCTTAAGGAGCCAAAATACAACATGCAGTATGGGCTCTTATATGCTGTTGTGTCATCACTCTTATCTCCGGCCCCTCATTTGGGAGGCTCTTCATGAACTGGCCCCCATGACAATCTAATTCAATAGCCCTGATATACACTTTAACATAGTAAATATGACATGGTTTTGATTGCACTGTTATTCAGGAAAATGTCACTTTTGCTTATGTGATAAAGTGACAACAGTGTTATTTTTAGACAAGCAAACACTGATCCCTGTTTTCAATATCATTAATTGACACTTTAGGAATAACCACAATGAGGTTAGTTTAGTTTCATTTATTAAAAAATGAGTTTAGAGTTGTGGCAGAGCAATTGATAGATGTGTGGCTCCCTCTGTTATACCATGTTATACAATTTCTTTCAAGCCAGTAAATATTTGTTTTGGTCTCGCCGTGAATTGTCAATGCGTCTGTGATTCTTTTCAATTCTTCCCATTCAGTCGAATTTGAAAGGCCCTAGCAGGGAGACCAGGGGCTTTTCACTTTAAAAGAAAGCACTTCAGTGACGTCAAAGCCATTTTATGATTTGATCCAATTTGAGCTTTGTGGACTGTTCTTTTTCCAGCGCTACAGACGCGGAGGTTGACATCTACTCTACCTCCGTAGAAGAAAATCTGTGGCGCAGTCCAATTCCCTGCCTCCCTCACACAGACACGCTTGCGTCACATACATCATGTTCCTTGACTCAATTTGCTGACCAACTCAGCATTTCCGTCTGACCTCTGCGAATAACTGAATTCTGCTCGCATCATACTTGCCTGAACATGAGTGGACGGAAGAGTATGAGGAAGTGAGTTTATGCTGTCTTAGTTGTTGTAGAGCTGGTCTTTGTAAAGAAGTTGAATAGACCCGCAGGTGGCGAGTTTTCCTTCCTTTCTTTTTTTTTTTTTTACAATTGTTCTGGCATTGTGGCTTGGTGCTGGGACACACTTCATTTTCCCTCTTTCTTCATCTCTTCTACACTGTTTGAGGAAAATGGCACATTGTTCGCCAGATACACATCATGGTTTCCCTTAAGAAATAGATCGAAAAAGCAGAAACTGAGACAGATTTGTGCAGGAGAGAGGGAGACTTAAGAGGGATGTCCATGTTGAGGAACGAGTTTAATCGCCCTTTGTGACCTAAAATACAGTATGCAATTGAATTATGCTGTAAATCGCATCTGGCTGTTCTTCCTCCCAGGAGATGTAGGTTAGCTGCTCGTACAGACCCGTGATTATTCTCCTTTTGGGCTCAGCAAAATCGCTTTCCCTCAATAAATGGGGCTCTCTTTTCTTGCCCCAAAACATGCTCCTGTTGAATTCACACTCACAGAAAAATGATTGAACTTGAAATGATTAAATGATTTACACACTGTAAAAAAAATCTGTTATTTTATGTTTTTTTCCAGCAGCTAGGGTGTCTGGGGGAAAAAAAAGTAAAATAACGGCCGTTAAAAAAAAAAAAAAAGAAAAAAGTAAAATATTGGATTTTTTTTTTTACAGTGCAGTGTATTAATTAATTTAAATCATTCAGCCACCTATAGACAGTATATAGCCTGCTATTTGGATTTGAGATGTTTTTGAGTCAATCACCATTCGACTACTAAACACTAAAGAAATACAGGGAAACAAGAGTGACGAGACTGCTTTGATCATGATGGCAGCGCAAGAACTCACACAATCCCAAACCTTGCTCTAGTTGTTAACCAACTGGGACTTGCCATAATGTTGTTCGATTGGTGCTTTAATTAACTTCTGTTGTCCTTTTTGTAAGCCGCTTTGCATAAAAGCATCTGCCAAATGATTAAATGTAAATATAGTGGCTTGAACGGCGAGCAGGAAATAACATTTTTACACTATAATGAGATATTATCAAAAAACGTTTAGCTTGACATATTTATTTTGTCAGAATAGTGGTTGATTTTTAATAATCTTATAGACAAAGATGGTGTTATAACATCTGGCAAAAGGGTGAACAGTTTGACCTTGACCTTTTTTTCCACATCACGACCAGCTTTGCTTTCACATCGTGACACACATCAGCATATTCTGTGAGAAAGAATGTAGGGCAGCACTTGAGTTTATCCATTGGGAATTGATTGAATTGTGAAAAGTGGGTATTGCTTACCAAAATAGAACCAGGTGGTTGCTGCAGTAAAGTAATATTTTGCTTTATTTAAGGTATTACATTTATAAAGCTTGCATAGACAAGCAAGAACAAAACATATATAATTAGATCAAATTTATACCAATGTTCCATGGCCATTTGAAGGTCAAAATCAATGCCCATAACTCATGGCAATACATTGAGGTCTGTACAAGAAACTAAACATTGTATACAACGTTATTATTGCATCTAATATACAAGAACATTCATGCCTGTCTGAAGCGCAGGCGTCTTGTTGCATAACGACACTATTTGTTACAGTACATTTGGTGGGAGGACATGAGTGCCGTACTGTTCATTATGATGGAACTTGTGCTCGTCCTGGGTGCTGTAACATATAGAAAGTTGTAAACAAACAGCATAAGCTCACATGTGAGTGAAATATTCTTTTTCTTCTGCTATCTGTTTCAAAATGGGACAAGAACATGCCAGTGAGCTCCAAGTTGTTTGCTCAAATGCTTTGGAAACATTCAGGGGTCTTGAACACACACTGTGTTGAACACTGTGACCTGTCTGACATTCCTCCTACAAGCAACATCAATTCAGACCATGGAGCTCACAGTTTGTTTCGGGATAGGGAATCTTCAGTTCAATTCAGTTTAGTTCAATTCAATTGATTCGATACATTTAGTTTTTCAAAGCTGCTTTACGGAAAAGTGTGATCGTAGTTAAAAATGTAGAGTAATGTTTTCTGAGGTTAGTGTGTCAACGTATTGCCCATATTTCAGAAATGTGCAGTTCTGGGATAAATCACAATTCACAATTTGCGATGTGAAATTAAGCAAAACTATTAATTAAAACTTTTCATAATTGGTTTAATTTATTTTAATTTGATAAATTATTTATTTTCATATTTGTGACGTCGTGACAGCATAAACTACTATAACAGTAACTACGTTTACATGGACACCAATAATCCGATTTTAATGTGATTAAGACAATACTCTGATTAAAGAGTCTACCATGTAAACAGCGATTTTTGATTAATTTTATCAGATTAAGGTCATAATTGAACTAAAGAGAAATCAAATTAAGACGTGTGGAGTATGCCGATTTTAGTCGCAGTATTTAAGTGCAGTACAGGCATGTAAACACCTTAATCGAACTATTAACATCATGTAGGACTTTTCGCCGCATTTTGCGACAGGATTGTCCACACACACACACACACACACACACACACACACACACACACACACACACACACACACACACACACACACACACACACACACACACACACACACACACACACACACACGGCTGTTTGATACTCTTTGCACCTACCCAGTCAGTGCAGACCGCAGACACCTGCATCGTGAAATGCAGAGGGCGTGCATGAAATGTTTGTGAATGAAAGTGAAAGTGCCAAACTGCAGTTAAAGTCGACAAATAAAAAATGAAACACTCAAAATTACATGAAACTCCGGAGGAAATGCAGATAACGCGGTGACGCAATGACGCTAATCGAATTATGTGCTGTAGCATGTAAAACGGGATCATGAAATGAACATTCAAAAAGCAACTCATGTAAACACCTTAGTTTTATTATTCTCTTAATTAGATTAAAGCAAATAATTTGATTACTGATGTCCATGTAAACGTAGTCATTGATCACCTCATGTGCTGATTGTTTTGTTCAGTATTAAATGCTACCACTTTGAGTTTGAAAACTATTTTAAGTGCTTTTACGTTAAACGACAGCAGATAGTTTACCTAATCTTGAAAATAAAATAGCTAGCAAAAGGTTTGAAAATGAAAGTCAGAACTGTGACTCAGTGCAAACCAACAACATCAGTAGCATATATTTTTATGAATGTTGAAGAGGTTTAATAGATGATAATTAGGTTATAAACCTTACCATTTTGTTGGTCTGCACTTCTCAAAGGCTCTGATATTCAAATGTTTCTGTCGTGTCAATTCACGTCTGGTGTGGACTAACTAAATTGCTTGTCATGTGTTGTTAGTACATGATATAAGGAAAATATCAAAGTCACATGCTGCTGCAGACTTTTATTTTAGTATGATTGCATATTTCCAACTGAAACAGAAATATTGTTTAGTAAACCAGTGGTTGGGGGCGTGGCTAAGATTGTGCCGAAGTCGTCAAACTGACATCAGAGAAAGACAGGCATTCCAGAGTGTAAGTAAATGGTTAGATTTTGTTTACCAACATGAACAGTTTTTTTCCCTAGTAGATTAACTTGCTGGGATTAATTGTTCACATTAAGACTAACAATGTGCACTAGCAAAACCAACATTGTAAATTTTGATTTCTTGCAGACTCTTTGAGGTCCTGGCCGGTGCTCTCATTATTTTACAGATGTGTATGTTGTCTGAAATCTTCAGAGGTGGCTGGATACGATCTAAAGCTGGTGTGATATCTAGTTACCTCTGTATGGGCATCTTCCTAAACTAGAAACGGAACACATGTATTGAATCTGAATCGATACCGATACTGAATCGATGCAGAATATGGTTTTAGGGACTGAAGCGGTTTGCTAAAATGTAATGGAATTGATTTAACAGTCACAGTTCCCTTTATTTTTTATACCTTGACCAAATTTAATCCAAAATGTTTATCAAACAGAAATAATAGGAGTTTGTATTGTAATATTTCAATATAGTTAAATTCAATTCATGTTTATTTATATAGCACTTTTACAATGAAGATTGTATCAAAGCCGCTTAACATAGAAGACTATAACTAGTGGGCTCTCTGTGAAGCCTGTGTCACAGTGGTCATCGCTCTCTTTATTTTTATACTCATTCACAAGCTCTCTTCTAGTCATTGACTGGCTCACAGTGGTTTAAACCTTCCTTTCCTGTGTGTTTTCAGTCTGTGTGGAGCCTTTCTGTCAGTGTAGATCACCTTCAGGCAGTCTGGATCTCTCAGCCGAGTCTGCTCCACTGCCTGGCCTGTGTGACATTCAGGATTTGTCTAGCCTGTTTGCGCTTGTTTTCATGCATGCCTGTGTTTGTCCGTCACTCCATCCATCACTTAGAATAGCACCACAGGTGAAGCGAAGACAGCCGATTGTAACCTTGAGCTGGTAACCTTGTGCCTTATTTGAGTTGTCATGGTGGGAGGAAATGTAGCTGGCTTTTTTATATATGAGTTAAAGTAGAATTATATTATATTATATTATGTTATATTGTATTATATTATATTATATTGTATTGTATTGTATTATATTATATTATATTATATTATATTATATTATATTATATTATATTATATTATATTATATTATATTTTATTATATTATATAAAACAGTTCTGTCTGGTTCTTGAGTGATTGGGTGATAGCCGTGTGATATTCTGCAAAAAACAGCACTTGTACAGCCTCTTCGCAATCTCTCACTTTTATATGTTGTAGTGCTGTATTTATACCACAGAAACTGGTAGTATTTGTTTTGCTTTGGCTTTTTCGGGGTTAAATATAGTGATAACCTTATTGCAACAAAGAAATACTGGGAAATTTCATGCCATGCA
The DNA here is from genome assembly GCA_903798195.1 of Danio kyathit. Taxonomy (NCBI): domain Eukaryota; kingdom Metazoa; phylum Chordata; class Actinopteri; order Cypriniformes; family Danionidae; genus Danio; species Danio kyathit. The sequence goes on along the minus strand of LR812524.1, from coordinate 22,389,537 downwards.
GCCTTATAATCTTAAAATGTGAGCAAAAATGATCTGTTTTGTCATCACTTTAGACATTACGCTAGAGAATCATTCAAATACAAGCTCTAAAGTGACGTTGGTGAAGTAGCAACGGTTTCTGCTGTTCTGACGTCAGCTGCAGATGTGAATGAGTGGTGGAAGAAACTAGTTCCTTGTACAAAAGGGTTTTTAAGACTCTCTGTGTTTGATTTTCTTTTTTTATATACACGATTATGCCGTTGAACTGTTGTATAAACGCATTATCATACTTGTAGCAGTGCGACATGGCTGTATGTTGTCACTGGTGGGTCACTAAGGCTCTCGTCCTGCGCCCTCGAGCCAACGCACACCTCCCACCAGTGCCGATATACAGCCACGTCGCACTGCTACTCTTGTGATATTGCTCTTTTATTATATTATATTATATTATATTATATTATATTATATTATATTATATTATATTATATTATATTATATTATATTATATTATATTATATTATATTATATTATATTATATTATATTAAAACTCAAAAACATGTATACCACCATTCAAAATAGGCAAGTTGCTATGATATTTTTTGAATCAAGTTATGTCTTTTGTTCAATAAGGATGCATTAAATAAACATAAAGGGATTTATTTTTGGGGCAACAATTATTTATTTTAAAAGGTATATATTTAAAATGATTATTTTTATTAAATAATACTATCACTTTTTTCTTTTTTATTAATTAAAAGACATACAAACAAAATTATTGTTATAAAAAATAAATAATTCAAATAAAAACGTGTAATAAGTTATATATAGCGGTGCAGATGTTTTCAAGATTTAAGTAAAAAATAACTGTTACTTGAACACCAAATCAGAATATTAAAATAATTTCTAAGATATCATTTTACTGAAGACTGAAGTCATGAAAATTAATTTGTCTATAAATTACAATTTTCTTTTTTTAACCGTTTTAGCATAAGAAAACAAACAATAACATTAACTAGAACAGAAAAGTACAAAGGCCATTTCACTGTACACAACATGGTACGATATCTTCAGGAAAGCATAAGAAAAAATAGATAAAATAATATAAATAAATAAATAAAGGCTCCACTACCCAGCGCTCACCAAACCAATCCAGCCCAAAAATCAGCATAAATCAGCATCACTAATAATGAATTATAAATGATAATTATAATTGCACACACTATCGGTCAAAAGTTATTTTTTTCCTTTTTTTATTATTTTTTATTATTATTCGGTTCATCAAGGTGGCATTTAATAAATGTAAAAATATTGTTTAATTAAATATTTATTAATTTTAAATAACTGCTTTCTTATTGTATGTAGTTTCAAATGAAATTATTACTCCAGTCATTTATTGCATTTATTACTATTATCATTAATAATAATAATAATAATAATAATAATTATAATTAAAAGAATAATTAATATTAGAGTGATTTCTGAAGAATCATCTGACTGAAGACTGGAGTAATCAAGCTGAAAATGCATTATTAAAATCACTGGAATGCATGATTAAATTTAATTATAAACTACTTTTGAGCAGTTATTTAGTAGTGCTATAACATTTCACAATTTTTACAGTATTTTTGTTGCAATAAATGCAGCCTTGGTGAGCAGGAGAAGCTTATTTTAAAACATTTTAAAATCCTACTGACCCCAAATTTTGTCCGCTAATGTGTATGTATATATATATATATATATATATATATATATATATATATATATATATATATATATATATATATATATATATATATATATTAATAATATATAATATTATTATCATTATATAATATATTTATAAATTAATAGGACACAATGATTTTAAATTGTAATAATATTTCACAAGTTTCACAGTAATATTTCAGAAACATTATGTACAGACTGATATAGTGTTAAAGACCACCATTATACAGTACGTCTTTTATCACCGCGGCTCGTTTTCACTCCAAAATGCCTCATAATATGAAATCAACACCCTCTCTCTCTCATTCCTGCATGTGTCTTCATGGGTTTATTTATAGACTTGTAAGGACACTCTGTTAGTATGAATACAAATGAGAAATGTGGCCTTCAAAATATGCAGCACAAAAGCAGGCTCTGTTCTAATGTGCACTCGCACATTCACAACACTGTGTGGCAGCAGTGAGCTTTAAAACGCTTAGAATGAGTTCAAATATCAAATCCTACAGATGTTTTTATACTGAAATCTTGTTTTATTTTCTTGTCCAGATATCATTGAATGTTTTTTACAGATTACAATTCACCATCCAATCACAATTCATCGAACTTTTGAGACACACTTTTAGAAAAAAGTACAAACTAAACAAAAAAGTGCTTGTTTTGAGGGGATTTTTTTTTTTTGGGGTGAGGGTGGGGGGGAGAGTCTATTTATTTAGCATTCTCTAATTTGAGTGAATTTGCGTTTTTTTTCTAATACAGAATTTTAATTTATTTCTATATCATGTTTTTTACAGATTACTTCTCACCATCTAATCACAATTCATCTCGCTTTTGAGATTGATTGATTTTGAGTTTTTATACTTGAAGGCCTGTTTTAGAAAAAAAAAAAAACTGATAGAATGTGGTTGTTTAAATACTTTTTGTCTATTTATTGCATATCTTCAAATTTAAGTCAATCAGTGCTTCTCAGTTTTTCTGCTACAGACTTTTACATTTTTTATTTCTATATATTTGTCTGCCTGTTTACACATTATTCTCCATCCTGAGTGATGATGTGAAGAGTTCAGGTGCAAAAACCTCTAAATGTCATCTGAAATTTTCTTCAAAACTGAGCTTTGTGTGTGTAGGTTCAACAATTTCACTTTCATGGCAAAGAATATGGCCTTTTCATGGTCTTTAAAATGAAATAACTCAACATAAACATAGGTGTCTGAGAAAAATGCTTATTTTCGATGGAAATTTCAGATGGCATGGAGGTTTTTGTATCTAAACTCTTCATGTGTTTCTCAGTTTTGGCACTTTTTCTAATTCGAGATTGTTTTTTTTTTGTTGCCTGTTAGACACATTATTCTCTGTGCTGAATCAAAAATCATTGAATGTTTTTCACAGATTACTTCTCACCATCCAATCGCAATTCAACGCACTTTTGAGATTGTTTCCTGAGTCTAACAGTACAGTAACTGAATGATCAAAATAAAATTAATTCAATAAAATGAATCGTAGTTAAGGTCACAAATACAATGTCTTATACCTGAATGCTTTTAAAGTCATTATACAATTACAGGCATTAAAAAAAATGCATGCAAATGATAAATTCTAATAGAAACTCAACATTGCATATCCTGCAATGTGACTATTGCGAATGATCACATTGATATATCAATGCTGAAACCACATATTGTGCATCTCTAATTCATGGTGCTTTTGAGATTGATTGATTTTGAGTTTGCATACTTGAAGACCTGTTTTGGAAAAAAAACTAAACAGAAAAGAATGTGCTTGTTTGATAATTTTTTTGTTTGTTTGTCTATTTATTGCAAATCTTCAAATTTAAGTCAATCAGTGCCTCTCAGTTTTTCTGATACAGACTTTTACATTTTTTATTTCTATATATTTTTCTGCCTGTTTATACACATTATTCTCTATGCTGATTGAATCTGTGGTTCTTGGTTTGGCACTTTTTCCTGATATGGACTTGATTATTTTTTTGTTTGTTACAGACATTATTCTCCGTACTGAATCAGAAATCATTGAATGTTTTTCACAGATTACTTCTCACCATCCAAACACAATTCATCACGCTTTTGAGATTGATTTATTTGAGTTTGCAATACTTAAAACCCTCGACTTGTGTACACAACACTGTTTTAGGAAGAAACAAACTAAACAGAAAAAATGTGGTTGTTTTGATGTGATTTTTGTAATGCACATTCTCTAATTTAAGTGATTTCAGTGGTTTTCAATTTAGCATTTTTTTCTGATATAGGCTTATAATTTTTTTTTATTTCTATATTTTTTGGCCTGTTTATACACATTATTCTCTGTGCTGAATCAGAAATCATTGAATGTTTTTCACAAATTACTTCTCACCATCCAATCACAATTCATTGTGCTTTTGAGATTGATTTATTTGAGTTTGCAATACTTAAAACCCGTTAAAAAAAAAAAAAAAAACTAAAAATGTAACTAAAAAATAACTCAAAATCTGGTTGTTTTGAGTTTTTTTTTTTTGTCTTTATTGCGTCTTCTGTAATTTGAGTGAATCAGTGGTTTTCAGTGTGGCAGTTTTTCTGATACAGGCTTTTAAATTTGCTATTTATATATACAGTTAAAGTCAGAATTATTAGCCCCTCTGAATTATTTTTATTAGCCCTCTTGTGAATTTCTTTCCCTCATTTCTGTTTAACGGAAATAAGATTTTTATTTCAACACATTTCTAAACATAACAGTTTTCATAACTCATTTCTAATAACTGATTTATTTCATCTTTGTCATGATGACAGTAAATAATAGTTTACTAGATTTTTTTCAAGATACTAGTATTAAGCTTTAAGTGACATTTAATAGCTTAACGTAATTAGACAACTAATGGTAAATAAGCAAATCATTGTATAACAAGGGTTTGTTCTGTAGCCAATCAAAAAACATATTGCTTAATGGGGCTAATAAAATTGACCTTAAAATAGTTTTAAAACAAATAAAAACTGCTTTTCTTTTAGCCGAAATAAAACAAATGACATTTTCTCCAGAAGAAAAAATATTATAGGAAATACCGTGAGAAATTCCTTGCTCTATTAAACATCATTTGGGAAATATTTGAAAAGGAAAAAAAGTTACAGAAAGGCTAATAATTTTGACTTCATCTGTATACATATATATCTGTCTGTTTATACACCTTATTCTCCATCCCGAGTGAATCTGTGGTTCTCAGTTTTGGCACTTTTTCTAATCCAGGCTTGTTTTTTTTTTTTTTTTGCCTGTTCCACACAATATTCTCCGTGCTGAGTGATTCAGTGGTTCTCAGTTTGGCTGTGGTTATAGGCCGGGTTCCGTGTGTCTTATTATTTAGCGAGCTCAAAGACGGCGCCACATGTCCCGTGGTGATTCTGCACGGCCGCAGGGGCACCGCTGTGGATCGTGGGGCTCCGGCCAGCAGCCAATTGGCAGTAATTAGCCTAAATTTGTTGGTCCACTGAAAGAAATGCAGTGTGCGTCTGTATGTGGGAGTTTGTTTGGTCCCAAATGTTGTAGCTTTAATGTTTAATGGAAGTGTAAATTGTTTATGAGATACTTAGTGTTCTTATAAATAATCGTTTAAAAAAAAAAAAAAAAAAAAAAAAAAGAAGCTGATTTTGACAGGATGTTTTTAAGAACTTTGTATTGCGTTAATGGTATTTTGTAGGGTGCAGTGAAAGTTTTTACTTGATTAGACATTTTTTATTCAAGATTTGGTGAATAGTTATTTATTAGAAATATAATTGTTTAGTTTGGCATGAAAAGCAGCAAGGTTTAAATCTGTTGTTCTCAACCAAGGGACCAGAGCCCTCTACGGGCCATTTGGTTAGTCATTATGTAATTTTTTTATAATAATGTTTGTTCTATTAGTTTTCATATTTTTATAAACAATGTTCTGTAATTGGAATATTTTGGACAGTTAATTAACCTCCTACTTTTTAGCTCCTACTTTAAAAAAATTACATGAGTAAAACAATTAAGAAAATAATAATGTTAATAATAAAAATAATATAATAAAGGAATATGTTTAAATAATACATTTAAATAATCTGTGTAACATATAAAAGATATAAAGATCTGTCAACAGTATAAAGTTATTAAAAGTAAATTATTTTGCTGCTGTTTGGGGTTAGTAAGAATTTAAGAAATTATTATTTTTGTATTATTATTATTATTATTATTATTATTATTATTATTATTATTATTATTATTGTTACTATTATTATAACTATTATAGTATTATTATTGTATGGTTACATATACTGGTTGTATGGTTATATAATTAATATAGTTTTTTGAAGGCAATGAAATTGAAGGCTGATGAAATTTAAAAACTTCTTTCAAAAAATACCCCGAACACACTTTATTGTTCTAAAAATGTGTGGTGCACCACACTGCCTTTTTTGTTGACAAAAAAAGAAGAAGCTTGGTGTGCTTTTTATATCACTAGACAATGACTGAATCATCTGACCTGTATTGTGCCCAAGTGTTGATATTTTTTTAAATTGTAATATTTAATAATATTGTGAAATTCAAGATTTGTGAGTCATACAGCACCGGATAACTCAAAACAGCAACCACAAGTCTCTCCTCCATCTTCAAAAATCTCTGTTGTTGTCTTGACAACACAAACACTGCTGTCACCTCAACGCAAACCCCTCTTTTGCTTTCATTTGATTGGAGAATGAAAAAGACGCGACTGACGTAACGTGCTTTTTCCGCTCTTGACTTTTTTCAACTGCGAGCGCACAACACACAACGGCAAAAAATGCGAGGCACTGCAGGAGGTTAAAACACGAGGCATGCAGGGTGCATAAGCAGCGCGCAAAACACACGCAGCTGTTAGTAAATCATTTAGAAAAGGTGCCTCTCAAAGCAAAAAACGCATTCGGTGTGATTGGCTCCTAAGTGATGACATACTTAATACAAAAATTGGAAATCCTGTATAGCCTATTGGTCTTTTTCTGCAATGCAGAAGTGCATTTGTTTTTTGACATTGTTTTAGAACTTCCGATTCAATTGCTAGGAATAATAAATGGCAGAAAACAGTCAAACTACTTGCTATACAAATAAGTGTGTTCATGACCTTGATTTCCGCTACATTCTTTCTTCTATGGCAGTGTGCTGTTTTTTTATTTTATTTTATTTTTTATTAATAGCGGGTTACAATCGCACCAAAACGTATTAAAATGTAAGTGATTTATAAGAGAGCAAACTCGTAGTAGTGCTGTGCGTTATTTGTTTAACCATTTAAGGTTACATGACTGACAGGCCTGCACGATGCATGAGGCCAGCAAACACGGCGTAGCTTTCAGTTACGATGAACAGTTTCCATAATTATGCTTTATTTATAGATAAAGGTCTATGGTTCTGCATACAATGACTGTATCTTGCTGGAGTTTATGGCCGTTTCACTTTACTTCAGGATGCATCAATGCCGTTCTCTAGGTCTATTGGAGACATTCATAAAAAATCCCAACAAATCTAATAAATGTTGGAGACTTACTCGTTACATAAAAGCACTAAATAGCTCTTCAGCAGCGTTTATTTGAGAGCGCACAAGAAAATCTGTATATTTGAGGGCGTGCAAGATGTTTTTTGCACAAGCAAAGAGATTGGCCTGGGTCAGTTGGCGTTTCTGTGTGGTGTTTGCATGTTCTCCCTGGGTTCGCGTGGGTTTCCTCCGGGTGCTCCGGTTTCCCCCACAGTCCAAAGACATGCAGTACAGGTGAATTGGGTAAGCTAAATTGTCCATAGTGTATGAGTGTGAATGTGTGTGTGGAAGTTCCCAGAGATGGGTTGCGGCTGGAAGGGCATCCGCTGCGTAAAATCGTGCTGGATAAGTTGGCGGTTCATTCCGCTGTGGCGACCCCGCAAGGGACAAAGCCGACAAGAAAATGAATGAATGAATGAAGAGATTGGCATGCTCGCAATACATGAATGCTACCTCTACTTGTAATACGCTCACAACGTTTGTCATTGAAATAACACCATAGGTAGCTGGAAAATCTGTGTAAAAGGCCTGCCACCACAGCTAGAAAAAAGACTAAGGGAAACACTGATGACTATTCATAAAAAGTAGAATAATAGAATAAGAAAATAGTTGGCAACATCAAGCCACATAATGAGCCCTTTTTAGCGTCTAAAAATCAATGGAAGTGAATGAGACCGGAAGTTGAGGCAAAAAGATTCCAATGACTGCGCCTGCTCATACGTGAAGAATTAGGTCAATACACTTGAAACATTCAGTCAAGAATGGGAAACGGCAGTGCTTTTTTGGGTTATTAGATGTATTTGATAACCTGGTAAGTCCTTCATGACTGATGTTTTGTCTGCCGAATCATAGTGCAGTTCTCACCAATTTAGCATCATTTTTAAAAGCACACACACACAGTGGATGATAATATTGTCTTTTCTAGGCCTCTAATGATGTCTCCAGGGCAGGGGTATGCACATGTGTGTGTGTTTACATAGGACACTGTGTTTCCTCTCACTGACAGCTCCTCTTCTTTATTAAATTCTTTCTTTGACAAGTAGAACTTCTGACACTTGTATCCTTGCTTGGCCTCTCAGCCTCGAACTGTTGTTCCTCTTACCACACTTGTTCTTCCCGCAGCGTCTCATTTATTAAGCACCGTGCACCACTGTCTGTGTCAGCTACTGAGGTCGTCTAGTTCTGCTTTACGTAGGTGACATTGTAGGTAACAATTCTGTTATCATTTTGATTGTCTGGGACGTAAATGTGTGTGCCTGTGTGTGACGAGCAGACATTAGAGTGACAGCTGCTTAATGAGAATGAAAGTCACCTCAGTTAATGCGTGTGGGTGTTGGGCTTCTGTGACGGAGGATGTGGAGGGGGCTTAATACACTGGATGCTGTTGTTTTATTTGCGTTTTTGTTTTGTTTTTCTATTCCCAGAAGAATGTGGACGGGATTTTGGGAGTCGAGGTGTTCTTTGAGGACATTTGCTTAATGATTAGGCATGGGCCAATATAAGATTCTGACAGTATGAAAACCTTGGATAAAAATATGACTGTATTGTGATTACTGCTCTCAAATATGTTCTTCCGGGTAAAAAAAAAAAACGTCAACTTTTTTTCCTATTGAACACAACATAGTATGTTTTAAGAAACATTTAAAGTATTTTGGAACAGAAAACATGTTAGGCTAAATAATGGCTAAATAATGGCTAAATTGATCTTCAAACTTTCTTTACAACTTGAAAAGGCATCTTTGGATATCTTTCTTTTTCCTTAGAATTAAAGTAAGTAAGCTACATCACTGTTCAGGTGCATAACACATAGGATGCACATACCGCAGCATAGGATGTTGGTTTATAAGCTATTTGTTTCTCAAATGTTTGATGTGGAGGGTCATTTTTCTGCTGGAGATAATGTTCCCATAAAAAACTAAAGAAAATCATCGTTAAAAAAAAAAAAAAAAACTTAAAAAACTTACACATACTGTAGGAATGATATAAGAGAAAAATTTAGCAGTTTTAAAACCTTGACTTTTCCAAACCATGGTAAACCTTGAAAACGGTTATCATCAAATGCCTATTTATGATAGGGGCTGAACGATATGTATTTTTTACGGCTGATATCAATGGTAGACAGATATCAAGCCAGACCGATATTTTGAACTGAAATACTTAATGGAAAGATTGTAAAAATGATGAATAAAAAGAGCTCTGACAACTTTTTTGAGTGAGAGATGTACTCAAACATAAGGGTGTATTTTAAGTGGTCATATGATGCGGTTGGATGCTTTCAGCTCAATTTTGATGTATTTCTTGTTTGACTAAAAACTGAAAATATCATTTTTGGCCAATAATATTCAGTGGCTGAGAATTTGTTGCATCCAGACATAATAGTCTTCTTTCCAAAACTTGATTGCTACATGGCAATGAGTTTTTTTTGCATCCATACATGCATCGTTTCAAGAAATGTCTTCATCCAGATGGAAAGGGGAAATTAGGTTAAAACGGTGTGATATGTATGCATAAACACAAGAAGATGAAAATTCATGAATACCTAAATATACCTAAATATCTGACTCATGTAGCTGTTAGAGGTCATTCACATATGGCATCTAAAAGCACATGGAAAACTAGGGCATTTCAGTTCCTTCACCCTTTTCAATGCGCTTCGAGCTCGCGTCTGTAGTTGCTACCGTCAACTGACAAACCATTGCTGCAGCTCTGATATAAGTTTTATTTATGGAAAAAGTTCAAAAGCACTGCAGTGTTTGGGTGCTGTGTGTCTGTCTGAGGTAATTACTCTACAGTTATTACTTTAATGTGTATATTCCATACAAAGTATGAAGCTGATTTCTTCAGCATTCTGAAGCTGATGCGTTCGCAGCATTCTGAAAAGTTTAAATGTTTTCAACTGAGGGTGCCACTTGCACACTGCATGTGCGTCACTCCCTATTTTCATGCACAAGCCTGATGCCTCTGTTGTAAATAACGAACTTGCATGCTCAAAAGATGCAATACGACCCCTATTAATGACCCCTTAAATAGTCTCCGCTGGTCATCTAGTTGATACGGCATAATCAGATTTTGTTCATTCGATTTTACTTAACATAAGTCTCTATTTCAGAGGTCGCCACAGCAGAATAGACTGCCACCTATTCCAACATATGTTTTACACAGCAGATGCCCTTCCAGCTGCAACCTAGTATTGAAAAAATAAGAATAAATAAAAAAACATTAGTATATGCCTAATGTAAATCTAAGCTACGTATTAGCTAAGTATTTCCCTTTTAAAGAAAACAAATGCAGTCAAGGGCTGCTGAACAGGCAAGCCTGAATGGCAATTTTGATCAACTACATTACACAATTGTTTGGTGTTTTCCTTTTGTATTTTTTCTCTTTGGAGTAGAAATGTGTATATTCTATACAAAGTATGAAGCTGACCGGTCAGTTTGCTAATTGAAACAACACAATTCTTAAGATTTTAAGGCAACTTAATTATTTCCTGTGCAATCCACTTAAATTTGTAAAAAATAATAAGTTAACTTAATTCAATTATGTTGTCCCAAAACAAAACGATTGTGTGGAACACAACGTTTTTACACTGTTGGAAGCATTGTAACATTTTAAATGCTTTAATACCTAATCAATCAAATAAAGTTTGTAAATGGCTAGTTTGGTTGCAACTTAGATCACTAGTAATATGTTTACAGTGGCCGAGAGAGCTTAACATACTACAATTTAAGAAAACACACGCAATTACAAAATACGCCAGCAAACTGAGAAAAGATCTTCATCTGTTTGACAGCACATGTGTTGCAAATTCTCACAACGCAAACGCATTTTTAAAAAATGCACTGCATTTTCTCACATGCTAACAAATTAGTAAAACGTGCTGCACTTTCTCACAACACAAACAATTTACGAAAACTCGCTGCATTTTCTCACAACACTTGCAAATAGCATGGAACACAATGGAAATGTTTTAAGGGGGACCCTAAACATGACCAGCTATTTAGGTTACGGTTATTTAGGCTAATAAAATACAAAAGACAAGGGAATCAGGTGGTTAAATTTAACAAACTCACCTTTCAAAGATCACCTACAACTTCACTAAGCAATAGTCACGGCACAGCAGTGTCCGTCACGTTTTAGGGTAACATTTCCGTGTTGTGAGAAAATGCAGGCGTTTTCGTAATTTGTTTGCGTTGTGAGGATTTGTATGCTGTCAGATGGACGAAGAGCTTTTATCAATTTGCTGGCATTATTTGTAGTTGCATGTGTTTTCTCAAATTGCCGCACATTAAGCTCTCTCGGCCACCATATATATTTTAGTAGTCAAAAAAACACAGGACACATTCTAGTATTGATAACTGTTGGTCTATATACAGATGTCGGAGAAATGTGTTTGGGCAGTGACTTTAAGCTGTAATGACAAGTTAAAAACAAGCAAGCTGTGAGGCATGTGATTTCTGCTATTCTATGAACAGCCTCTTATCCAGGTATGTGAGACAAGGATCAGTATGCATAAAAATATCCTTTTTTTGACCTATAATGTTTAATTTAGCGAGATTTATAGATATATTTTGAGGAAAAAAACCATTGCCAACTCGCATTGCTGACATCTTGAAAGGCTTCCTGTGTTCTAAAGGAATCCGATGGAGTTCAGCCAACTTAATGTCCTGTTTTTCTGAACACCAAGCACTTCCTCTCACCGCCTCTCTTCTCTCCATGTTTTTTGTGTTTTGCGCTGTCTTATCTTGAACGTGTTCCACTACAGTTGCATGGCCAAACATGGTTGACCTCTGGACAAAGAGGAATGGAATCTCCACGCTCAACATTAATGCACAAATCGTTTAGAGCAACCTATTATTCAGAAGCCTTCAGGAAAAGTGCAAGATACCCAAATTAAATATTAGTCTAGTAAAAATAAGTATTAAGTGTAAAAAGTATGTTTATCTTGCAAGACATTTGTTATACTCTGATAATTACTACACGCTGTAAAAAAATTATTGTTGCTTTAATTTTTTTTAGTAGAATCAAATGAACATTTCTAGTCAACTCAACTTACATCAATAAAACTGGCAAAAAATATGAGGTTAAACTTTGTATAACTTTTAAAAATGTATTTGAAACCTGATTAACTTTTTAAAATAAGTTAAAGCAACATAAAAATATTTGTTGTCTTGACTTTTTGTCCCTTTTTTACAGTGTAGTAAATACTGCATCATGGTAAAAATAATAGAATCATCTGTTCTGTTCTAATAATTCTGTGCTATGATGATAATAGAAATAAATTACGTGACATTGTAGTTTTCTGCACTCAAGAAAATGAAGTTTGCTGTTTGTTCAATCTACCTATGTAAAATGAGCTGAACAACACAATTATTGAGTGTTGTTTGAGGATAACTTATACCGAGTTCAGACTGCGTGATTTTACCCCTGATTTTGATTTGCCGAGAGGTATTGAGAAAATCGCCGACAAATACCTGAAATCACAGGAAAATCGGTGCTCGCGAGTAACAGTCACACAATATGAACTATCAAAGACGCATTCTGAAAGAGTGTGGTACAGGTAAATTGGGTAAGCTAAATTGTCCGTAGTGTATGAGTGTGTATGGATGTTTCCCAGAGATGGGTTGAAGCTGGAAGGGCATCTGCTGCGTAAAACATATGCTGGATAAGTTGGTGGTTCATTCCGCTGTGGCGACCCCAGATTAATAAAGGGACTAAGCTGAAAAGAAAATGAATGAATGTCTGCTCTATTGTAGAGGTCCCTGATCTCTCTACTGTGTTTCCTTATCCATTCTCCTTTCTTTAATTCTAAGACATAAACAAAATCTGTCATTAGGCCAATTTTTGTAAACTTTTTAATTTGAAACATTTTAAAAAATTAGGTTCGGCCTGGCACAATATCTATTTTTGGTTGTATGGTATATTGCACCAAAATGTATTGCGATAAACGACATTGTCACTTTACGACCATTTTATGCCACTCATCATTATATAATGCCAGAATAACAATATAATATCACAATGCACGTACACTCTTCTAAAGAACACATAATATTTTATTCTTAAGAATATTTATTTTAATTATAGTCATTTTAACAATTTTATAATTAGACATTGGCATCAGAATGTGAGAAATGCATATCCTAAATAAATAATAATAAATGTTACCAAAAAAGTGCAAGGTAAAAAGAAACTGCGATATCTGCTATCAGATCTACTTTCGATATCAGACACCCACATGAAAATATACTAAAGTAATTTATAGTAAATACTATAGTGTTTTTTAACATACTGACACTGGCACCTCCAATGGATGCTGCATAATCAGCTAAAAGGTTGCTAGAATAGTTTTTTATGTATGGGCGTCTGGGCGATGTATATTGCATCACCAAAAATGACTGAGGTCATGTCAATGTGTTGTGCGATAAGTCAATATATAGATTATTGTGACAGGCCTATCTGTGATTCAGATTGTTATCATTTTGTAAATGTCACTTAACTGCATGAAATATATGAATATTATACAATTAATGAACTATCCACTTCATAAGAATATTTCACTGTAATTCAAACTTTCTTTAGAAATCTCCTGTTCACTTTTAAACAAAGCTCTGCAACACGTGTCTGTATTCACAATAATATCCTTGGATTTATTAAAAACTGTCGTTGAAAAAATGTAAGCAAGTTGTTTTTGCAGTAGCGTTGACGTTTTCAGATGGAATAAGCAGCGATGCCGCAGGATGCAGTGTAATTACAGGCTCCAAACTCACTCCAAAACTACCATGTTTTTTTCCCTCCATATTTATAAAATACGTAAGCCTGTATTTGAAACATTATTGTTATAGCAGTGATGCTTGCCATCTATCTGTTGACAGAAGGAAGTCAGGCAACTGTTGTCCAGATGGATTTAAAGAAGATGAATTGAAGCTTGGCTTTTGTTTCTAACATCTGTGACTGCGAGCTGTGTTGCGTAGCGACAGCTAGATGGCATCAGCATATTGAGTGACCTGCAGCAGGCTGGACTGAGGGACTTTGTCCACACTGTGTCCCCCTTAACCTACATGTACTCTGCCCAAAATGTACAGTGCTGTGCAAAAATCTACCTACAAGGCTACAGTACTGTTAGGAAAGTTTTTTTTTTGTTAGGTACAAAGTTTTAGGAACGTGTAAAAGTGATGTAAGATGAGGATGATTTAAAAAATATTATTTATCAGTTAATTTATATTAACTAAATCAAGTCAACAATGACCACCTTCAGGTAGCCTTGTCTCAGTTTGTTCTGTTTCTTCATGTCATTCCACACAGGCTGGATGATGATCAGATCAGATCTCTGTGTGGAGCACTGGCTGTTGTCAAACACCTTGTGCAGACAATAATCTAACTGTATAATTACAATTAATATTAGAAATAACGTTTGAAAAAAAAAAAAAAAAAAAAAAAAAAAAAAAAAAAAAAAATATATATATATATATATATATATATATATATATATATATATATATATATATATATATATATATATATATATATATATATATATATATATATATATATATATATATATTCATGTATGATATTTCATTAATACATTTATTAGTAATCACCTAAACTCCTGTTGTTTTAGTTGTTGTTGTAACAGTTGTAGTAGCTGTTGTTGTAGTTGTTGTAACAGTTGTTGTAGTAGTAGTAGTTGTTGTTGCTGTAACAGTTGTAATAGTAGTTGTAGTTGTTGTTGTGTTGTTGTTGCAGTTGTAACAGTTGTAGTAGCAGTTGTAGTTATTGTTGTATAAGTAGTAGATGTTATTGTAGTGGTTGTTGTTGTAGCAGTTGTAGTAGTAGTAGTAGTTGTTGTTGTTGTTGTTGTTGTTGTTGTAACAGTTGTTGTAGTAGTAGTAATAGTTGTTGTTGTTGTAACAGTTGTAGTAGCAGTTGTTGTAGTAGTAGTTGTTGTGTTATTGTTGTAGCAGTTGTAGTAGTCGTAGTAGTTGTTGTTCGTAGTAGTTGTTGTTGTAGTTGTTTTTGTTGCAGTAGTAGTAGTTGTGGTAGTGGTAGTAGTAGTTGTAGTAGTAGTAGTAGTTGTTGTGGTAGTGGTTGTAGTAGTAGTTGTTGTGGTAGTGGTTGTAGTTGTAGTAGTAGTAGTAGTAATAATAATAATAATAATAATAATAATAATAATATTTTTTATTGTAGTTTAAAGGAAATTTGTTATGGGCATCACCATATTGATGGAGACATACAATAAAAACAATACAGAAAATACAATAGTTAAACATCTAAGATAAACTAAGTTAAATAAAGCCACTTTCTTGTATTGCTTCAACCTGCACTTAGGGACTCTATATCTTCACAGGGAAGCAGTTGATAAAAAAGTTGATAAAAAATTGTTGGATCATTCAGAATCCTTTCTACCCAACTAAGATCACAATTCTCATACAAAACTTGAGGATTCAAATATTGATCGTGCCCAACAATTTTCCATCCAGTCCTTCACAGGTGCATTAGCTTAGATTTACACTATAGGTTGCCATCCAAAGCAGTATGCCAATTGTTGTAATACAATACATATTTAAGGTCTGGATTACTTTATTGCAATCTCATGTAATTGTTGTAGTGGTAATTGAATTGAAAATCAGTTTAGCACTGCATTTTAGTTCCGTTCCTAGAAAGAAGTGCTTTTTCACCATCATATTGATGATGGTTTCTTGTCAGTGTTTTGGGCTGTAGCTCGGGTTATCTGGTCTAAATCCAGTGCTCAATGACAGATCAGCTGTTCTCTGTACAGCTGGCCAAATCCTCTTTAAATTGCGATCACGTCAAGAGAGTAAATCCTGCTTCCTGCATCACCTCAACAGCTCCACTTCCTCTGCATTGCTGGACCAGGGTTGCATCCGTAGTGCTTTGCATTTTAAAAGTTTGTCTTTTTTCTTTCCCCAAGCAAAACTGGTTGCTTTAAAGTAAAACCCGATCGAATGAGCAACTTTGCAAGGTGTTGTTGATGCACCAAACAAAGTTTAATATTAAGGCTTATCAAATATTTTTGACCAATACACAATGTTTTTTACAATAAATATTTTTTCGAAGTTCAGTATGATATGCCCTGTAATTTCTTTTAATCCAGACCTGGAAGCAGTTTTGCTTACAATCTAATAATAATAATAATAATAATAATAATAATAATAAAATAATAATAATAATTGTGTTCTAATGCTATGTGTAATAATAGTGTTAAAATGCTTATTATGTATTATTACAGTTATTAATAAAAGGCCTGTCACAACAACCAATATATCGACTTATCGTGCAGTACTTGGAGATGACCTCATTATTTTTTGCAAAATATATTTATAAATAATTTTACAATGACATTTACATTCTACCTCACTGGTGTCAACGTTTATATTTGGACATTTACCTAATCGGAATATAAATAACCCTAAGAAAGTATTTTACAGTCTTTATGCTAATTAGCTTTATTATGCTAATCATTATATAATCAGTGGCATAAAGTGATCTCAAAATGACAATAATATCGCTTATGGCAACAATTTCTTTGACATTATATAGCACAACAAAAATTCCTTATCGTGACAGGCCTAATTAATAATAGTAATAACACTTGTAATTATTCATTTTCGTTCTTTTTCATTGTTCTTTTGATTTTGGGTGTTATTTTGAAAGTGGCTAATTCGTACAAATTCAAAGGAGTTCAGTCGTACATAAATGTAAGATTTTTAAAAGGAGGGGTGGCACCAAATCCCACCCCTAAACCCAACTATCACTGGGGGATAAGCAAATTGTACTAAATTGTTCGAATGCAATTGTACGAATATATACGCATTAACCACCAAAATTAAAAAGTTACGAATTGACATGAGATGGCATTGAACATCCTGTTGCCATAATCTTAACTTTAATTTCCATGACAACATTAACAGTTGCTTTTTCAGTGATTGCAAAATTTCATGCTGTTGCATATTTCATGCATGTAAAATGGCATTCAAACTCACATTATTAGCATTTAACACTGAATAAAGGTGATCTCTGAGGTGATCTCTGTCATAGTTTTCTGTTGTTCAGCTGCTAGAAATAGAAGCCGTTTCTAAAATATAAATTTCAGGTGTTGGTTAGAACAAAAACTCCTTTTAATATGTAAAGTATTCCTTCTATCGCGTGCTGTTGCTTTTATTTAGAACACTGTTTAAATCAGCCTTTACCCTCTTCAGTCAGGCACACTGCTGTTGGTGTCATCAATCTGGCAGCCTGCGCTTGCATGCGTTTTGAACCTGGTGTGCAATGCCTAGTTCAACCATTGAGTGTTCAGTCATACATAAATGTAAGATTTTTCAAAGGAGGCTTGGCACCAAACCCCACCCCTAAATCCAACCATCATTGGGGGATAAGCAAATCGTATTAAATTGTGTGAATGAGATCGCATAATTTCATACAAATTAGCCACCAAAATCAAAAAGTTACGAATTGCTGTGAGTTAGCGTTGAATATCCTGCAGCCCTAATCTTAACTTTCATTTCTATGACAACTTTAACAGTTGCTCATTCAAATGAAAATCAGTGATTGCAAAATTTCATGCTGTTGCATATTTTATGCATGTAAAACAGCATTTAAACTCGCATTATTAGCATTTAACACTGCATAAAGCACATGAGGTGTACCTGAGGTGATCGCTGTTATATTTTTTTTGTTGTTCAGCTGCTAGAAATAGAAGCCATTTCCAAAATATAAATTTCAATTGTTGGCTAGAACAAAAACTCCTTTTATATGGAAAATATTCCTTCTGTTGCGTGCCGTTGCTTTTATTTAGAACATGGTTTAAATCAGCCTTAAGCCTTAACAGTCATTCACACTGCTGTTGATGTCTTTAATCTGGCAACCTGCGCTTGCATGTGTTTTGAACCTGGTGTGCAATGCCTAGTTAAACCACTGGGTGTTCAGTCAACCAAACCCCACCCCTAAACCCAACTATCATTGGGAGATGAGCAAATCGTACTAAATTGTATGAATGAGATCACATGATTTCATACGAATTAGCCACCAAATCAAAAAGTTACGAATTGACGTGAGAGGGCGTTGAATATACTGAAGCGCTAATCTTAACTTCCATTTCGATGACAACTTTTGAACAGTTGCTCATTCAAATGAAATGAGCTGTTTTCGTTATTTATTAGGCCAATTACAGTCCTTACACCACATCTTAATATCTGTGAACTTGCCCAAGATGCAGTTTTTGATCACTGAGTCAATATGTTGGCATTAGACAGCCGAGGTTGAACGTTAACCATGCGTGCGTTTTAGGATGATTTCTTTTTTTTAATTCGGCAGGTTGTTGTTGGAAGGCTGCTGGAGAGGCAGAATGAGCATATGGTGTGATCTGTGAAGGGTGATTAAGGCAGGAGCTCTGCAGGGATGCCCAGGGGGTCTTGGCTCAGCTGCCACTCTGATAGGAAACGCCATACTGCTCTGGCCCACTTTGGGTTGGCATTGTGGCTGTGCAATTTTTTAGAAGATTACGGAAGCATTTGGAATGTGCCATATAGTAGAAAGAAAACACTAGATAGTTCAACTAATTCAACATTTTGGATAAGCCGGTGTGCGTGATGGTGTTTGTTTGTGAACTTCAGTCTCTGAACTCCAACCCTTCTTCCACCTGCTCATGAATATGTAATGTGTGCGCTAAATGCCACACTGAAACCGCATGGCTCATGAATAATTAATGCTCGTATGTAGCAACATGACTCAAATGCTAGTCTGAAACCCTTGAGATGACCTCAAAGCTCCCATAAATGGGGCCAAACACATTTGATCACTGCGTTAAGCCTAGGCTTGACCTTTAACCTGGCTTAGCAGGAAATGGTGTATTATTAATGTTTTGTGTACAGTATAATGTAGTGTTCAAATCATAGACTGTCACTAATGAATGCTTTTCTTTCTCTTTTATGTAACCTTGGTGCCCTTGCGGTGATCCTTAAAGGTAAGATGCGTTTTATTTATTGATTTAGATCTAGTGAAGCAATCCGTTATGCTCTGTTTATGACCAGTGGATGTTAGTCAGGGATCCGGGGCCAGATTTGGAGGAAATACAATATTAATACTGTATTACAGTGTACATTTGTACTGTCTATTTGACTGTAAATACTGAGGTGTGATTCCTCACTTGCCTTACAATTCATTTAGATTACAATTCAGAGTATTGAGATTGAGATTCTCAATGCAACATTTTCCTCTAGTGCTTGTTTAAATAATAATAACCCCAATAATCCCATTATAGTTATTCTTTGTCTTTTGTTTTTAAAAATAATAACAAAGATGCAAATTACAAACAGCAGAACAAACATAATGTAATGCTGTTGTTCATTCATTCTAAATTACTCACATGATGTTTTTTCGTTTGTTCACATTAATATATGTTTTAACTACCCACGAGTGCTGTAAAGAACATCCTGCGAGTCTAGACATGGATAAAACTATGTTGGTTGCTTTTTACATGTTATTAAAGGTGCTGTATGTAAGTTTTTGACTCTTCTAAAGCATTAAATACCATAATATGTTTGCAGGAGTTAAGAAACATGCTAAGTGGACATTCTTGTTTATCTGAAAAACAGAGAAGTCAGTTATTCTGCTTTGAAAATGTGCATTACATGCCGAAACGCTGTCTTTGTTGTGGTCATTTAACCCGCCCACTGCCACTTTAGCAATTATATTTCAGCACCCTGTGTTACCTTGTTAAAAACAACATATTTCATTCAGTTAGTCAGGAAGCCTCTCAAAGCATGCGTCCGCGATTGAAATGTGACCTCAGGTCGTATGTGACCACAGTAATAGCCTCCAAAATGAGACGCAGATTCAGAGTTCCACATAAGGTGGTTATTAATTACCAAATAATATGAATATTACGAATGTAAACATTAGGTGAGCAGGTTACATTGTATCCCCGTGTCCTAACAACACGCTATGTGATTCGATTTGCAGTGATAAGAAATTTGGCTATATGCACCAGGCGAAACATGAAGCACATTCAGAAGCACAGAATAGTGCACTTACTGCACTCCAACGAAATGTTGTATAGTCTGTTGTTATAATCTAATAAAAACATATTAAACCTCTTTAACATTATTAAATGTACATGCTGAGTCAATGATGCGTGTTGGCTTGCACAGTCACGGTTTATTTTATTTTTAAGATCTGAGGTGAACTATCTGCTGCTGCTTTTAGCATGGCAATAAATGTCAAGTAAAGTGGCATTCAAACTCACATTATTAGCATGTTACACTGAATAAAGCACATGAGGTGTACCTGAGGGGATCACCGTCATCGTTTTCTGTTGTTCAACTGCTAGAAATAGAATGCGTTTCAAAAATATAAATTTTCTGGTATTGGTTAGAACAAAAACTCCTTTTAATATGGAAAATATTCCTTCTATCGTGTGCCGTTGCTTTTATTTAGAACACACTTTAAATCAGCCTTTAGACTCGATAGACAGACACACTGCTGTTGGTGTCATCAATCTGGCAGCCTGCCCTTACGTGTGTTACACTTATGTATTTACACTTGTGTATTTACACTTATGGTTGGGTTTAGGGGTAGGGAATTGATTTACATTTTCGAAAAAAAAAAAAAAAGATGTTCCATGCTTAATTGTATGAACCCGGCATACGACAGCAGCAGCTTTATTATAATGTGCAGATCTAATGTAAAGTTACACATTTGTCCACAACTGAATTAATCATGAATTGAAATAAAGATGATATATACGTAATAGATTAAAATCTTAATAGCCTGTTTGATATATCAATACATTAAATGGTTTATATTAAATAATACAAAAAAACCTCTTGAATCAAAGACCTTGTGTGTGTTGTGTTATCGGCTATGATTTATGATTTATCATCACACAGAGTTTTCATCAGGTGAACAAGCACATTTTAAATTCCTGAAATCTTGTGTAATGGCTGGTTATACTGCAGTGTTACACTAAGATGTGTCGTTTGATACTATTTGCTTCGCAACCTGATTTCACCAATTAGGACATGTTCCTGAATTAACATCTATGTTGATATTGGAGCAACATTCTAATTAGCCTATCAGAATTAAGGGATATGTTTACAGTTTATGTTAAGTTTAGGCTTACGGTTAGGTTTATGCACTTATACATGAGTGTTATCCAACTAGTATTCCCCTCTGATTTGGGAATAATTTGCAGTTGGGTTTAGGGGTAGGGAATAGGTATGGATTACATTTTTGAACAAAAATGATGTTCCAGGATCAATGTAGATGTTAATCCAGGATCGCGTCGTAATTGGCAAAATCATGACATGCTATTTGCTTTATGATTTTATACAATTAATGTTTCCATTCCCCAAGTATTTGAAAAAAATATTGGAAAACTATAAGCAAGTTTAAATGTAAAAGCAAAGTATTACAGGGTTCGAAATTAACCTTTTTGCTTGGTGGCACTAGTGCTCCTAACGTTAAAAATGTAGTCGCACCAGCCAAAATTTAGTTGCATCGCCCAAGAATTATGTGCATCGTTACTAAAAGTTATATATTAACAGATCTATTGCATTTGAAATCATTCTGATGATTAAATAAAGCATTGAATAGAACAACTTGCACTTAAAATGTGTAGATTCAGTGGCAAACAGTAGCTATGTTTCCATCCAAAAATGTAAATTAACTTTATGCGGAAAACTGGAATATCACATAAAAGATGTGCAAATAAAGCAGCGTTTCCATCCAACAAGTCAAAGAGGACTAAATCGTCACTTCCTAATTAACTGGCTGCAAATATCAAAAGTAAAACCTGAATTTGTAGCGTGAATAGGTGAAGCTGTGTGAATCTTTTTCTTATTTAATAAATTACTTGCGCCTCAGAAGACAATGCCGACACGCAATTAACACTTGGTGGCATTTGAAGGCGTGAGACGCGGAGCACAGGTGCTCTTGACTATTCTGGAGGTAATTAATAATATAATAACACTAATACTGAAGCGGTTAAAGCGTTTTAGAATGACCAAAACAACATTTCAGATGTCTTACAATGAGCTCAGCCTGTTGGTTTGTCCATTCACACATTTTCATCATCACATGTTCTCTTATAACAAAACCACTTGACTTTATTAATGCGCATACTGGAATTTGTTTGGTAAAAGTGTTTCCATCTTTTCTTATTGAATAAAAAGTTTATCCTACTCAGTTATGCGCATATATTTTTTATGCACATTTTCAAAATTTATGCGCATCTTGGCGTTTCCATCAACCGTTTTTTTTTATGCGCATCTCTAAAATGCGCATAAAAATAGATGGATGGAAACGTAGCTACTGTTACCTGAAAACTTTGTCACAAAGACTTTACAGTGAATGGCTTTAGGAGTCGTATCTACTCTTTGAAAATAAAACACTAATTAGACGTGCCATTATTTGGGACTTTAGGCAGTTTCTAAAGCAAAATCTGTCAGCGTGCTTTTCATTCTCTCATCCTCAGCACTTTACATGTTTGCGGCTGTAGCTCTCTGTCACCTGAAGGCAGAAAGCATTCACTAAATGATTGACAGCTGATATTAACCAATCCTTTCACCTCTAGAGCAGTGAGCCAATCAGAAGACCTTGAAGGCGGGGCAAGCATTGCAGGATTTGTTTACTGTAGAAAGTTGACATGATGACTGTTTTAAACTATTCCTGAGAGCTGCGTTTCATGTTTTTAGATGCAATTTTGCATAAATGTCTTCTAAATCTGTGCATGCAGTGAACATTTTATAGTGAAAACTGTCACACAGCAACAATTATATGCCCTTTTATATATTTTGAGGTCGCATAGATCAAATTTTAGGCACATATGCGACCAAACCCATCGCAATTTCGAGCTCTGTATTATTTGCTGTGTTTTTTCTAATATTCATTTGTTCCTATGTTCCTGTTCCTCCCAGTATGTTACAACTGCTATTCTTGTTTTCTTATTGTTTCTGTTTTCATATTATCTGTGATGTTTAGCATTATCCCATGTTCCTGCATAATATATTTATAGTGGCATCTGCATTTCCTTTAAGTTGTTTCATGTTCCGTTCTATTCTCTGACTATTTATAGCTTATCTCAGCATTACACATATCTTTTAAGATGGTTTCGTGTGAATTGTGTATGTATCTGCATTCATGCCCATATGCTGGTTTGTGCGTGTGTTTCAGCAGGGGTCTGTACTCTCTGCTAACTGACCCATTTTCCAGCGCCTCATGGGGGGGGATGAAAGGCAGCATGGTTCTTCTCTCTTTCAATCTCTCCCCTCATCAAAGAGAGCAGAGAGAGCTGCTCAAACGCACCTTATTCACTGTTCAAATCTCTCTATCCCAGCATCCCCACATCGGCTTCATTGCAGCTCGGTTGGTGGCTTCATAACGGCCTTTTTATGACTAAACAAGCTCTGTTTAAAGTTTTTAACGGGTTTGCGTGAGCTGACACAGAAAAAGCCAAGCATCTCTGGCGTGTTGCAGGGCTGCGATTCATATTTAATGCGATGCGGAGAGTGTGTGAGCGTGTCAATGCGTAGGAGGGAAGCGCTGGTTGAGGGTTCGTTTTTAAACGCAGAAAGAGCACGCGAGGATCTTTTATATTCCACCGCAGTGTCAAGTCCCTTATGGGTTTGCTAGTTTTCTGATCTCCTTTTTAACGGTGACCTGCAATAACGTTAGTGTTAGTCTCTCGCTGACATTTTGTTTTAGTTTCAAACATCAAGGCTGTTGAAAGGCCTTGAAGTAAAGTCTCTCTTCAGGAAAAGTGGCATACAGTACGTGGCCATTATATAACATACAGCCAGTTTGTAATGTTGTCAAACTTAAAGGGGGGTAGCATGGCGTTTTTGTTTTGTGAGTTATTTACAGTGTTAAGACTAGAACACATCGAGCCGAAGGTCGGCCGTTGGTCAGCATCAGTCCGTCTAGTTTAATTGGTGTGTTCTACACGTTGCCTTTCATCCAGTTAACGTCAGATCAAGTTCAGTGTGTAAAATTGGCGTTGGCCATCAGATGAAGAGAGCAATCTGATTGGTTATTCAGCAACGAATCAGAGCACGAGAACAAAAACTGAAGTGATGTAACCAAGTATTTGCAGATTATTAGATAATCAGACATATTTGCACAAGTGAATCTTTCTGTGGTGAGTGTTTGCGCTTTTGGCCTGTTTCCACTGAGTGGGACGGTACAGTACAGTTCGGTACGCTTTTATGGCCATTTCCACTTTGAAAAGGTACCCAAAAAGCGAACCGTTCTGTACAAAGGGTACCTAGCATGACAAAAGGTACCAAAAGTCGGAGCTAGACGCGCAGCTGAATGCAATTTTTTTTTCAGAGATACGTCACTAGCGTACACAAACCAGGAAAATAAAAACAAAGGAAGCGCTATTTTTAAATACACAGTTATTAAATGGAATATAATAACAAGCCATGGTCGACCCAAGCTCAAACAAACCTTGTCGTTGTCTTGATGAACGTCCACAAAGCCAAGAAGAACAAATTCTACCGTGTCCTGTTTTTGTTTAACGAGGTCGTCTAAGGCCTCGTTTACGCTAGTACGTTTTAGAATGAAAACGATCCGTGTCCACACTAGCGTTTTACCCAGCATTTCTGAACACTAAAACGGTAAAAACGCACATCACGTGACCAAACACACACTCTCTGGCATGCACTGCAGTGTGCTTTGAGCACACACACACCCACATGAGAGCTGCGCAAGTCAGACTGTTCATCACGGATCTACCGCTGGATCTAATCTCACTATATGTGTTAAACGTGATGTTTAATTCATCTTGTTGTCTATATCTAACAACATATTCCCCGACTTTGGTCTTTTGAATCTATTACTTGTTCTCAGGTAACGTGTTTCGGCTGAGCGCAAATATAAGTTAGGTTAATACCTTAATGTAACCGCGGACAGCGATTCTGCACATCTGACTGATTGTTTGCCTTTATTTTCTCTATAGTATAAACTTATTGCACGTTATACTTTCATAATGGCCATTATTGATCATTAAAACGGATATTCAGTGAAAGAGAGAGGACATGTTTCATATTTTCAATGAAAATGATAGGAGGCATTGATGTTATAGGCTCCGTTTTGTTATATGCTTGAAGATGACGCTCATATCATGCAGCTACACGACGCCTCAACATTTTTGATGTCTGTTGTTGCTAATATCAAAGTGAAAATAGGCAGTTCCTCACATCATGTTTTCATTTTATTGTCAAGATAGTGAAACAGCATAGCCAGGGTGATAAAGTGATAAAGACTTTATAAAGTACACACTCGAGAGTTTGTTTTCCATATCTCTATTGAACTTACACGGAGAGGATGTAAGACTGAACTGTGTGTAGGCTACTTAATATTGAGGAAAAAGCCCCAATCAGATAGGCGAATGTCTGCAGCCCTGCCTCCGTTTTCAGATGTCTCCGTTTTAGCAGCAGCGTTTTAGAATGAAAACGCCTCTCCAGCGTTTTCAAAATGCTCCGTTTTCAGGGCTCAAAACCTATAGCAAAACTTATGCGTTTCAAAATAAAACGTATTAGTGTAAATGGGGCCTAAAAGTGTGAGCGGTTTCACTTTCTCCAGAGCTCGCTATATTTGAAATAAGAAACTTCTTGAGCTGATGATTAGAACGTGCGCATGATTACTGAAGTGCTTCTGACATTCAGTCCTTTCAGAAATGGACAAACGCGAGAGTGAAATGCAAAACAACAAAGGAGAAGCCGGTAAGAACTAAGGAGCAAATGATTCTTTCAGCAACCTAAAAGATGAACAAACTGCCATGTATAACTATTATCATCAACTTTTGGACTATTATGAACTTGGAATGATGGAATTGCTGTCTAACAAGAGGTTACATGTGCTGGTGAAGATTAAAGATACAGATGAGAGGTTTGCTCTGACTGTGGGCTATGTTGCTTGTTGTTTTTGAACCCAAATAAGGACTAAATGTATGCTGTGTTTTCTGTAATTGGTAACCTATCAGAGACCGTAAGCGTCTGTATGTGTTCATTTATTTATTTATTTTATGTAATCTCAGACGTTACAGTAGGCTAGTTTGCACTGTCATTGATTTGCAGTTATAATCAAGTCATGTTCATAGAAGGGTTATTAATGAACATTTATACACAAGTATTTATGTCTATAAAGCATCTTTTTTTGTGAGAAGTGCTTCTCAAATGATATGTGAACGACCCGTACAGCTTTACTTTGACATTTCCTTGAGTGATAATGATGTCGACTGAAACTTTCTGTCGTACCATTCTGTCGTTGTAAATGGAAGTTAACATTGTTCAGCCATAGTTAATTGAATCTTTCCATAAGTATGTTTTAAATGTTTTTTTTTATTTAATTTGAAATGCATCACTGTTATAATTCCATGGTTGATGTGTCTGGTTTATCACGTGATGCCACAGCCATACACGGCAGTGGAGATTAGAGCTGCTGGATTTACAACACAAAAATTCATCAGCTTCTCCAAAAATACATGAAAGTAAGTGGCGTTTTAACTAGGTGAAGAATTGAGTAAACATTCTAATACCTAAATAGTGTGCTTCTGTCTTCTGTAGACATTTTACAAACCACAAATGTTTTGTTTTGATAGTAAATATGTTTATTCAAATGTCTGCAACCCAAACCAAATGTTATTTCATTGAAAACACTGAAACATTTTGACTGTTGACTCCATCCATGGCACTCCTCACAGAGCTTTGATTGTAAGAGAAAGATTTGCTTTACTATTGCGATTCTCCCTGGGATAAGTATTAAAAATCAAAAGACTTTTCGGGAAAAGATGGATACAGTACTACTCTGTAGGCACTCAAGATTAATTTGAGAATGGGTAAAATAATCATGAGTCCACCCCATTAGACTATCATTTGGTGTGAAGTTTAATGTATATGACTATATGACTGTCTCAGTCTAGTAAACTGCTTTCCACTTGTTAAATTTGACATTATGTGTCAATTTCTGGCTCCAAATTCTCTATCATATGCCAAAAAAAAACTACAGATGATACTATTATATGCTCACTGTGTGCTGTAATATTGAAATCATGTTCAATAATTATAATAGCATTGCAATACTGAATGTTATGTGTATGCCAATTATCAGATGGTCAGACAGTAATTTTTCTTTTATAAATGCTTCAAATATTGGTGTTTGAGATACAGCAAGTACGTGACTTGTAGTTACAGCATGATTTTGTAAAATATGCACTTTAATGTGTTACATGACTAAACAATGGTCATAAACTTCACACAGTGGTCATAAATTTCATCTATTGAAGTATTTCTTAATTAAAATGAGTGGAGGCTTGGACTAAGAAAATGTTTTCATACATCGCTACTTACAAATCAGATTACATATCATTTGTGGCAATACACTGCTTCTGGGGGTTTTAGGTTCAGGACAAGCATATGGTAGTATAGAACTGTAGTGAAAACAGACCATGGGCAAATTTGCATAGAATTAGCCCTCTGTTAGCTCTTTCTGCAAAAATGTTGATTGTTTTTTCATCTCAAATAAACACACTTCATCAGCTGTGGCTAGTGAACTCTGTGGATAATGTCCTGCTGCTTTTTATAGAATAAAAGTATTAGAATGTGCATTAATCAGGTCATGACACACATTACAAAGAATTGTGTCCAAGGCTTCTTCTCTGTGCCAGCAGGTGGTGTAAACCTACAAAGATTTCAGTTGACAGCTGACTTAGCATTAAATGTGATTAGTATTACATTCGTTTTTCTTGGAATCAGATTCAAGTTTTTAGATCAAAGGATCAAAGTTTGTAACCACGTAATGTGTTCATTAATATAATTGGACCTTTTATGTATTTATATGTAATATTAAATATTTTCTAATATAAAATTTTATTTAACAGTTATGTACAAAATATGTATAAAAAACTTTGCATTTTTTTACATATAAAATTGAAATTTCTGTATTACACATAATTTGATTTTTAATGTTTATATTTCATAGTACATGTTTAATATATTATTTATTAGAAAATATGTAATCAATGTAATATGTATAATTACACATTTCATATTCCTAGAAGTTTCCTAACAAGTACTGATATTAACAAATATCAGTAAATCTTGTAGAGATAATATTTGGTTCATAAAACTGATGGTGAAACTGATAATAGACTTGTATTTAAAAAGGGATAGTTCACCCAACAATGAAAACGCAGTATTCATTTACTCATCTTCATTCAGGTGGTTTTAAACCACTGTGATTTTTCTTTATTTACAACTGAATATATATTTTACACCAAAAAAACATGTAACCAAACAGCGGTTTTCTTTTGACTATTTTTTCCCCTATCACATTTACAAACTTGTTTTGTTATAGGATCATTCAGAACTGGTAATGTTTGGTAATATCATATGTGCTAATTGACCTGATCATATAATTTAAAGACGTGGTCTGGTTTATAGAGCTGAACAAGGGAAAGTGCCTGATCATCATCAATTTTTAGGTTAAAGTTTCTGTTTATACCATGGACTCTTTATTTACCTCTGGTAAGTCCAAAGGTAAATCACTAACTCCGTTTCTGTTTTTAAACAGAATTCACTCGGGAGCTTTTCATTAGTGGTTTACATCAATTAGGATTGTTCCGATACCTATACTATTATTGGAAATACTCGCTGATACTGCAAAAATTCTGGCATTTGTATATGTTTGAAACCATAAACCGATCCGATACCATTTTTTAAATTTGTTTGCTTTGTGGTTTACTTGTTAAATGTCTAATAATAAAAATACTCTAGTTCACTGTATGTTTACGTATGTTTGTTTATGTGTTATTAAATAGGCATGCACTGATATGGATTTTTTTGGCCAATATCGATAGCCGATAACTCTTAAGATTTAGAGGCCGAAAACCGATAAATTAGCAGATAAATATAGATATTTCAAAATGTTATATTTTTATAGAGTAAACAACTAATTTTATTTTGAAAAATTCATAAAAGCTTAAACTGAATAGCCTACTCGAGGTAAAAAAAAAAAAAAAAGTCTAAATTGCAAGGTGATTATATAAACAGGTAGTTCTGTACAATTACCTAATCTATCAGATTAAATACATCGGCCTAATTTTGATATCGTTCAATAACAATAACATTAAAAATAGCATTTATCGGCCGATATCGATATGGCCGCTGATTTATTGTGCATCCTTATTATTAAAGTCTGAAGCACAACGTAAATTAATTCTGTCATTTTTTTTAACAGGGCTAGTAGTAATACACAACTGTTTCTATAGATTCGTATTACGGTATCGGTTCAGAACTTAATATCACCTGAGCTTAGGTATCAGAATCGATATCGGGAAAGGAAAAAGAGTCTCGAAACATCCCTAGAATAAATGCAGATATCAGTGTTTAAACTATACAGTATAGATTGTACTCAGTTGGGTAAAACTATAATAGAGTTCTTTTTCTCTTGTCCTATCAGCTGATTTCTTGAAATGAGGTAAAACGATGAAGACATGGAGCCGGTCTTTCTCTCACTCATTCCTATCGAGAGCCGTGTCTCTACTCTCTAAGCTTCAGCTAATAATGTGGACTAGAGGCAGTGCACAGACTGCACCTGAGAATCTCTGTGGTCTGTATCAGAGATCTTACATGGTGCAGGAGTGATGAAACCTGCCAATCACAGGCCTGTCGACGCTGGAGCGCAGCAAGAAACAGATTTTTTTTTTCTCTGAGCCTTTTATCTCAGATGAAAGTCTTCCCCCTGTGAGTCTTGCCAACACTTCCAAGTGTAGCAAATGGGCCGGAGAACACCTGCTAAAGTCAGCATGTTTCTACAGCCCTCACACTTCTGTTCATCTCTGTGTATCTTTTTTTCTTCCTCATGTCCATTCAGCTTGCTGTAAGATCAGGTTTAAGGTTAAAGGGATAGCTCACTTAAAAATTACAATTATGTCAGCGCAATAGCCTAGTGGTTAGAGCGCTGACATATGGTGCAGTAGCACGTCAGGGCGTCCCGAGTTCCAAACCCGGCTCGAGGACATTTCCCTACCCCCCTCTCTCTCTCCAACTTCGCCTCCTGTCTCAATACCGTCCTATCTAAAAAAGGGCAAAAAATAAATAAATTACAATAGTCATCATTTACTCGCCCTACTCGTTTCAAACCTTTTTGACCAGCAGCGTTGTCTGTGTCCTGACACAAACTTTTTGGATAGTGGGTTACAAAGTGAGGAATTCTCAAAACACTGCCCATCTTGTATCAGTGTAGTTTGGCAAGGTTATTATAGTTTTGCAATTTTAAATTAGATTTATTTTGATACTATTTTTAAATTTGCTGTAAATTGTTTCGTTTCAATTCATTTCATATGGTTTTGTTTTTGTTTAGTTTTATTTTGTAAACATATTTCTATTTAGTTTTTATATGTTTAGTTTGAATAATTCTTGATTTATCAGAGTTAACAGAACTAGTGTTGTCACTATACTGGAATTCAGTACCAGTCGATACTGAAATTTAAAAACTGTCTATTTCCCGCTAACATTTGAGCGCTGTTGAGCGCGTTCTTAAACAGCGCTGATTTGCCATTGTGTTCACGTGCTCAACAGAAATAACTGTGATTGACCGTGAAGGTTATTGGTCCACTGAACTCGCCGCTGTTTACTGAGTGTAACCACAGATACAGAAACTCTGGAGCATTTTAAAGCCGCGATTCATCAGCCGATCGCTCGTATGTCAGCTTAAAGACAAACCAGCTGAATAACGTGAGTTTGAATAGTTCCACTGTCCCTGTATCTGAGATTACACTCAGTAAACATTGGTGAGTTTACAATAGCAAATCAGCGCTGTTTAAGAACATGCTCAACAGCACTCAAATGTTAGCGGGGAAATGGACGTTTTTAAAATTTCTGTATCGATTGGTACCGAATTCCAGTATCGTGACAACTCTAAACAGAACACCTCCAGTGTCGACCAGAGCAAAGTTTAGTGTTTGCACAGCTTACATTGACTCTTGCACAAACCTCTTCGTGCAAAACCACCCAAATGCAACTCAAGTCAAATTTAAAATGATAAAGAATTTAAACTTCATACATGTGTCTATGTACACATGTGTACTTTGCATTGTTATTTTTAGTTAGATTTTTGGCAACTAAAGTACACGTGATTGGTTGTAAAGCGCATCTAATGGTATTTCTTTAATGCTGAGTTCAGACTGTACGATTTTTAAAGTAGTCATGTCACAGATGTTTTCTCACTGCATGACTATGTGGGCTAGCGTTTCATCGCTGCTGTGTTTGCAGTCGGTGACAGGGGCTTTCACACTGCATGACTTCACAATAGGAATATCAACTTTGTCTCGGCCCAAACTACTTTTCAGTTCTCACAACTAAACACATGCGAGAAGTGACATGGAAACAATGCGAGGTCACGTAGTATATCGTTATTAATTACATAATGAGAAAGAATCCTTTAGTGTGGTAGAAAATGTACTTAATTTGCTCACCTGGCTTTTGAAGGGAATTAGCAATTTCTCCTCGACTTTTTTTTCTTTTTTGACCCGGTTGTGATATTGCTCAGATGACACGTCAAACAGACTGCTCCTGCCAAATTTCCACCAGTTTTTCCTCCATTTCCTGGGTCCAAGTAGACCAAAAAGAAGCCTTTTTAACTTCTCCCGCTGGCCCACAGATACCCATACTAGTGGATGCTGCTCTCTCATTGGCTCAGAACACATTTCACACGGCATGATTTGAATTGCAGACAGGTCCAGATATTTAGCATGCCAAATATCTCACGGGTGTCGGCGACTCATCTGTGATTTTCTCAGATCGCGTCTTTGATAGTTCACACTGTGTGATTGTTACTCACATGAACGAGCACCGATTTATCTGTGATTTCGGGCATTTGCGGCCGATTTCTCAAAATCAAAACCTGTCGGCAAGTCAAAATCCATGCTAAAATTATCCAGTCTGAACTCGGCATAAACAGATGCAGGTCAGCTTTTCCACCAGATAATAAGTGCTTAAAATTCTGAAAACTATAATTATTTTTGTCAATTATTATTAGTGACTTGTTAGTTTTAGTTTTTCATTTATTGTGATTTTATTTTTTCAGTTAATGGAAATGTCTTTGACTAATATTTTTAGTTTTAGTTTTCATTTACTAAACTTGGTACCACGTGACCAGGACAATGGCAGATTGCAGAGCTGTGTTTTTGTGCTGCAAAGTTTATTAAAATTATTACAACAAATCCTGTTAACGCCGAATCAATTAGACAACCAGTAAAGATGCATTAGCGTTTACACGTTTATTTTTAAATCCACTAGTGTGTCCTGTTTATGTCTATACTACATGAAGAAGAACAACTTCATGCACATGCTCACTGCGTTCTTCTTTGATTTTAGTGGATCCTGCGGCTCTGTAGGTGTTCATTTACAGCCCCACATGTAGGTGTGGGATACACATTACAGCGTTTTAACTTTAAAGTTTAAAAAAAAAACGTTTTTCTGTTTCTGTGTGGACGCAGACATTTCTTGAATGGATACGTGTATGGATGCAAAACGTTTATAATGCTTGAAAGAAAAAAAAAGATTGTTATCTAGACGACTCGTAAGTCTGGTTATGATAATAAATTTCATTTATGGGCTCAAGTCAAACTGCTACTTTTTTTTTAATTTTTTTTTATGGAACATATTGGATGTTGAACTATATACAACAAAGACTGAGATACACCCAGCAGAAATGTAAAATATATATTCAATTTAATTCAATTCATCTTTATATATAGCGTTTTTACAATGTAGATTGTGTTAAAGCAGCTTAACATAAAATTTCTAGTAAAATGAAACCGTGTCAGTGCAATAATAGGTACAAATTCTGGATTGAATACAGTCTCTTTCATATTTGACCAAAATTGTACAAAACTGTTACTTTTTTTGGTCAAAATACTCCAAATTTTTCAGTGCTACTAGTCTTTTTTTTTTTTTTGCCTGAGGGAAAAAAAAACAAACCAAAAAAAATGCCACCATCGTTCAGGTTTTCATGTTTCCTTGCTCAAACTGTCCCACTCATTTCCACTCAGAAAAGTGATTGAATCAAGAGCTTCAGTTAATCTTGTAGAGGAGTAAGGCCAGATGTTTGAATCATTCCCGGTGTTGTGAAGTGTGAACTGCATAACGGAAGTGCAGAACTGCCTCTATTAACACCGGGATGTGCAATGTTTGTTTTTAGATTTGTTGTAGTCACGATATCGCACAGTAGCATTACATTAAAGTTCATTCCCCAAGTCTGTTGGAACACATGGCTGCTCAGAAACAGCTTGCAGGGGTTTCTTTCTAGTCACGAACTTGATAATTAATCATTTATAATAATTAGAAGTGTTGCTTGAGCTTCAAATTTGCATATTAGGATGATTTTAGGATGATCAGATGGGAGTAATGATGATGAATACTAAACTTTGCCAGCACAGGAATGAATTACACTTTAAAAACTGTATTAAGGGGGGTACTATAACCCTGTAATAGTAAGAAATAGCTTTCTTCAATATTAGCTTTCTTAAATATTAATAGTTAAAAATGTATAATATAAATATACATTTGACACCCCCATGACAGTTCATACCACTGTGATGCATTCAATCGTGCCAATCAATGGTGGGAAAAATATCATTCAACAGTCTGAAACCCAGTTCTAGGGCACCGATAGGCATCTTAAGTATTCTCAAAACATGTTTCTTGTAAAATTGGTGTTTATATCTTCATGTAGCTTAAAAAAAAAGAAACTTTTGACACATAATTTGTATAGTTTGACCAGTAACCTCTAAAGTAGTCACTAAATATCCCTCAAAACACTAAAAACATACATTTTATTAATAAATTAATGTAATGTAAATACATTCGTAAATTTCTTTCACTGAAGCATGTATTAACAAACTACTACCGAAAAAATTGACACCCCCCCCCCCCCCCCATTCGTCAATGTATAATTTGCATACTGGAGAATTCTGGTTTGAATAAATGTTTGGAAAATATTTGGATAATTACTTTTGTAAGATTTAAACCTTTTAAAACCATTTCTTTCTTCTGTTGAACACAAAAGAAAATATTTTGAAGAATGTTGGTTGCATTGACCTCTAAAGTAGGAAAAAAAAATGCTGTTGAAGTCAGTGGGCACCAGCTAACAACATTCTTCAAAATAACTTCTTTAGTGTTCAACGGAAAAAAAGATACTCAAATGGGTTTTGAACAAGTGAAAAGTGAGTACATGTTGACAGAGTTTTCATTTTTGGGTGATCTATCCCCTTCAAGCTCTAACAGAGCACACATGAATGAGTGCGAGGTCAGTTTTTCTTTTCTTTTGTCCTGCTGAGAAGACAGGTGGTTCCTCATGGTACATCCTCTTCAGTTCAGGACACTTGAAACATCATTTCATTAAAGCAGCTTTCACGGTCTGGCCTGCAATTATCAGATTCCTGTGTCTTTCTTGGCCTTGAATACAAAAAAATTAAGTACAGCACAGATCCAGATCACACTTCACAATGTCCGCTTTGAAATAGATCCCTTGAGAGCTCGATTTCAAAGTGAGGAAATTACAGTTTGTGCATTCAGTTAAGAAACACATTTCCACACCGATACATTTATATAAAATATAATTGGTGTCATATTTGTAGTAACCAATTAAATTATATTTATTGAATAGTATAGTTATGTATATACACCACCTGACAAATGTCTTGTCGTCGATCCCAGTTGTAAGAGCAGCAAATAATAACTTGACTTCTAGTTGATCATTTGGAAAAGTGGCAGAAGGTAGATTTTTCCAATGAATCGTCTGTTGAACTGCATCCCAATCATCACAAATACTGCAGAAGACCTATTGGAACCTGCATGAACCCAAGATTCTCACAGAAATTAGTCAAGTTTGTTGAAAGAGAAATCATGGTTTGGGGTTACATTCAGTATGGGGGTGTGCGAGAGATCTGCAGAGTGGATGGCAACATCAACAGCTTGAGGTATCAAGACATTTGTGCTGCCTATTACATTAAAAACCACAGGAGAGGGCAAATTATTCAGCAGGATAGCGCACCTTCTCAAACTTCAGCCTCCACATCAAAGTTCCTGAAAGCAAAGAAGGTCAAATAAGCTGTAGGATTGGCCAGTCCAGTCACCAGACATGAACATTATCGGCATGTCTGTGATATGATGGAGGCTTTGAAGATGAATCCAAAGAATCTTGATGAACTCTGGGAGTCCTGCAAGAACGCTTTCTTTGCCATTCCTGATGACTTTATTAATAAGTTATCTGAGTCATTGCAGAGATGTATGGATGCAGTCCTCCAAGCTCAAGGGAGTCATACTCAATATTAGTTATTTTTCCACTGCACCATGACTATATATTCTATACTGTACTTTATTTCTGTAAAGTGACAAGACTTTTGTCTAAGCAAAGTCAGACCTTACAGTCCTAATTAATAATTAAATAGTCAAGGCATGGTCATATTTTTTTTTTGGTAAAATAAGCGTAATCTAGAGACCTTTGCCTTTCATATAAGCCACTTCTGATACCAAATGATCAACTAGAAATCTAGTTATTATGTGTTGCTCCTAAAACATGGATAGGTGACCAGACTTTTGTCAGGTATGCCAAATATAATAGTGTAGAAAGAACTGGATTTACTAAAATTATTGAGGGAAGTGGTTGCTAAGAATTTATGTAGGCTGAATTTAAACAAATTAAATTTAGTAGTGTACAACTTAATTCGTTTGTTTAAATTCAGTCCATAAAAATTGTTTGCAACCACTTAAAAAAATTGTAAATCCAATGAATAATTTTTCTCAGTGCAGTTGAATTATACACTTGTGAGACCTTTCTCCAGAAGTTTCACTAAACCCTTTGTATGTTTTGAAGACGGGTTAGCCTAAATCTCGTTGTTTATAACTGTAGTGCTGCTTTCATTTCATGGCATGCAGTGGGAAATCTTACACTGGAGAATATTTCTGCAATCAGTCAAGCTGCAATCTGTGCCACATGCCGTTCTAAATAACTCTACCCCAACGTCATTTTTATTCAGCTGCATGCAAACATATGCAGAAAGCATAATGCGATATGGAAGACAGAAACATGCTTCATATTCTCGCAATTACCTCCGTGTATCATGTACACATTTGAGAGTGCGCCTGCTTTATATTCCATTCCCTGTGTTGAAGTATTCAGAAGCTATGAAGTCATGCAGTCACATTGACGATAGAACATGTGAAGGGCGATGTGTTGCAGCAAGACCGTGTGGTGCGTACCTGCTTCCTAAGCCTGATTTCATTTATGACAGTTCTGTGGCTGGGATGAAAGGGCGAGGCACGTTTAAAGTTGGTCAATGTCATGCGCAGAGGGTGTATCATTTACCTTAACTGATTTTGTATAGTCTTGCTGGTGCAGAGATTTTACAATCAGAGCGTTTCGAAAGAGCTGGACCATATTTGGTGTATGTGGGTTGATGATTTTATTCAAAAGACTGCAGAAATACAATATAAATATAACTAGTATAAAATTAGGGTTGCACAATGAATTGAAATACAATTGTGATTTCCATTGGCTCTGTGATCAGTAGTAAATATCCTCAGAAGGCCCAAGGGGGAGCTCATATATGAAAACTGCAAGTATGCTGCTAATCACAGATCCTATAAAATTAAACAGGAGACTAAACTGCTTTTCTCAGTGGGGTCTCAGTGAGGTTCATCGTCATCAAAGCAGACGACCTCATGCTTTGCACCTTCACTGTTCATCATTGTGCAGAAGGAGAAGCAGTAACTGCTTCATTCCGGATGTCTTTCAGGGATGTAACTGTAGACCTACTTAAGCTATTGTGTATATAATATAATGATATTGTGTAGTCCTATAATGTGCACGTTTGAGGAAGCCGCTGCAAAATTATGAAATCGCTTTGAATGTGTGTGCTGCTGTGCACTTTTTCCGCTCTCACATTTGCATGTCACAACTATGTGCGCTCTATGTACGTTATAAATAAAGCCAG
Source organism: Danio kyathit (assembly GCA_903798195.1). Classification (NCBI taxonomy): domain Eukaryota; kingdom Metazoa; phylum Chordata; class Actinopteri; order Cypriniformes; family Danionidae; genus Danio; species Danio kyathit. The sequence continues at coordinate 22,352,307 of LR812524.1, read as the reverse complement.
AATGCACATTTGTTATTATCCTCTGCAAATCATCTGTCCTTATGTCTTCATTTATTTACGGCTACAGCAGCACCTGAAATTTAATACCTGAAAGTTTTATAAGTTTAGATGATATTACAAATGTATAAAAATATATTTTATAATTAGTTAAAACTATTAAGAAGCACTACGCCGAAGGAAAGGGAAAGTGAAAGTGCTAAACTCTTATTAACGATGTATATTTTTTTCAGGGTGGAATGTTAAAGTATATTAGGCTACTCAATTCAAATATTTTTACAGTTCGAATTGTTGACTGACTAGTAGTTTGAGGCGACTAAATTACCGGAAAAATTATATTCTGTGGACACAAGAGCACTAAACTGAGTTAGTTGCGCCATCTAGTGGCAGTGTGTGGATCTGTTTCGACATTGAGACATTGAGGTACGAAGTAGGCCATAAACCTATTAAATATTACTTGGGTGTCTATTGAACTGCTAAACACTTAAACCGATAAAACAAAAAATTAAACTTAAAAGGCACCTATGGTGAAAAATCTATTTCTCAAGCTGTTTGGACAGACATATGTGTAGGCATAGTGCAGGAGTGTCCAAACTCTGTCCTGGAGGGCCGGTGTCCTGGAGAGTTTAGCTCCAACCCTAATCAAACACACCTGAACCAGCTATTCAAGCTCTTACTAGATATACTAGAAACTTCCAAACAGGTGTGTTAAAGGAAGTTGGAGCTAAACTCAGCAGGACACCGGCCCTCCAGGACAGAGTTTGGACACCCCTGGTATAGTGTATAGACCGTCATATTGGGGTGATATAAACACACCCAGTCCTTTTTTTTTTTTTTCAATTTAACAACAAAAAAACGGTGGACCAATTGAAGCGGTTTTGAGACCGACCGCAACTTGACGTAGGAGTGCAGTCCCCCCGCTCACCGAATTGATTGACAGCTGCGTATTAACATGTCTCCGTAGTAACGCGTATAATCATATCAACAAGACAGGACGTGCGCAAAGCAACCGGGAATAAAAGGTCTGTTCAGTTTGCTAGGATCATCAATCATCATCAAATGTGATCAAGAGTGAGTTTTACAAGTTTAAAATATTTTAAAACAGTGCATGTTTGTAATGAATTACAGCGATTTACTTGAGCTTTACTTCATCACCACAGCCGCGTGTCAGGACAATTATAAAAGAAGACGCTTCAATCCCGGTTTGTGGACGTTAAATCAGGTTTATTTTGTCCATTAACATAAAAGATATCCATACAGCAGTGGATATTAACCTATATAACAAAAAGAGTGCAAAGCTAAACGCGTGCACTGTCTGTGTGTGTGTGTGTGTGTGTGTGTGTGTGTGTGTGTGTGTGTGTGTGTGTGTGTGTGTGTGTGTGTGTGTGTGTGTGTGTATCTGTGTGTGTGCGTGAACTTTGTAACGACATTGTGTGTGACTCATCGTTGCAACTCCACAACAAATGCATCAAATACTCATTGGTAAAGTTCTTAATGTAGTATTTCTCACAAACGTTACATGAGATCTTCTTCCTTCGTGTCTGTCTGTTGTCTGAAGCAGCCGAGGGAGGAGATTAAGGCACACTGACAGGCACGTGGAAAAGGTGGGTTTGAAGGACTAGCCTTAAAGGCGCAGTACACAAAAACCACTACCTGCTGCTCAGAGCTATAAAATAGAAACTTATGAAAGGTGTGAGAAAAAAATCTGATGGGTGTTTTGAGCTGAAACTTTACAGACACATTCTGGAGACACAAAAGACTTATTTATTATTATTATTATTATTATTATTATTAAATCTGGAAAAAAGGGTAACCTAGGTGCCCTTTAATTGTGTGGCCAATATCAAATATTTATATAAAAGAATATAATTTGTTATTATTTTTAGAAACACATAAATATCATCTTTGTTTTTTGTCCTCGGCTGATCACATGCCTGATCTTTGATAGCAGTGATCACAGTGTACGCTAATGGATGTATCTTTTTTCTTCATGAAATTTGAATATAGCTGAAAATGATAAGGACTTTTGCAAAGCTGTAAAAGTGGCATGAATACAAACATACAAGAATTTGTCAGATTTGTTAAAAACTCAAAACATGATGCGTGACAAAATTCCACAAAGACATGTTGGGGGGATTGTTTTGATTCTTTTTAGAAATCTTGTGTGTAAACCAATCGTCCCAATACATTTTTGTGTGATCAAAATGAAATCAATCATTGAAATCAAAACTATTCAGATGATGAGACCAACATTAATAATAAGGTTTTGCATGAAACTTGTTTTACAACTTCTATCTGCAAACTGTATTATTAAGATGAGCAATTGGGACAGTATAGCTATAGATGCCGGAGAAGAGGGGGCCCTGGCAGGCAGGTGGGGCTCATTGGTGATTTGGGAGGGCAGGGGGAGAGGTGATGGTGAGAAAAGCTGAACAGAATGGATCCTAATGAGCCTCTTCTAATCCGCCTAAATCTCTGTAACGATTCCACAAATGTCAGGCCGGAGTTGAAGGCGAAAGGAAGACACATGGATTTGGGTTGTGAGATAAGAGGAGTAATCTTCCATACCCACACCTCCCTCCTTACTGAGAGAAGGGGGTGATGGAGAGGGGCCGGAGGGCAGATGAAAGTGCTGCTCGACCCCAAGTGTGTTCAGACTGCTTACGAAACGTAATGTGATTAGTCTGTGTATACTGCTGTTAAACTCTGGCGCATCGTAATCTACATGCATTGCAAAAACTGTGGGTCATATGGAAGAGCAGTGGACTGTTAATAATGATAATTAAAGAATATCATTCATTCAAATTAATAGAAAAATATAACAAAATAAAAAGAAAGATAACATTACTACTTAAACCAAAGAAGTCATGCATATTTGGAGCTGAATCCAATTAAAAACACATGTAAGGATATATATGTATGTGTACTATTTAAAATGTAGCCTAAATAAAAAAATGTAAATCATTTTTTTTCAGGAATTTCTGTCATGTTTAATTCCTTTTTACATTACAAATATTTGTAATTATTTGTGAAATTGAATTATAATTTCTCAGTGGAAAGCAGCTAGACTAGTGCTAAAGTGAAGGTTTTTTTTGGTGTATTCCACTTTTTCACCTCCAGTTAGGCTTTATGTAGTGGCAAACATCAATAAAAGAAACTTTTAACTCAATATAACCTCGAATATATACAGTGAGAAACGATAATATGCTCAAACAAGCTACTTTATTGTGTTTTAGCGTGTTAATTCTTTCTCCTGAAGCCCGGGTAGGTTTAAAGGTTTTGATGGACAGAGACGTGGAAACCCAACCCCCGCGTTTCCGCTGGGTAGAGCTGTCACCCGGAGTGGATTTTTCAGCGGAGCAGATTCACTTCACGCTTATATTGTGTTTATTTTGACACGCCAAAGCAAACAAAGTGCAAATTCCATTCATATGAAGAACTACTTTGTTTTTTGCGTGGATTTTCTGATGTATGTGCACAGAACGTCACACACTCTTGTATAACCTGCGTTTGATATTTGCCTCAAGCTCCATATGTGATGACAAAATAGTGGCGTTATGTGAGTTATTCTTTTTAGCCTTCTGACTGGTTCATGTTTCAGTAATGTATTTCACATTGATTTGATGCTTTTTTCACGTAGTATGATTTACGTAAATGATGCAAGTCGTGTGTAACCTGGCTAATGCGTAATCTTGGAGAAATCCGGTCCGGGTTTTCTTACGGCTTTATCAGGATGATTTGTGTGTATACGGAGCACACTGGGCAGATAGAGAAGGGAAACGGGTATGGATCTGTAGGTCCTAACGCTGTCTGTCTCGTTTCCCGGGACTCTCGTTCTGCATAGCGTGAAGCGAGAGCTCTGGTTTGTGCATGATACATTTGAATGAGAGTGTGAACTAACAACGGCGGGAAACAAAGGCACGGACGATCCAGTGCAAAGGGAACAAGCTGGCTGCGCGGCGGGGGATGCACGGGCACAATAGGGAAGACCACACTCTTCTGCTTTAAAGGACAGTGTTGCAATAACATTTGCACCCCAGACGGACAAGACTCGCTGCGGGAGGCAGGAATTAAAGCCGGACTTTACTTTTCAGGGATATTTGGCATGAAGGAAAGCACGGAGTTTACATTGGATGTTTAGGCTGCTTCAGGGAATATTTCAGAAATTCACATGAACGCGCCAGGACAGCGAAGGAAAATTAGGCTTTTGCCACCACAGCAATATTGTAAACAGGCACTTCTTCAACAAAGCTAAGCTATTATTATTATTATTATTATTATTATTATTATGTGCTCTGGGAATTACCAGCTGTGTTGAAATTAGACTAGAAACACATTTAAAGTGAATTCATTTACTTAATTGGTTTGCTGAAGAATGTACTTACTTGATGGTAATTACCCGGAAAGGATGGAGCGGGGCACGCCACAAAGAAAAACAGTGTACCGGATATCTTTGACATTAGTGAAGAAAGAAAACCTGCAAGACGGCGGAGGCTCGACGCACCGGCGATTGGAGAACCCGAAAGTGAGCGCGTACCGGCGCGAGGGAGCCTCCGAGGCGCAGCGGAGCTCTCAGCTGGAAGAACTGAAAGAAGTGGAGGACGAGACTGACGACTTTTCTGCACACTCATACATGAGAAACTTCAGGACCTTTAGTACTGGACATCTAGAATTGGGAAGGTTGAAACTCTTAAAAAGGGCACAACATTCACATAAAGAAAGGGAATTAAATCAAACGTGCATCCTGCCGGAGAACAGACAGAGCAAGGCCATTGAAAATGGGGCACCAGGGGAGAAAAGAGCAGAAGATGTGGATGAAAGTGACAGATTGAAACGTGATGCTGAGCATGGAAAAGCTGCTGCCAACGGAGAAAAAACAGGCATTAGAAAGAAAATCCTCAAGACCTCCAGGAGCACAGAGGAACCGGTTAGTACGTGGTCAGATGAGCCCTCTGAGGAGCCCAAGAGTGTCAAGACAGCTAAGAGAGCTGCATTTCTTCTTTGCTGGCTAAAGGGAATGGGAAATCACCCAAACCAGCACCTCAAACCCCTCCAGCTAAGAGACATCCAAGTCTGTTGCGGCGTAGTTTCAGCTTTCGTCACTGGACAGGTGGAGAACTCATCCGCATTCGGGCTCTGTCCAAAGAGAAGCACCACAGCAGCTCGGGCTGCATTGGTCGTGATGGAGAAGGGAATCAAACTCAACCTGGTGTGGTTCTGCAAAACATGGCTTTTGCCGAGACCGACTCCACAGAGAAACGAAACACCTTGGATGTTGGTGAAGTCCTGAACAAAACAGACTCTGTGACAGAACTGGGCCGCAGGGAGAGGATGAAGGGTAAGAACCGGACATTAGACAACAGTGACCTGCTCAGGCTGTCGGATAAATCTTTGGTGGACAAGGAGGGTTTTATTCGAGGGATGGGTTCTCGTTCCAGCGGGCAGGAAAGAAAACTCATCCGGTTCTTCAGCGGAATCTTCTCAAAGAAAGATGGGACGTCTACGCCTTTGAGCAGCCCCAGTAACCGAGCTCTCCGGAAGAACGGCCTGCTGGGAGCTCAGCAGAGAGCAGAAATGGGCTACTCACAGTCCAGCTCTGAGAGCGTTAACGGATGCCCACTGGACGGTAATAGCTTTTATCTTCTCTTTCTATGTTTTTATTTTTAGTTTCACATTTTATAGGGCGAAAGGATGCTCTGTTTGCTATTATGCACCTAGGACAGGGGGTAGAGGGATGTGTGTTTGTTTTGGACAGGAAGGTGATGTTTAGCTGCTTCTCTGCATGCCTCCTGTGTTTGTGTTTCATTATGCGCCGAGCTTGCAGCTCACCCTGAGAGCTGGCAGCCTTGTTTGCAACGGCAAGTGTTTACATTCTTGAACCATGAATGTGAAAACCCTCATTTAGTGCTGTTTTCATTCTTTTAGCATGTTCTGTTCTTCTTTCTGATAATGCACATTGTCTGGGTGACTTTATCCCCTCTTGTCTTTTCCTTTGGATAAGTTAAGTGGATTGCGCTATTCACATGTATGTCCTTTTTTCCCCTGGATCCATTATCTCAGCGTCTGTGTTACTGGTGACAGCAGGTCAGCTGTGAAGGCCACCATGCTCTGCTGTCAGTAATATGGTAATGAAGAGCTGCTGGTAGATACTGTGTGCAGTTTTATAGAGATTGTAATGAATTACCAAACACTATCTCCTGCCTGTGAGGTCAGCAAACCCTCCTGAAAGACAGATTGCCCATGTCTGTGAAACAGGCCTTCTGGTCAGGGGTTTCTGAACTTTTCTTTTCATAACGTGATGATACTCTTTCAATGCAATTTAATCTAAGACACATTTTTATATATATATTGTTCGTTACTTGTTGTTATTATTATTATTATTATTATTATTATTGTTATTATTATTATTGTTGTTGTTGTTGTTGTTGTTGTTGTTGTTGTTGTAAATATTGTCTGTGGTATATTTCCTGACCATAATTAAATGGACAAACTTTTAAAATAACCAAAAAAAAAAACCCAGCTTAATATATTTGACACAAAGGTTTTCAATAGAATTAAAAGTGGAATTAAGAAATAAAATCAGATTAAGACAGCAAAATACAGCTGTAATATCAAGTACTTTATAAAATTGTATTTATTAAAACAACAACGACAAAAACAACAACAACAACAACAACTTAACGCATAAGCCTTTTTCCCCAAGCATAAAAAAAGAATAATTCATCTTTAATTTCTTCAAAGATTAGAATCTGTCATGTTTAAATGTGTTTTTGTCAAACAAACAAACAAACAAACAAACAAAAGACTCACTTTCACACCATGATTTACAGAAAACCTCTTATAACATTTCATTCATTGTTGCATTAGATCATATGCAAAAAAATGTAATTGCGATTTATCTGATCAAAATAGCGTTCTGCGATTTTAAAATATGATTTACTACTATTTCATAAAAGAGCTATAGGTTTGATGTGGTGGTTTTAACATTCAGTAAGCTAAATTTTCCCTAGTGTATGTGTGTGATTGAGTGTGTATGGGCGTATCGCGGTGATGGGTTAAAGCTGGAAGGGCATCCGCTGCGTTAAACATATTCTGGATAAGTTGGCGGTTCATTCCACTGTGGCCAGCCTTGATTAATAAAGGGACTAAGCCGAAAAGAAAATGAATGAATGAATGAATTCTATATAAAAACTTTACATTGAGATTGTGTTACATTTTTTGCATAGTTCAGGATAAGGTGCTTACGGCTGTCAGGACTTTCAAAAACTATGCTTATTACCATACTTGATAGCTTATCAAAATAATCGCAATTTGAAAACACTCTTCAACGAAATCAATCGTACAGGCCTAACTACAAGTTTTAATACATTTGATGAAGTTTATGCTGGCCACATATCATGTTTTCATTCATTAAAAAGTTTTAATAAGGACAGGTTAGACTAAGTTATGTTGTTTGAGTTTTATACAAAAAAAACATTTAGTTTATAAATTTTTTTATAGCGCTTTTCACAATAAATATTGTTTCGAAGCAGCTTTACAAAAGGTGCACATTATTGCATCACAATCAAAATCGTTAAGGGTTTTAGTTACCATAACTTTATTAGTTACTAATAACTTCAGCTAATTAACTAGTAACTAGGGCCAGACGGAATCTGCGGATATTTTTTGCTATTTCTGCTGAGAATTTTGTAAAAAAAAAAAAAAATGCGGATTTTTGTGGAATAATTTTAGGAGTATCATAACTAAAAACTTAACAAATCATATAAAAATAATAACTTTTTAACTTTTATTTAATGTTTACAATGTAAATCCAATTAGATCCACTTATTTGGTAAAGAAAGCAAGTCTATCATGTCTACTAAAAGACAGGACATGTTACTTCATATGAATCATATTAACATTTTAAATATTACTATTATAATATCACAATAATATTAGTGAAATTAATTTAAACAATGGATAAATATAAGTCTACACACATTTACAAAAGTAAATACATAGACTCAATGATGGGCTAAAAATCTGCGGAAATTTGCGGATTTCTGCGTGTGCAGATTCCATGTGGGCCTACTTGTAACTAATAGCTTTTTCTTAATAAACAATAGATATCATAGGCAGGATGTTCAAACCAAAAGGACAAAGTTTTAGTCAGACTGTCTCTGTTTGTAAAATAATTTAATGTGATGGTAATGTGGCTTTGAATTTAACAGTGTTTTTCTCTCTCAAAATTGTGTAAGAGACGAAGCTCAGCTAAAGGAGATATTTCAGGACAATGTTAATGATCAGGTCAGCGCTGATGCTTGTAACATGGCACGTCTGTAGGCTAAGACAGCACCTTAGCTGATTAGCAGTTTCCACATTCCCCAAATTCCACAGGCATTCCTGACTCTTCAGAAGAAGTGCTTTCTTAACAATTAGATAACAATCTTACATTTAAACAGTGTCATGTTTCTTTTTAAATGAACCGCTTTAACTGGAACTGTTTAGTGATGCACCTGTTTATCCATCACTTGACCAATATTCATCTTTAACAGGAAATTCAAGGTGGATATTTTTAAATGGCTTCAACAAAAATGTAAACATGCGCAGGCGATGGTTCTGAAATTAATTCTAAGCACCCAGGGACATGAAATATCAGCACTTATTTACGTTTGTTACTAGAATATTCTTTAAAGGGCACCTATTTTACCCCTTTTTCAAGATTTAAGATAAGTCTTTTGTGTCTCCAGAACATGTCTGTAAAGTTTCAGCTCAAAACACACATCAGATTATTTATTATACCTTTCAGAACATAAGAGTTTTCTGCTCTGAACACTATAACTGTTTTTGTCCACAAACCGAGATTAAAGCGTCTTCTTTTATTATTGTACTGACATGCGGCTGTGGTGATAAAGATGGTAAAATCGCTGTAATTACAAACCTGCACTGTTTTAAAAATATTTTAAACTTGTAAAACTCATTCTTGATCACATTTGATGATGATTGATGATCACAGAGTGCTGAACAGATCTTTCAATCCCATTTGCTTTGCGCTCGTCCTGTCTTGTTGATTTAATTATACACGTTACTACGCAGACACGTTAATATGCGGCTGTCAAACAATTTGGTGGGCTGGGAAACTGCACTCCTACGCCACGTTGCGGTGAGCCTCAAAATGGGATGAATTTGGATCTTATTTTAACATCAGGAAATTAGAATTAAGAGACTAAATGTTTTTATATCACCCCAATACGACTGTGGACACACTATACCTACACACAGTTCTGTTCAACAGCTTACAAAAGATGATTTTCATCATAGGTGCCATATAAAAGTTTATCTTTGGTTTTCCACATATTAATTAATGACAAACTGTATTTTATGAATTAATTGTTTTAAGTTATGCATTTATAACAGTGATTTAACTCTAGATTATATATACTTCTTTATGTTATTATTGATTCATGTTACCACTACTGAACATAAACAAACTTTTTATTGATTTCATTTTTAGAATGGTTTTCATTTTTGCTTTCATGGCAAAACTATGGAAGGCATTAGACACACCTGCCTCCTTTAAGGTGTATTTTTAGCTTGTTGCTTGTTTCATGACTCAGCCTGCATGCACGTAGTTCTGACGTTTTAACTTTGGATCTTTAGATCAGTTCAGTTCAGTTAGCATTGCTATGCTGGCTTGCAGCCGGATGGGGGTATGACTTTCATTTGTTTGACTCTGTAGTGAACAGGATGTGAGATGGCACTGCAGTGTCAGCGTTATAAAGTCCTGCAGGGTAGATTCCCAGATGGGTCCTGCATATGGATCTGTTTGAAGGCAACCAATGCTATTAGAGGACAGTTGCCGTCTTGTAACTCCAAAGCGCAGTGCTGAATCATTTTATAATAAGCACAGAAATCTCTGTTTAGGAGGTAAAGTTATCACATTTATTAGTACTCTATTTACATACTGTGTAGCATAATGTTTTGATTAAAGCTGTGCAATTATAGAAATATTGCATACGCATATACGCAATTCACTTGTTGCAGTGCTTTGTAATAAATGAATGATGTGAGGGGTTTCTCTGCACATCAGGCAGTGTAGTTGCATGTCAACACATCTCTGAAACCAAGCAGAGCAGACATGCTGGTTTTCTAAAATCTGCAGCGATTTTAGTCGAAGCAATCAAGCCATGTTACAAAGGCAAAAAGGATGCAAAAAATTAACTGCACTATGTTTCAAGTGTTTTGGATTTCCTGGTTGTTGTTGATATTTTCACGTTGATAAAACTATGCGGATCAAGAATTGTGCGTGTTGTAGTGCTGCACGATATTGGAAAAAACTTACATTGCGATATTTGTATTTTCTGTCAATTATATTATGATATTTCACTGCAATTTTTTGTAGAGGAGTGCATCTGCATACAGATGCTCTAGTTTTTCACAATTTTTGTTGTGATTTTTTAATTTTTTTTTAAATTAAAAATTACAGATCTTGTGGTGGTAATTAACAGAAATTTGTGCACAATTTTGCGAAAAAAAAAAATATATATATATTTTAAAAAATTATATATATATATAAAATTACATATACAGTTGAAGTCAGAATTATTAGCCCCCCTGAATTATTAGCCCCCCTGTTTGTTTTATTCCCAGTTTCTGTTTAACGGAGAGAAGATTTTTTCAACACATTTCTAAACATATTAGTTTTAATAACTCATCTCTAATAACTGATTTATTTTATCTTTGCCACGATGACAGTAAATAATATTTTACTAGATATTTTTAGGACACTTGTATACAGCTTAAAGTGACATTTAAAAGCCTAACTAGGTTAATTAGGTTAACTAGGCAGGTTAGGGTAATTGGGCAAGTTATTGTATAACGATGGTTTGTTCTGTATACTATCGAGAAAAATATAGCTCAAAGGGGCTAATAATTTTGACCATAAAATGGTTTTTAAAAAATTTAAAACTTTTCAGACATACTGTGAAAATTTCCTTGCTCTGTTAAACATAATTTAGGAAATATTTAAAAAAGAAAAAAAATCAAAGGGGGGGCTATGATATATTTACCATATTAGGTACTATGTTAGGAGTGCAATCTAACACAATAACAATGACACATCATAAAAATAAAGCTTCTTTTTTTTGGTCTCTTGTCAAGACAACATCTAAAACAGTAGGGATTAAGCCAAGGGAAGGTTGTATAACTCTTACTTTTATCCGCGATCTTACTGTCTCTATCTTGAGAGACACTCAAATACATCACATGCGCTGCGTATGCAACATCTCATGTGATGTGAAACAATGAATTGCAAACTGAAATAAAAATAATTTGATTATGTTTTGGAATTGAATGTTTTATTTTTTTTTGTGATTATTTTGCGTTTAAATTATGAAATACTGCATTTCCAAAAATGTAATTAGAATACAGTAACGCGTTACTGTGGAACGCGCTACACCCAGCTCTGCAGACGGTTAACAATAAATAAGTTAATAATGTTTATGAATAAATCCTTTTTTTTTTTTTTTTTTTACAAAAAAGCCCACAATTTTTCATATAAATTGCAGAATGAGTAGAATTAGATGACAATCATTCATTTAATTCATTTTACATTCTTGCTTGTACTATATGTTTTGCTGCAATTAGTTTCATAACACTGATGTTTATGAAATGCAGAAGTTGTATTGCCCCATATCACGGATGCTCCCAGATTGAAGTGGCTGGAGGAAGTAATGGATTGAAGTTTTTCTTACAATGAGTCACTGGCTCGTTTTTAAATAGAGCTCATTCTCAGCTTCCTCTGGAACAGTGTGATCACTAGAGTGTCCATATCAGTGTTCTGCTCAGGTCTGTACCATTTGCAGACTGTTATTTTATGGTAACTGTATGTGTTAGGATGGCTGGAGGGTCTGAACAGTGACTCTCTGCCCCACTGCTCCACCCTGCACACGAGCCATCTATTGGTGTCAGGTATGAGCGGATGGGTGGAGTTGTGTGCGCCTGACCTACATCTACAGCCATGCAGAAGTAATGCCGGTTGCATGTGGAACCGTGACATGGATGTGATAAGAGCATGGCTGGAGCTTCTCATGGGGCAAGTGTCTGAAAGGGGAATGAAAGCAGACTGTCTTAAAAAAAAAAACGCACACATGCTTTTTCAGACAGTCTTTGTTAGTGACGCAGAGTCTGGCACTGCTCTGGATTTTTAGAGTTTTTTTTTTTGCAGTTGAGACAGCTTTCAGAAGTTTCTTTTGATATAACATGGCATTTAAAAAGACACAATGCTTGTGCAAAGAGCTTTAGTTTTTGTCTTTATGCACTCGTTTACACACAAGGAACATGCAAACCATAAGTGTAGTCTTAAGCATACACTTGACTTGTTTCTTAAACGGCAAAAGTCAAGGGATTTTTGCCCTTGTGTTTAGTTTTGTTAGCCTGTTGTCATTTCAAGAGCCACACGGATCTGATTTACCATTACACATTAGGGCTGCACGATACTGGAAAAATTACACATTGTGATATTTTTTTATTCTGCGATATAAACTGTATTGCGATATGAATACAATTTCACTAGATGAGTTAAATAAATGTTTGTAAAGAATCTATGATTTCAGATTGATTGGGAAGATTCTGTAGGGGAGTGCATAAAATACAATTCAAGTTTATTTGTATAGCACTTAAGCACAATAAGCATAATATTTATATAATTGAGCACAATATTTATATAATAATGAAATCTACAAGCATTCTATAAAAATCTGCTAATTAAATATACAGCATTTTATTGTTTTCAGAAGAGTCAATGTATTCAGGTATACAGTAATTGAAGAATCAAATGTAAAACAATACTGCATAGTCTTCGATTTTATAAACCATTCGGTCAAATTAATCGTTATTAATTTTTTAAAGTTACAAAAAGTATATTTTCTTATGCCTGAATGCTTTTAAAACCCTCACACAGTCAGAAGCCTCAAAAAAACACTTGGAAAATAGTAAATTATAATTCAGACTTAACATTGCATATTCTGAGATGTGACTGTTGCGAATGATCACATTGTGATATCGACGATGAAATGATATATTATGCCGCCCTATTACAAATGCATTTTTTTTCTTCCAATTTTTACATCAATTAATTACATACTTAAAAAGGTTTATGTGAATAATCACTAAGTGGCAAGTTTTGACATTTTTGCTTGTATTTGACCATTAAGGTGTGTATATATAAAGGTGCAGTAGGTGATCTGCCTGAATGCTAGCATTAGTACAATAGCATGGAAATTTTGCGACCCTCCGCTGCCGTCCAAAGCCACGCCTCCTTAAGTCATGAACACGTGAACGCGCACTGATTAGATATAACACTAGATCATGTCATTCACCAGTTAGAAAACTCTATGGAGACACACACTTTATCATGCGTGGTTTTTCATTCAAAAATGAACAAATGTGTGAATATAAATCAAACTTCACCTCAGAAAAGCTGGTTAGGCGGAAGAGAAATATCCTGGTTTTTTTTTTTACATTACAACAAAAATTTCATTTTCAGTTGTGCTCGCTGATCCTAGTACATCGCTTGTTTTCAGCTCATTTTTCACTTGAACGACTAAACGAATGCTCAGGTCTATTTAGCCGACTATATTATCCATGCTGTAAAAGGTACTCCATGAACTTGAAAATAGCCAATCTTTACTGGACATTTTCAGTGGCTGAATAACACTTCGGTGCATTATAAACCCATTCATAAACAAGAACACAATCTACATAAGCTTTGCGTGGCTAAAATAGTTTTAAAACATACCTGTCTAAAAGAAATACTTCAGCTGTGGTGTCACCCTTCAGATCTATGTTTTTAGCTGCATGACGTCATTGCCCTCCAGCATGCAAAAGTAATTCTGATATTGATTCAGGGTTTAGAAAAGTTTTGATTCTGCATTTTTGGCAGAAGCCCTTTCAGAAAATCTTTCTGTTCATGCATACAAGGCCACGTTGGTCTTTCAGAAAGAAGTTCAGGTTGATGCAAAGTTTGCCTGGTGGCGTCTCTGTCAGCTGTAGATCTGTGCTTCACGGGTGCGCACACGAGTGACGTATCTGTCTGCTTATAGATGCTGCACAGAAATTCAAATTCAAATTTGTTGACAGACAGTTTGAGATACCTGTTGTAATCGAGTTATTTGTTGGTCCGACAATATTTAATTGGATGGACATTTTTTAGTTTTGTATCTTATCCAGAATATAAAAATACATATAAATATCATTTACTATAATCATTAATTGGAATGTGAAGAGACTTTCAATCAGCACAGCAAAAAATGTTTCTGAAGACAATCACCTTCTGCACCTTTAAGTTAAAGATGACTTCACACGTTTGTGTTTTGTACCATCTCTGAGGCTGAGCGCATGCACGGAACAGCACAAGTTCTCTTTTGCATTTAAAAAACATGAATAAATCTAATACACTTCAATAAATCAAGCACGGTGCTTGGTGCAAAAGTCATGTTACATGATTTTACTGATTTCTAAAATCGATATTTAAAATGCTATTAATTACGTTGCTCTACACATGTACTGAACAGAAAGACCAACAATTTTTGTACGAATATTAGTCCATTTATGTGCTTAGAGTGAGTAGTCCATTCATATGCTCAGCATTTTCACAAAAAAAAAAAAGATTATTACAGAAATCTTTAAAACATTTGTGGGCATTAAGAGTCATTCTATGATTCTCTGACATAGAACATATTCACTCTATGTTTTGTGATTTGATTTAAATTAATTGCTCAACCCTACAGTTCGCAGTAGTGAAAGTATAGATAATATCTGGAACAATTATCTGCTTCTGCTAGGCCTGTCACAATATCTGTTTTTGCTGGTACGATATATAGCAACAAAAATTATTGCGCTAAACAATATTGTTGTAATTTTAGGACAATTTTGACACTATAATAGCATATTATATTATCAAGAACACATAACATTTTATTCTTAAGAATATTTATTTGAATTATAGTCATTTTAACAATTTAATAATTAGGCATTGGAATTGGAAATGTGAAAACGGATATCCTAAATAAATAAATAAGTAATAATAAATGTAAACAAAAATCTCCAAGGTAAAAAAAAAAAAAAAAAAAAGCAAAAATAAGTAAGTAAGATCTATTTTCAGTCATCACGCACCCACATGAAAATATACTATAGTAATTTATAGTAAATACTATAGTATTTTGTTAACCAGACTGACACTATAGAGACGCTGTGCAATCAGCTAAAATGTGGTTAGAACTGTTTTTTTTATGTATGGGCGATGTATATTGCATTACCAAAAACTATTGAGCACATGTTCACGTGTTGTGCGATAAGTCGATAAATTGATTATTGTTACAGGCCTTGTCTCTACCTGATATTAAGATATCTAAATATAGATTTAAATGTGTTATAAAATATTTTAAATTTAGTCAAAAGCTTAGCTAGTCAAAAGCTTGTTCAGATTGCTTTTGTTCTATAAATGCAGCCAATGTTCTTAAACAGCCTCCACCAAAGTCCACCTACAGCACTCTTCAACTATACTGACCTAACGTAATTGTTAATGGGTGTCTTATGAGAAGCCCACACTGATTATTTATTTAATAAAATTATTTAAAGTTCGTTGGTTCTTTGCCTCCTTCCTGATAGCCAGGGGAGCATCAAACCTTCATTACACCCACCAAAACAAGGTCTTCATGTTGTACCAGAACACAAGGATTGTGATCTAAAATTATAGTTGATATTCACATGCTTTTTGTTTACTTGATTTATGTTCTTAGTCTAAATAGATTCATTCAATAGAAAACATTATCGAACAAATCTTAATTTTTTTATAACACATTTGTATGCCTTAAGAGTTATTGCGATAATTGTCATACACTGAACGCACACTGCTGAACTGTAGTGCATAAAACACCTGTCCTCATCAGTTGCAAAATGCACAAGAAAATCCTTTGGTTGTGGATCTTTCCTTGCTCTGAATACTACAGAGACATAATGTGAAAGAAGCCTGAGTGTGGATGGAAGCCAGGGATGGGTTGTTGAGTTGTACTGTATCCATGCAGCTGTCACCACCGCAGTGTGCTGTAGAGCATCCATTCCAGAACAAAGACACAGCAGGGACTGACTAAATGTGGCTTTTGTTTCCTTTGCTCATGAGAGGAGGAAGTAAAGCAAAAGGACTGAACTGAAGGAGTAAGTTATTGAGTGTGTGAGGGTCAGGGTTCTTAGAAAGTGGAGTGTTAACACTTAATTGGGCAGGCAAATAGACATTGCAGAGAGCAACTGGGAAAAGCAGAGAGGAATTCTGGGCTCACTGTCTGATGACTGGAAGCAAACCGGCATCACTTGCTTTACAATCTATTATAATGTTTCACAATGATGTTTATTAGTGGTTTTGTCTTATTTGTACACACTTAGTTCAGTAGTTTGGTTTTCTTGGTTCATTTGGTCTGGCTAAAACAGAAAATGATAGTTTTGATTAGGGATGTACATTGTAATATTGAGATATTGCAATATAAAGATGTGACCGTGTGTATCACTGATGCAAATTATGTGATTTGCAACATTGAGCCTGTTTTATGCAAGAGTCGGTGTATGTACTGTATTTATAAGGTATAATCCACCCAAAATTTCATTACTGTCTTCATGTACTATGGTGCCTAACGTGTTAAGGCTGAATTATACTTCTGCATCGAGCGATTGCAGTAATTCACTGTGCGTGGCTGGTCTAAATACCCTTATTTGAGCTTCGAAGCTTTGGTAGAATTCTACATTGAATGTTCAAAGCTTCAGAAGGTGTTGGACTGAACATATTCTCATCTCTTGTAAAGGCAAGAAGCTCTGTGTTTCGGTCTGTCTATTTGGATTTATATTATGTCAAAAACCATTCATCCATTCGATTTCACTCGTCGCTGGTGTGTTGCTAGAGGCAAGGATGTGCAGTGTCTCATTTTTGTGCAATATGGGCACGCCGCACGTTTAGGATTAATAAACTTTTTATAAACTATGATGAAGCATGGTCTTATATGGTCTGAGAATGGACACCACACTAATCATAGATAACACAGGTCTGTCAATATTTTAAAGAAGCAGCCTTGCATTTAAACAAAACGGGTAAATTGGAAGATAATTAAATAATACAAGAATGAAAGAACGCACTTAATAGAATCACATATTTTAATGACCAAAAAGTTTAAATGAAATAGAATATATACACTACCTGACAAGTCTTGTCGTCGATCCCAGTTGTATGAGCAACAAATAATAACTTGACTTCTAGTTGATCATTTGGAAAAGTGGCAGAAGGTAGATTTTTCTGATGAATCATCTGTTAAACTGAATCTTAATCATCACAAATACTGCAGAAGACCTATTGGAACCCGCATAGACCCAAGATTCTCACAGAAGTCAAGTTTGGTGAAGGAAAAATCATGGTTTGGGGTTACATTCAGCATGAGGGCATAAAAGAGATTTGCAGAGTGGATGGCAACATCAACAGCTTGAGGTATTAAGACATTTGTGCTGCCCATTATATTACAAACCAAAGGAGAGGGCAAATTCTTCAGCAGGATAGCTGCTCCTTTTCATACTTCAGCCTCCACATCAAAGTTCCTGAAAGCAAAGAAGGTCAAGGTGCTCTAGGATTGGCCGGCCCAGTCACCAGACCTGAGCTTTATTGAGCATGTCAGGGGTAAGTTGAAGGAGGAGGCATTAAAGATGAATCCAAAGAATCTTGATGAACTCTGGGAGTCCTGCAGGAATGCATTTTCTGCCATTCAGATGAATTTATTAATAAGTTATTTGAGTCATTGCAGAGATGTATGGATGCAGTCCTCCAAGCTCATGGGAGTCATACTCAATATTAACTCTTTTTCCACTACGCCATGACTTTAATATTCTATAAAGTACATTATTTCTGTTAAGTGACAAGACTTTTGTCTAAGCAAAGTCAGGCCTTACTGTCCTAATTAAATAATTAAAAATCAAGGCATGATCATATTTTATTTTGGTAAAATAAGTGTAATCTTTACCTTTCATATAAGCCACTTCTGATGCCAAATGATCAACTAGAAGTCAAGTTATTATTTGTTGTTCCTAAAACAAGACAGCTGACACTGCATTAAACAACCTCTTTGTTCACAAAGTCAACTATTATATACTGTAAATCACAATCAGGTTGCAAGTTATGCCAAATTACCTTCCAAACCCCCGACCCCCCCTAAAAAAACACGTTAAAATTTAAAATGCCAACCCACCAAACAAATATTCGAATAATTAAATATTCTGGTCCACCACTACTTTAGGTATTTGTTACATACCAAGGCTCAGATGGCAGCATTCACACTTATTCAGATGAGTTAGTACACTAACGGAGCAATCGCATCTGAATTTGCTTTAATCAAACCAAACCTGCCAAGTGTGAACACACCCTAAGTGCATGTATGCCTTTACCATAGTTCTTTGAGGCTACTCCTGGGTTCATACCACTGCGGAAGCACTGCTGTGTAAAAATAACGAGCCCTGACCGAGTGAACAGGGATGGGGGTGGAGAGGAGTGGACTGTGTCTGAAAGTCAGATGCGCTCATCCTGCAGTCTGTGTTTTGTAGGTCAGCCTCTGCCTGTATCCGTTAGCTGGAGCAGCTCTAGTTAGGCACAGAATCATTTTAAAAGTTTAATGAAGTCCTTTAATGTGACTTACCTCTGCAGTCTGAATTCTTTAGATCTGACAGTGGTCACGGAAAGTGGAGAAAGATTAACAAAATGAGTGTTCATTCAGATTTTTTTTTCATATGGTAGTAGTAGTGTGTGTGTGTTGTGTTTGTTACAGAAGGAGAACGACTGTTATAGCTTTAGGCAATAATACTGACCTGACCAGTGGAGCATGGGCTCTACACAAATACACACAAACACGCACTTCACTAAATATATGGTATTTTCTCTGATGAGGGATGACTAGAAGACGAAAATAGAAACCTGCAGCAATGTGTTCATACACTTTTCCTGCAGCAATGCAGTGCACTTTTCTCACACCGAATATCTGTGTGTAGTCTGTTGCTTTTTTCTATCTAAATTGGTATTTTCTATCTAATTTGACATCAAATTTGGCTTGGTGTGCTTTATTGATATGACAGACAACTATGTATTTTATAGTGCCAAGGGTTTGCAGTTGGATGCGTGTGATGGGAGTAGTAAATAAATAATATATGCTAAATTTTAGTGCGGCACGTTGGCTCAGTTGTTAGCACTGTCGCCTCACAGCAGGAAGGTCACTGGTTCGAGTCCTGGCTGGGCCAGTTGGCATTTCTGTGTGGAGTTTGCATGTTCTCATCGTGTTGGCATGGGTTTCCTCCGGGTGCCCTGGTTTTTCCCACAGTCCAAAGGAATGGGCTATAGGTGAATTGAATAAACGAAATTGGCCGTAGTGTATGTGTGTGAATGAGAGTGTATGGATGTTTCCCAGTACTGGGTTGCAGCTAAAACGGCATCCACTGCGTAAAACATATCCTGGATAAGTTGGCGATTCATTCTGCGTGGCGACCTCTGATAAATAAAGGGACTAAGCCGAAGGAAGATGACTGAATGAATGAATGCTAAATTTCAAAAGGAAAATGTGGATTAAACCAATATTTTTTAATGATGACAATTTAATTTTGAAATAGGCTTGTCATTATAAAGCTCATAAATATCAATATAATGTCATTAATAATGAAAATAATAATATCAAGATATTGTTTAATTTTAAAAGTGTAGATAAAACGTACGTAATTGTGGTAAATGATATTTGGATATATAATTATTATTATATTTATTTTTTATTATATACAGATTGCAGAAATTTAAATGGGAAATAAATATATTTGTACTGAGAGTTAGATTAAATCATTAGATAAATTAGCAAAAAAACATTTTTTAGATATGAACTTCTTGACTATTTTCTTCGTAAAAAGGAAACAAAGTACATAACATAAACAATGTACTTAAAAAAAAATCTGGTATGTTTCTAAAGCCTCAATCACATTACGAATGACTCGCAGCGGCAAATCGACAAGTGACCTTTCATTTCAACGGAGCGTGAGCGACTCCCGACAACCTTCGTCTAAGCGAACGACAACGACCGTTGTCGAGCGACGTGACAAAGTTGAGTCCTTCAACTTTATGCAAATGAAGAGCGACTTTCTTGATATAATCAAGAAATATATTATCTCATATAAACATTTTAATAGATGATTTAAAATTACTGGAAATAAGTGAATCAAAACTATTCATGTTTCTCAGACCTTCAGTATAAAAAATGTAAGTAATGTTGATCAAAGCATGTCATACAGTATGTTATCTGCATTGACTCATTCAGTGAATTTGTTTATTTCTCTTAAATTCTCTAGTCATTTGCTTGTTAATCAGACTACACTGCTCATGTTTTTGCATGCAGCAGCATCGTTTCTCCGTCTCTCTCTTTCTCTAACTGTCGTTTAGTTTAATTAAGTGTGCAGTATGGATCAGCAGGGTCTTTACGCATCACAAACGCATCCCATTCTGAGGTTCATTACCCCTCAGACAGCACAGAATGATCCCATTAAACACATGCTGTGCCTGAATCACCTGGTTGTGTGTCAGAGAACGGCGAGAGCTGCGTGAAGGAAGTGCAAGCAACCTGACAGCTTTATGACGACTACTGAGTGTTTGGATGCAGATTACATGCCTACTATCGGGAGTGTTTATATACTCCGATGTGATCCAAGCTGGTATTAAGGTCAGTGTGTGAGCGAGGAGGATAAATTAGAGCTGTGCCACATGCTCGGAGGAAACCAGATGCTAAACAGCGGGAGGGAGTTTGGAATCTGTTTGTTTGTAGACCATTGTCGTGATCATAAGCTAGAGTTGTTTCATTGGGTTTTGTGTGGGAGCTTCAGTAGCTGTTATTAGATGTGGTTAGACAGCTGTGCGAGTGCTGATGAATGTGCTCGTGTTGATCACAGAGCTCAGTTTCCTATTGGATGAATCAGGAAGACATCAGTTTCTTGTCCCCAACGGTCCACCTGACCTTTTTTTCAATCCCCTGAGACCTTTGTTCTTCTACAGAACACAATTTAGGATATTTTAGATTAAATCAGAGAGATCTCTGACTGTCCATAGACAGCAATGGTCCTGTTGTTAAAAATATTGATATTTTGATATCTGAAAATATTACTGAAATATTTAAAATGATCCTACATGTGCGTTAAGATGGAGCAGAGTTTACCACACAGAGTCATTTCGCCAGAGGAGAAATGGTTGTAACCAACTGAGCCTGGTTTCTCTTAAGGTTTTTTCCTTCACTTTCGTCAATTGGTGAAGTTTGTTCCTCGCCACTGGCTTGCTTGGTTTTGGACTTGTGGAGCTGCACATCGAGGGATTTTCTTTCAGCATTGAAAAGTAAACTACCCTGGACTGAACTGAACTAAACGGAACTTCAAGTCTTAAAACTGGACTGACGCAGTTTCAATTTACTAGAACTTCTTTGACACAATCCACATTGTAAAAGCACTATAGAAGTAAAGATAAATTAACTGATTAGCTACACGAAAAGGTTTAAATTCAAATTTGGTTTATTCAGTTAATAATAACATGTATATTAGGGTTGTGCGATGTCGACCAATTTGGCATTGTACTATGTGTAATGTGAAACATCGCAATGGACGATGTCATCGTAGACAGCGGTGAATTGATTATTTATGAATAATTAATTAATAATAACTTTGGTATAAATAGGCAGAGTGATCTGTGTCTTTATAATGGCGTCGATAAACTTCGTACGCACGTGAAAGCAGAAGATTGAAGCAGTGTACTGACGCGGTGACACGTTACCTGATAGATTTAAAAGACAGAAGACTCGTTAGATAGAGACAAGATTAATTAAATATCACGTTTAACAACTATAGTGAGACGTGATCCAACGGTACATCCTTGATAAACTGTCCGATGTGCACTGCTCACTGGGGTGACTGCTGGAGCTCAGAGTCAGACCTGCGCATAGCCTACACTGCAACGTATAACAGAGTGTGTGTGTGTGTGTGGTCACGTGATGTGCATTTTCAGCGGTATAGTGTGGATGGAGGTTTTTCAGAAAAGCTAGGTGAAACGTCAGTGTGGACGTGGATCGTTTTCATTCTAAAATGCTATTTAAAAAAAATAAAAACTTATTTATTTATTTTTTTTCTTCGGGGTTTTCATCTTTATTGGATAGGACTGTATAGAGAATTGACAGGAAAGCATGGGGAGCAGAGAGAGGGGACGGATCGGCATAGGACAGCGAGGCGGAATTGAACTTGGGTCACCGTGAGCACCGGAGTGCATGTGTCGACGCACTAACCACTACACCACACCACACCACACCACACCACACCACAAAAGCAGTTAAATCTTCTGTTTATTTAGCAATCGCTATTTTCCCCAGAGTATTTTCTGGGATTCTTCATGTGTATTTGGACAGGTTTCTGGGAGAGCGCCCTCTGCCTTTTGGAGAAGATTTGCTACAAATCACTTAAAGATGTGCACGAGAATTGCAGCTTTGCTCAATTGTGTTTGTGATTTCAATTCGACTAATCAATAGTCCTAGTTAGTATCGATACCGGCTTTGCTGTGTTGCGCTCACTCTTCTCACCAGCAGGGAGTTGAATAACCATTGGGCTATTTAGCATTAATCGTTTTAATGACAATGAAATATACACAAATTGAAAGTAAAGCCCTTACTCATTTTTTTTTTACCCATTTCAGTAATATTAGTGAATAATATGCAAATGTTTAAAAATAATTACGTATAATACAATTTGTAAAGTAAAATTTTCTGTCTATTAGTGGATGGATTGTATGAGAATACTGCTATTTATGAGTACCAACAACATCACTTCCACTACGCTCACCGCCATATTTTGTCATTGTTCAAATGTGTAAATGGTCTTATTTTATTTGTTTAATCACTATTATAACAAGTGTACTTTTACACAGAAAAATAAAGAAAGCAAACAGTGTGCTTTTAGCCATTTCTCTAAAGGGTTGACAATAAGATTAATAGTAATGTAAGCATCATTGAAGTGAAAAACATATAAGTCTTTAAAGCTCATTATCAATTACGTCAGGACACATTTATTTATTTAAAAAAGTAGTCAAGTTTACTGGCGCTACCAATGAAATGTAGCATAATTCAGCCATTTCAGTACCACAGCAAATTTATGCCATATTGTAGTTTGGTCACACAAGTAGTGGCTACAGCACTGTGTGACGTCACATGGAACCTACGGATAGCTTTGTTTACCAAACAAGTGCTTCTAATTGGATTATGTTTTTCTGTAGTTTTTTTTACTTCTGTAGTTCTTTTTAATTTTGTGTGTTAGGTTTTCAGGCCATACACTCATACCACATTAATCTTCAGATTTTAAAAATATATTTATTTATTTATTTATTTTTGATACATTTTGCACAGAAATGGCAAAAAAGTGCTCATTCTGTCTGGCCTTAGCATTAAGTCATAATGCACAACCTGACTTGTGGAAGAGCCATTTAAAAAAAATTGGTGCACAAAAGTGTTCTTGGAGCTTCGCATGGTTAAGTTTCTTGGTTCCTTTTCTGGACTAAACGTCTCGGGACTGTTGCTGTGTTTGGATTATGAGGAAACTCTTGGATTTCATTTAAAAAATTGTCATTTCGGTTCCAAAGATGAATAAAGGTCTATGGGGGGTTTGGAACAAAATGAGGGTGAATGTATAATTTAATTTCTGTGTGAACTAACCCTTTAAGCTCAAGAAGACATTCAGAGTTCCAGCTGGTGTCCCAGAGAAAAAAGAGAGAGATGAATGAGAGGTATCACGTTAAACGAGATTTTCTTTTTTTTGACTACACTAGGCTATAAAAATACAAGACTATCTATGTTGTTCTGGTATTTACATCACAAATCATGTGCACATCAACAAATGACCACCCACATTATAACCTGTTTTGGTGTATTGAGCAACTTAATGAATTACTGTGTGAACGGTGCCAGTAAATGTGTTTGCCAATATGCACAAGACATACAAATATCGAAATTACCTGCATGGATTCAAACCAAGGTTATTATGATAGTTTTGCATTTTTAAATAAGTTTTTATTTCAGTACTAGTTTAAAATTGGTTGTGCATTTCAGTTTAGTTTTAGTTCCGACACATTTATTTCTCACCACAGAAAAAGTTCTCATGAAGTGTAGAAACCTATAAAAACAAATAAATTATTTTATTAGATATTTTAGTTAGTTTTTCAGTGACTGATCTTAGTTTTGTTTATTTTTTATTTTGTGATTTTTATTTTATTTTTTATATTTATTTATTTATTTTTTATAAATATTTAAGTTAACAAAAACATCTGTGATTTGTTTTTTACAAAAATAATTTTGATTTAAACAATTCATTAAGTTGTTCTCTTTTGTTTTTTGTATATATATTGATTTTAATTGTTTTATTTTTATGTTTTGGTTTACATTTACACTACTTTTTAGTTTTTCAGTACTTTTATTTTTAGTATTTCTTACAAAACTTAAAAGGGTTTTATTTCATTAAGTAGCCGAAACAATATGTCAGTTCACTTTTGATATTCATAAATCATATTTTTCCATTTATCTATGAATGAAAAGAATTTTTGTTTTGCTTAATATTAGCAAAACGTTTTTATTGCGTTATTTGTTACTGTATGGTCAACACTTTTCTCTTAACCTAATTGGGTTCTATATTGTCAGGCCTAACAATACGAATGATGCGATTTAGTGCTTTGCTGTATTAAACCCAAACACAAAGTTATGATTGAAATGTTATGTTTGTCCTGATGTAGAGCAAAATAAGAAGAAAAATTACATTCATAAATATTAATACAAAATATCCATTATAAAGATTAGATTTTATTTTTTGATATAACTATCATGCAGTCAATATTGGGGCAAATAGAAGAAATAATCAATTAAAATGTGTTTTGCATGTATTTTGAAATGAAACCTTAAAAACATCTGGCTATGTTAGTTATAATTGATTATTATTAGATACAATAGCAATATCAGATGAAAAGAAGCAAGAAAAATGCTAAATTGCTATAGAAATGCAATGCTAGGTTTCATTTAATTTGTGTGTTAAACTGCGAGGCTTGACCCATGTAAAAATGTCCTTCACGCATCATGTTTTTCAGTTGCTGTTTTGCATAGGAACTGCTGTGCTGCCCACTGCTTTACTCTGCTCTGGGATTTGAATGAGTTTTTGCCCATCTGTCTGTCTGTGTGAGTGGGTGTTGTGGAAAACTCTTGTATTTAGTTTGTTTTTTGGTAATGTTACATCTTCATGGTTGTTTGCTTCTCTGTCCCGTTATCTGTGCATAAAATGGAAAATTAAGGAAGAGATGGAGAGAGTGGTGAGATTTTGCTGGGGAATGTGAACTGAGGGTGGGGGAAGCCCGTCTGGGTGTGCCAGATGAGATTTGGCTGCCCACGAGTTTGGAACATGGATGTAGAGGTGAGGAGAGATAGAGAGCAACACAGCTGTTCTCCTCTTATTCCCATCAGCAAAAATCTACTACATGTAGCTTAACCGACCACTGGGCATTCGGCTATCATCGCTGCGATTATGGCCCCCGCTCACTAGAATCAAACACACTATAATTTACTTTGTTTATCGAAGTGTACATGTATCACTAATGGACTAAAAGACATTTTTGCTCAGTTCCTGCCAAATGTATGTTGGATCCCATGTATATATAGGAAATGCATGAGTAAATGTAAATGATCAATGTAATATTCAGCAAATGTTCAGCTAACAGAAATGAAAATGTATTTATCATTTAGTCCTGAAAGTTTTCTTAATTAAAATAGTTTGCAATAGTTTATTTGATTCATAGTTTATTTGTATTATGTGTGGGAGTAAAGGTGCTTAAAGTGTTAGTTCACCCAAAAATGAACATTTTCTTCTGTCAATAATTGTCATGTTCCAAGCCAATGAGGCCTAATTAGCATTAATTAAGATATTTTGGATGAAATCCAAGAGCTCTCTGATCCTCCATAGACCACAATTGGCCCAACATGTCCAAAGTCCTTAAAGTTCTTAAGGGTCATTGAGTACATTTACATAGACACCGATACTCTGATTTTAATATGATTATGGCAATACTTTGCTTGAGAATCTACCACATAAACAGCATTTTTTATTACCTATATGACTAGTCATATAATATATATATATATATATATATATATATATGTATATATATATATATATATATATATATATGTATATATGTATATATATATATATATATATATGTATATATGTATATATATATATATATATATATATATGTATATATGTATATATATATATATGTATATATGTGTATATATATATATATATATATGTATATATGTATATATATATATATATATGTATATGTATATATGTATATATATATATATATATATATGTATATGTATATGTATATATATATATATGTATATGTATATGTATATATATATATATATATATATGTATATATATATATATATATATATATGTATATATATATATATATATATATATATATATATATATATATATATATATGTATATATATATATATATATATATATATATATATATATATATATGTATATATATATATATATATATATGTATGTATATATATATATGTATGTATATATATATATATATATATATGTATGTATATATATATATGTATGTATATATATATATATATATATATATATATATGTGTGTGTGTCATAATCGAACTAAACAGAAATGGATTTAAGGCGTGCAGTATTCCTAATTTAGTCGCATTATTGAGGTACAGTACAGACATGTAAACACCCTTAATCGAACTATTACCGTTTTGTGGTACTATTCACTACATTTTGTGACAGGATGCACATACAGCAGTTTACTGCAAACAAATGAAAGTGGCTTCAAGCAAGAGAGCACATTTTTTGTGCAAACGGAAAATGATGACTGTGCTCTCTTCCAGTACCTCAGAGTTAGTTGCGGGGGCATGAACAAACTTAATGAATGAAATGGCAAAGGTGACCTGTTGCTTGAGAATTTGTATCTGCCATCATCTGCTTGCACGCATGGTGTGAGAAATAACTGCAGTTGAACTGGTTGCAAATTTAAAAATTAAACGCTCAAAATCGCATATGGTGCCATGACAAACATGAACTGATGTTGCATGAAACGCCAGAGGAAACTAGCGTTGAATAGTGGTGTGATGACGTTAATCATGTCAATCATCAATCATCTATGTACTATAACTTAAAATGGAAACATGAAGGGAACATTCTAAAAGCACCTCATATAAGCACTTTACTCATATTATTGTCTTATTCAGATTAAGGATAATAATTTGGTTAATGATGTCCATGTAAACGCAATCCTTGTCAAACCAGTACATATGTCTTTAGTAGGTCAAAAGAGAAAACTTTTGTGTGTTCTCATAGTACAATAATAAATTCTTTATTCAACTGTTTCTTCTCCCAAGTGTAAGTATAGGGTGCGCATTCACAAGAGCCCACACATTTTTTATGTGTACACAAAATATTATTGTAGCTTGATAATATTTGGATTCAACCACTGTTTTGATGACGTTTTTATGTGTATTTGAATGAATTGAGACCGTTACCATCTATGGAGGATGAGGGAGCTCTTAGATTTGTATTCTGAAGACGAACGAAGGTCTGAGGGGTTTGGAATTTAAAACAACATGACTAATTAAATACTTTATCATAAAGTAATTTGTAACAATTAACATTTTTGGATAAATTAACCATTTAACGTTGACAGATATTTAGTTTGATAGTACCCAGATACATCTTTGGTAACTAGTTATAACCTTACATAAGGTGGAACGCTCTCACCTTTATGACCAAAATTTTATGACGAAGTAGCATGAAGTTATGCTTTTAAACTGGGTGTCTTTCCTGAGTTTATCACCTATGGCACTGGAACATCCCAGCTTTGTGTCTGTCACCTCTGCAGTGAAGGACAGCTGTGGTCTGCTGCCTCTCAGACTCGTGTTGAGCATCCCTATGAATGCCAGCCAGGGCACGTGTGCCAAGCAATTAGACCACATCTGCAGGTTTTCCCAGACTGTGTTGCAGCTGCACAGAACAGATAGCAGCACCCAAACACTTCTGTGGCTTATACCCAGAAGTGGGATCACGAGGAAGAACATCTTGTGTGGTGGAAGGAATTCACGGCTTTGTGTGTGGGAGTGCAGTTGGCATATGTTTACTGCAGGTGTCACCTGTTCGGGCAGTTGATGAGCATGATAATCAGAGGAGAGGACAATAGACGATAAGCCTGAAAATATTGGCATGTTGATGTAAAATCTTGAACTTATAGGGTAAATATTCTGTTTACCTCAGTTAGGGATGCAACGGTTATAGATTTTGGTTGTATGATTATAGTCTAAGGCAAGGGTCTCAAACTCAATTCCTTGAGAGCCGCAGCTCTGCACAGTTTTGCTCCAACCCTAATCAAACACAGCTGATCATCTAATCAAGGTGTTCGAGACTCTTTTGAACAACTTGATCATTTGGATTAGCTGTATTTGTCTAGGGTTGTAGCAAAACTGCGCAGAGCTGCGGCCCTCCAGGAATCAAGTTTGAGAACTATGGTCTGAGGAATAATCACAGTTATCATTATTGTTATGCCTTCATTAATTTCAAAACACTACTAGTTTAGAAAATTACATAAACTCCTTATATTTTAAAGTGTTATTTATTGCTGCTCACTAACTAAATAAAACAACACAAAATAATAATAAAAACAAACAATAGGAGTTTTTGGGATTTAAAAATAAGTAATAATTTTGCACTGAAAATAAATGATAGAACAATAAATAAATAAATTAATAAAAATAAGAATAAAATAAATAGTATTTGCACCGCATGCACGTCACTCCCACTTTGCTCGCATGAAAAGAAATAGCAAACTTGCGCGCGCAAAAGCCCTTAGTCAATAGCCTCAGTCATAGTTAATCCAGTGTGCGTGGGTATTAGCCTCGGTGTACAAGTTCGGACCTTTAACTCACAGTTTTTACTTTTAGTTGCAGAAGTTTTGTTCCGTGCAGAAAGCGGGGTTGAGAAGCATTTACGATTAATTAACCGTGACGAATTAAAGCGTGGTTAATAGTGAAACCGTTTAATCCTTAACCGCAGTGTTGTTTTGATTGACTGTTTTGATTTTGGTGATGGCTGGGTGATTTGGAAAAAAATAAAAAATAATTTAATTCAGGTTTAAAATTTAAAATTAATTAAATTTTGTTTAATTGTCTAATTAATTGTTTTTTTTTAATTTGATTTGATTTATTTATTTATTTTTATTATTTTATTTATTTTATTATTTAATATTTTTTACTGTTTTTTTTTTTTGACAAGTCAAACTTCAGCTCATATTGCAGCACTCACTTTAATAAATATTGCATGAGTAGTCAACATTTGAAGTGGATCAAAACCTTTAATCAAAGTAAAATTATTAAACAACACCTATTCTTGTCTTAACTTTTTTGATTCACTAAAAACATTGACTGCTATATAAATTTTTAACTAATTTCAACCAACACTGTTCCTATGTGGTTTCCCAGCTTTTGTGTCTGTTCTTGAACTTTTTGAATGTTCCTGAACTGTCTGCAAAAACACTAATCTGCCAGTTTTATTTAGGTAAAGCACATACAGCACCATTACAACATTGCATTTTCTCTATGTCTGTGAATACATGCGCCTGGTTTGGACAGTTTTCAGTTTATCTGGTTGCAAATTTGCTGAGAACAAGTTAAGAACAGTTTCTTACTCCATAACTTGAACTGTTATCCAAGGAAGTCCATAAACCAGTATCCCAACAGCAAAATCTATTTGAAGTAATTCAGACATGGATCACATAGGCTGAAAAGTGTTTCTTGCTGCTATCTTATTATTATCTCATCATATTCAATACATATTAAGTTCACCATCCCATTTTTAAATATAATTTCTGTTGCTGTTGTACTGAAGATTCAGCAGTGGAGCACCCCTGGTTTGTGTAGTTTAGTTTGAAAGTCCAGCATGTGGTCAATTGTATACATTTGGAAAAAAGTAAGTGTAAAAAGTGTATGTAAAGGTTATAGGTAATGATTCCCATGGATATCATTTTGTGTGGGTATCTGGGCAGATACCGCTCTTTTCATGTGTTTTTGTTCACCTTCTGAAGAGGTCACATCCTCTTTCAAACTGCAGTCAGGTTATCCCTGCTTGTACAGGTGAGGTTTCTGTGTGTAAATTCACCCTTCTCTGTCATCACGTCTCTTCTAATTCTGCCAATGAGCTCATTTTTCTACATACTCCTTCCCAAAGGGACACTGGCTTTCCACTGAGCCAAGCATTTCTGCCACCATCCATCCTGTAGCTCTGTTTTCTCGTTCTTTCAGTCCCATTCTTCCTGTCCTTGGCTGATGGGTGTATCTGTGAAGCTTTTCATGCCCAGTTCTGGGTCTCTGCCTGGTTAGATTATGGTCATAGTGACCCTGCCTTGGTCGCTAGCAGATGTCTTGATGTCTGCCTGCTTGAAATCAGTGCTCACAATGGCCCCTTCTGTACAAAAAGAATTTCCAGTTGACGACTTTTAAAGTGACCCTCATGAATGATTCACTTGCTTTCTCAAAAGCATCTGTGCTGTAGCTAAAGTGAACATGGTCTTCATAAAAACTTTTCTGTGTTGTGCTGGTGCAAATGGAATAATGTGTATGAGGTCAATTAAAGCTATATCTGTGTTAACTGAAGTTTGTTTTGGAGTTTGTTCCGGTGGTTTGAAACCATTGGCCTATGCTTGATGCTTTGCACCAACTGTTTAACAACTCAAAACTGCCATTGGTTCATGACACAATATGTTTTAGCATCGATATCGCAATGAATCCACAATAATCATTAGGGCTGTGTATTGGCAAGGACCTTGCGATACGATACATATCGCGATACATGTGCCACGACACAATATATCGCGATATATCGCAATACAATAATTATTGTGATATATTGCAATAGTTTGTGTGTCACATTATATTGACAACTTGATAAAGTCGGCAGACAAATTAAAATTCCAATTTATTTTCTTTATATTCCAATTCATTAAAACTGCACAGTGTGATTGAACAGAGAACTATGTATACTGCAAAGCTTACAAATGGCATGTATTTTTTGTCTAATTCAGTACTCCCTGGTATAGCGTTTAGGGTTGGGCTATGTTGACCAATCTGGCATTGCACGATGTCTAATGTGAAACATGGCGATGGACCATGGCATCGTCGTCATAGGAGGAGGTGAATTAATTATTTATGAATAATTAATAAATTCATAACTAATTCATTATTTGTAGACTACCGTTTCAACTACCTGACCCGCATGGCCTTTGTTTTACTCATAACCAAATCATAAATAAATAAATAAATAACTAAATAAATAAATAAAGATAAGTTACACACAAATTACCACCTGTCAATCACTTTTTTTTTCCGCGGGACTCTGGCATGACTAGGCAGCGTGAACTGTGCCGTTGTGGCGTCCGCACACTTGCTTGGTAAAAAAGGTGCACAACCAACAGAAACCAACCAACAGTATCTGAGGTTTTCACTAAAATTACTTGGTACAAGCATGAAAGCAAAAGACTGAGGCAGTGTACTGATGCTGTGACACGTTACCTGATAGAATCAAAAGACAGAAGAGTCGTTAGATAGAGACCAGATTAATTAAATATCACGTTTAACAACTAACTTATAGTGCGATGCGATCCAGCGGTACATCCTTGATAAACTGTCCGTACCAATGACTGTATAAAATATACAGTCCGTACACTGTTCTCTGGAGCTCAGACGAGCGCATGACAGTGTGTGTGTGTGTCTGTGTGTGTGGGGGGTCACGTGATGTGCGTTTTCAGCAGACGGAGGACTGTTCAGAAATGCCAGATGAAACGCCAGTTTGTATGTGGATCATTTTCGTTCTGAAATGCCATTTTAAAACTAAGCTGTATCAGTGTAAACGGGGCCTGAGTGTGTGTTTTTCACGAGCGGGTTTGCAGCGGGGGTGGTGCGGAGGATCGGTGATGCCGCCTCAGCATCATGATGTCTATAGGCCATAGGCCCTAATAGCGTTAAAACCAAAGTGCAGCCACACGTAAACTCTAAAAGCTGGATATTTTATGCCATGATCACTTTTGCTTTCTTCTGATACCGTACTACTTGACGTTTTGTTGATCGTTAGCGATATCTACAGGAGTGGAGGAGGAGGTCATTTGACACAACTTGAATTGATACTTAAGGTTGGACCATCGATACACTATCGTAAAAGAAACTATCGCGATAGTTAGATGTATCGATATTTTTGCACAGCCCTAATGGTCATATCACAGGATGTGCAATATGGATTCATGATTGTAGTTGACTAGGTACAACAGTTCATTTCATTCAGTCATTGCGGTTTAACCATAGTAAAGTGAAAGTTGCTTCTGTTTTTAAGGTCTGAGTTAACATTTGAAGCAATTTTAAAGCGTTTTCGCACAAGGAATTATTACGTTTGTAGATTTAGCAAGATTGATTGTATTGAACTATTTACACAATGAAGACTGTACAGCTTATTGTACTTTTGACTATTTTATTTCTGTGCCTGTATACTGCTAGAATCCTTCAGTTGTATATTTGCTCAACTTTAATCTGCTTGTAATTAGGGATGATTATTAACCGATTTCTCTATTAACCACACTTTAATTCGTCAGGGTTAATTAATAATAAAAGCTTCTCAACATCACATTTCTGCATGGAACATAACTGCTGCAACTAAACAAATTTATGCCAAATGTGAGCTAGTTTAAAGTTCCGAGCTTGTACATCGAAGCTAATACCCACGCACAATTGATTAACCATGGCCGAGGCTATAAACTAAGAGCCATTCACATATTGCGTTTTTTGTTTGCGCAAGTACGTTTTTTCATTGGAGGCGCGTGGCTTGTGCACACATATTGGGAGCGACGTGACACACTTGTGCTTTCCAGGCGCACCTAGTTGAAAGAATGCCACAAGTGCACCGCAAGTCACGTGACAAGAACTGACTAATCAGCTTCATACTTTGTTTGGAATATACACATTTCTCCTCCAATGAGAAAAACAAAAAACAAAATGAAAGTACCAAACAATTTTGTCATATACAATAGTTGATTAAAAGTACCTTTCAGTAATAGCGTGGCTTGCACGCGCATATTGGGAGTGACTCAACATGTTTGCGCTTTCCAAGCACACCTAGTTGAAAAAATGCCGCTAGCGCATCGCTAGTCACGTGACAAGAACTGACCAATCAGCTTCATACTTTGGAACATACACATTTCTCCTCCAATGAAAAAACAACAAAATTAAAATACCAAACAATTTTGTAATATAGTTGATCAAAAGTACCTTTCAGAGGTTCAGCAGTCTGTGACTACATTTGTTCTCTTTAAAAGGTAAGGCTAATATGTAGCTTAGGTTTACATTAGACAAATACCATTAATTTTTCCTTTTTTTCACATATTTTTAAGTCCAAATAGAAATGGACTATTGTTTGTTTTTATTAATATTTTGTGCTATAATAATTGGTTACTGAGCAGCAATAAACAAATAAATTGTAATTATTAAATTAATAATAATAAATTAATAAAAAAAACTAAATTAATAAATTCTCCAGCCTCCGACACCTAGACTGCAGCTCTACACAAGAAGTTTGCCCAGAGAAGATATGGTCGTGCCCAACTGAGCCTGGTTTCTCTCTAGGTTTTTTTCCTTCACTTTCATCAATTGGTGAAGTTTGTTCCTCACCACTGGCTTGCTTGGTTTGGGACTTGTGGAGCTGCGCATCAATGGATTTGCTATTCAGTGTTTGGACTTTCAACAGTGAAAATTAAGCCACACTTAACTGAACTTCAAGTCTGAAAAGTGGACTGACACAGTTTCAATTTACTATAACTTCTATGTTAAGCTGCTTTGGCACAATCTACATTGTAAAAGCGCTATAGAAGTAAAGAGGAATTGAATTGAATTGAATAAATAACACTTTAAAATATAAGGAGTTTTCATGTGGTTTGTCTGAACTAGGAGTGTTTTGAAATTAATGAATGCATAACAATCATGATATTTGTGAAACCGTGATTATTCCTCAAACTATAATCATACAACCAAAATCTATAATCGTTGCATCCCTACTTGTAATTTGTTTACTATATTTTATACAGATGCACTCCCCTAAAAAATGATCCCAATCAATCTAAAATGATTCATTAAGTTCATTAAGTTGCAATGAAAATAGCAGATAATCTAAATATTGCAATGTATATTTTTTGTGATGTTGTGCAGCCCCACTCTTGACATCCACATACTTTGATTTGTTTTTTTCCCCACTCAGTTATTCAGACGGGTGAAATCTTTTTTTTAAAAAAAGACTGTTCATTTGTATATTCCCAAATTTTATGGAAATTGCAAGCAGAGGAAAGTCTGTTATGGGCTCTTGATAATATTCAGAATATATTTGTAGTCTGCCTCAACATCTGTGTGTTCAAACCATCACAATAGTGCAAATGTTCGTAGTTATGCGTCTAAGGGTGGATGACTGGTAAATGTTGGAGCTTGCGCAAAGTACACCCACTCTTAAGTACACATTAAACAAAACCTGCCTCTGAGAATGCAAATACAGATATCTGACAGCTGCTTCAGGTTTCTGTGGGCTCTGTAGATGTGCTAATCCAATACGAAATAACTAGACAAGCCTTGAATAGATTTAGTTGCATAGTGGTAAACCACACTGCCATTGTTGACCCTATATTTTAAATATTAATTGATCATCTTAAAATTGTATTTTACCCCAAATCCTAGAAATTCTCTTATGAAACAACAGCCAATGAAATGGTTGCTTTGATTTCTGATAAGGCTGGCTTCCTACCCTGGTTGCCCTACATGAGCTGTCAATCAACAGCCAGAGCAAAACCGCACTCACCACGATTGATGGCAAGCAGCTGGTGAACGCAAACACTCGGCCTGTCTGATTGACGAGGACGCATTTATAAACATTTTGAAACCAGCCTCCAGGACTTTGGTCAGCATTAAAAGAAAAAAAAAAAAAAAAAAGGTTCCACACTAGGATGGAAGGAGGCTCTATAATGATGGCACCCGTTAACAGAATTGTTGGGGGATGGTGTGTTATTCTGAAGGGTGTTCCAAGTGCAGTTTCAATGACCCATGACCATTTCCTCTCTGGTCAGGGCTCTTACAATTAGCTGAAGCATTGCACTGCCTGCGTTCTCTCCTCTGGGTGCCTTAGAATGACTCTCGAGGCTGGTGTTATCCACTGTTTGTTTGGCTATTGTTTAGCTCACAATAGGACAGATCAATGGCTGCAGGCGGCTAACTGATGAAAGCTATTCATGGCTGTAAGTCTCGCTTTTGGGAACGCTCTGTGGATTAAGAAGTCTGCCGGAACTGTGGAGTGTGGCGCATGTGTGTGTTGGGAGGGGCTTTTTTAAGTAGACATGAATATTCATAGTGGTTTCATCCATTGTTGTTGTACCTCCAAGTTTGGTCATTTCTCAGTTTTGATGCTGTGTTCACACCAAATGTACATTTGAACATTTGTCCAGAAGAACATTTTTAGTATACTTGTGCCATTTGCGTGTTAAATTTGCTCCATTCGCACGTGAAATTCACTTTACAGCAGTTGCAGATTTGCGTTATGGACAGGGCTTCTGTCTGCCTGGTGACACTAGTTTTGTTGCTAAATGGCTAACATGGATTTTATTGAGAGAGCAGATATGCTTTATGTGCTTTAGGAAGGTTGAAAAACAGTGTAGATTCGTTTGGTGCCGTGTCTGAGTCCACTAGAGGTGCACCCAGCTCTGTGAGTTCATAAACTCTTCTAGAAACTGAACGTGCTTCTGACTGAGCGGAGCCCTGTTTGATGAGCTGTTGTCCAGTGTCGGCAGGAGGATTTCCCCTCTGGACACCAACTGCAGGGGCTACGTCATAATCACGTCACTACAAAAGCAAGCTCCTGATTGGGTAACGCAGCACGAATGTCTGCTAAAGTTCAGATTTTACTACTCAAGCTGATTCGTGTGTTAAACGCATCAAATGCGCAAAACGCTCATTCGCGCAGATTGCGATTACGAACCGCCTCATTTGTGCTAATCGCACCGCTGGATGTCTATTCGCGTCTTTACATTGACTTAACATGTAAAGCTTAACATGTGAAGCTTGACGCTTCGTAAAAAGCCATAAGACTTTTGTTGAGTTTTTTGCTTTTAAGCAAACATAATGATTGTGGTTTCATCAATTATTTTGTTGTTGTTGTACTTCCAAGTTTGATCATTTCTCAACTCATTTTGATCAGAGATTTAAAAATGTTGTTGAGCTTTTTAGCTTTTAAGCAAACATCAATATTCATAATGGATTCATCCATTATTTTGTTGTTCTTCCAATTTTGATAATTTCTCAACTCATTTTGATCATAGATTTAAGATTTTGGTTGAGTTTTTAGCTTTTAAGCAAACATCAATATTCATAGTGGTTTCATTCATTATTTTGTTGTTGTTCTTCCAATTTTTATAATTTCTCAACTCATCTTGATCAGAGATTAAACTTTTTTTAGTTTTTAAGCAAACATTAATATTATTTAGTTTCATCTGTTATTTTGTTGTACTTCTAAGTTTGATAATTTCTCAACACGTTTTTATCAGAGATTTAAGGTTTTTGTTGAGTTATCTTTTGTGTACTTCTAATTTTGATAATTTCTCAACTCATTTTGATCAGAGATTTAAGACTTTTGTCGAGTTTTTAGCTTTTAAGTAAACATTAATATCAGTGGTTGTTGCGTCCATTATTTTTTGTTGTGTTTCCAAGATTGATAACTTTTCAACACAATTTGATCAGAGATTTAAGGATTTTGTTGAGCTTTTCAGATTTTAAGCAAACATCAATATTCATAGTGGTTGATCCATAATTTTTTTTTGCTGTTCTTCCAATTTTTATTATTTTTTCCATTCATTTTGATCATAGATTAAAGATTTTGGTCGAGTTTTTAGCTTTTAAGCAAACTTGAATATTGATGTTGGTTTCATCTAGTGTTTTGTTGTTGTACTTCCAATTTTGATCATTTTGCAAATCATTTTGATAAAAGATTTAAGACTTTTGTTGAGTTTTTAGCTTTTAAGCAAAGATTAATATCGATGTCGGTTGCATCCATTATTATTTTGTTGTACTTCCAAGTTTGATCATTTCTCAACTCATTTTGATCAGAGATTTAAGGATTTTGTTGAGCTTTTTAGCTTCTAAGCAATTATTCCAATATTCATAATGGTTGTTTTCATTGTTGTTATACTTTCAATTTTGTTAATTTCTCAACCTATTTTGATCAGAGATTTAAGACTTGTGTTGAGTTGTTAGCTTTTAAGCAAACAATAATATTGATGGTGGTTACATCCATTATTTTGTTGTTGTT
Source organism: Danio kyathit (assembly GCA_903798195.1). Lineage (NCBI taxonomy): Eukaryota > Metazoa > Chordata > Actinopteri > Cypriniformes > Danionidae > Danio > Danio kyathit. Next base: position 22,314,772 of record LR812524.1, on the reverse strand, counting down.
CTTCCAATTTTGATCATTTCTCAACACATCCTGATCAGATACAATAATGTCGTTTGTGGTTGCATCAATTATTTTGTTGTTATGCTTCCAAGTTTGATCAATTTCCAACTTATTTTGATCACCGATTTAAGGAATTTGTTGAGCTTTTTAGCTCCTAAGCAATTGTGAATATTCATAATGGTTGTATCATTTATTTTGTTGTTGTTCTTCCAATTTTGATAATTTCTCAACTTGTTTCGATCAGAGATTTAAGACTTGTGTTGAGTTTTTAGCTTTTAAGCAAACATTAATATTGATGGTGGTTTTATCCATTATATTTTTGTTGTTCTTCCAATTTTGGTCATTTCTTTACTCGTTTTGATCAGAGATTTAATATTTTTGTTTTGTTTTTAGCTTTTAAACTAACATGAATATTCCTGGTGGTTTTAACCATTATTTTGTTGTTCTTCCAATGTTGATAATTTCTCTACTCATTTTGATCAGAGATTTAAGACTTTTTTTGGGTATTTAGCTTTCAAGCAAATATAAATATTCATAGCGGTTTCATCCATTACTTTGTTATTGTGATTCCAATTTTGATAATTTCTCAGCACATTTTAATGAGAGATTTGAATATTTTTGTTGAGTTATTAGCTTTTTTCAGCTTAGAAAAAGAACACACGTGCTGCACGCTGCACATTCCTAGTTTCTGAGGGGATTTTCCTAAATTTTCAGATGTTTATCTTGGAGTCTGTATGTAAAATAACCAGTCAGACCAGTTACTCGAACACCACCGTATACACACAGTCTCTCTCACACAGGAATGAAAACATCTCCCCTCCGGACAGGATTTGAGTCTCGTCTGTGAACACACCGCTAACCGTCTCATCAAGATGACGAAGTTGGCCTTAATTGCTCTGATTGAAACTAATTTGTGGGCTCTTTGTTGGAGGATGATTTGATATGGGGGATGCTTTAATTGCTGATGTGTGAAGGAAAGGGGAGTTGCTTATTTGCATACGGTGGAGGATGTTTATTATTCACGTATTCTGTATTTTTTGGGCTTGTGTATAAACAACCGCGATCTCTTGTAACCCTTCTGCTGAGAGCACAATGAGAAATGAATAGCAGCCCGCGGGGTTTGAAGGGGAGAGAGGGGGATGAATGAATGAATGAGTGGTTATGGGGTTGATGGCGCTTATGAGAGGAGAAAGGAGAAGCCAGTGACTATTTGTCATCGTCAGTCTCTCGTTAACCCACCGTCAGACACACAAACCTTCCCCCCACTGCCACACGCTTCCAAAGCAGGAGCTGCCCTCGGGATATGAGGCCGAGCCCTTGACACATAACGCCACTGTGTGTGTGTGTGTGTGTGTGTGTGTGTGTGTGTGTGTGTGTGTGTGTACACGTATCATTATGTACGCAACGTGCAACAAAATTGATAATGGTTCTGCGCAATTAAGAGCTTGTATAATTATTTCATTAATTTGAGTCTAGGTTTGTTGGCCTGAGACCTCAGCGGGGGTCTGGTGTCACTCCGGCTGCTGTTGGGGGGCTTACTGTTTTGCTTTTTTGTTTTTTTCTTTCTCTTTGATTCTTCAGTCTCATTCTGTTATTTTTTTATTCTGTAAAAGTAAATAAAAAAAATCTTTGTTAGTCTTTCTATTAGCATTAAATGTTTACTAATCTTTTAAAATAAATCATTTAATCTTTTTAGACAACACATGGTTTCATTTTTATATTTTGTATTATGTTTTTTCAATTTTATATTGACTAATTCATGATAATTGTAAAAAATGAAGATATAAGGAAAATGTTATACTTATAACAAGTTTGTTATATTGGAACTATTCATGAAAGTGATACAGGTAATTACAACAATAATACAAATTAGTTTATAGGGCACCTATGATGAAAATCAACTTTTGTAAGTTGTTTGGACAAAACTGTGTGTAGGTATTGTGTGTCCACAGTCATACTGGAGTAATATAAACACGAGAAGTCTCTTTTAAAAAAAAAAAAAATTCCTGATGTTAAAATAGGACCCAAATCCTATTAAATTTAGGGGCCACTGCAATGTGACGGAGGAGTGCGGTTTTCACCGCCCACCTAATTGATTAACATGTGCCATGTCTCCATAATAACATGTATACACATGTCCACAGAACATTTATTGCAAAGAAACTGGGATTAAAACATGTTACAACTCTCTCCCCCGGTTTCACAAACAAGGTTTAAAGCTAGTCAAGATTAAATTGCATGTTTGAGCTGTCTCAACTCAAAATAACTCTGTGTCATTTTTTTCCTCCAGGTGCACACCAGTAATATATATTTCTAAGGCTATTTTTATAAACTTGGCTTAAATAGCCTAATTTACTAAGGCCTAGTCTTGGCTTAATCAAAGCCCTGTTTGAAACCTCAATAATAATTTTTTTTTAAGTTTCAAATATTTTTAAAACAGAGCATGTTTGTAATAAAGACAATAAAATTGTTATGTAATTCTTAACCCATATATTCACCACGGCCGCATGATGTCAATAAATGCGCATATACAGTATGTGTGTGTACTGCAAGCGGCATTTGTGTGTGACTCATCGTTTCAGAAAGGCTTGAATAAACTCCACCACAAATACATCAAATAAACTTACTTGGTATTTTTGACTAGTGACCTTATCTCAGCTTCATCCGTTTCTGTCTCTATCACTGACGGCTGTTTATCTGCTGTAAAGCAGGAGAAGTAGATACGCACATTAGAGCCGCTCATTTGGATTTAAAGCCACAGTCCTCAGACACCAAACTAGGCAGATTCTACATTATATAATAAATAATCTGATGGGTGTTTTGAGGCAAAACTTTACAGGTACATTGTGGAGACACTAAAGGCTTATCTTACATCTTATAAAAGGAATAGAATAGGTGCCCTTTAAAATAACGCTAAAAGTTAATTCTGTGTTGTTTGTCACTTACAGTATAAGCCTGTTATGTTACTTTGTATTTGTTGTTAATGGAAGATTAGAATAATTTGATACAATAAATTTATTATAAAAAAAGAAATATGATTTTCTTTAATGCTGTAAATTCTTTTTATAATATAATATAATATAATAAAATATACGTCTTGATAGTTTGGTAAAATTATATATACTGTATTTTCTGTTATTTACTTTCTATTGAATGGCTTTCCTTTTTTTCTTTCCCTAATTTTCTTAAAATACTTAATTTTCTTCATTTGGATAATGTAATTTAAACTGAAACTGCACTCTTATTTTATTAATCTCAGATTAGTGCTGCACAATTCTGGCTAAAATGAGAATCACCTTATTTTTTGCTTAAAATCAAGATCATGATTTTCTCACGATTCTGTAGATGTAAAATAAAGGTTAATATGAGTAGGCTATTATTATTGTTATTTCTCAAAAAAAAAAAAATAGGAAAAACAGCAATAATGATATTATGTGTAGGTGTACTGTTTTAACCAACAATGTTAAATATTGTAGAGACTTGCAATGGTGGACTTAAATAGGCTTTACATTTGTCCTGGTCGTTAATGCACTGTAAACACAACTGTTCATAATTCTAAAGTTGAATTATTGTGTTTGAGACATATGCTTGTCATTTGTCATTGACAACATTATTAGACCATTATTAGATTTTTTTTTTTTCACTGGTAAAACTTGCATTATGTTAACATTATGGCCCAATACCAATTTTATTTTTGTACCCCTTCCCCTACTCCTTTCCCTTGGCCCTTGAAACACCTGCACACGTCATCATATGTCATTGCGATCTCTTACTACATTTAAGATCAGACAATCGTGACTGCTGGTATTTATCTATTATTATTCATCTATTATTTTAGCTTTTTGGTATTTATCTTCAGGAAATCACTGAAGGCAATGATATCATGTTATCATAACGATATAATCTGGCAATAAGATCGTAACTGTACTGTGCATTTACACCGTGGCCATATTCATCTGGGTAAACACACAAAAACAACTAACATAATAGCAGACACTGTAAAAAGCTAATCCCAGCCACTAGACTTTTCTCACAGGGTATTCGAGTGTCAGATGTGAAAGTTTGTTGTGGGACTACTCTACAGGAGTTATTATGTTGGATTATATATAGCAAAATTTAGTGGTCTTTAATCGCATGACTGTAAAACATGAATGGCGTCATGAATGATTTAAAACATGTGCTTGTTTGTTCTAAAAATTCATAATAATGACAAAAAATGCTATTTTGTGCATCTCCTGATCTCCGTGTGCAGTCATGCTGCTGTTGTAGATGGTGTATTCTGGGAAATTTTCGTACCCCTTGGTTTTCGAGTGTGGTCCTGAAAAATCTCAGTTTCGAGGGCTATCTAACCCATTCCCTTAGCTCTACGCCTTCAAGCTAAAGAGAATTAAGGGGAAGGGCTAAGGGGTAGAATTGGCATTGGGCCTATATAGGCTATTAAGCATAATTATACAGACACCGTTAAACTTTTTTTTCATGCACAACACTTTGTATTTGCTATAAAAGATAAAAAACATATCAAATGCTTGTCGTAAAATGCGATATGGTAATTTAGATGATGTGTGCGCTTTCGATTTCGTTTTCACTGCCGAGTGCGCTCATGTCATGACTGCCGTCACTTTGAGAAAAAAATAATAAATAAATACCGTACATGCAAATTATACTTCCCGTGCGGCTCCCAAACGATCGCTCTGTGCACCAAACTGAACATTATTTATAAATGTATTACCTGTTGTTCACAGCCTGTGCAGGTTTCTTTAACTAAAGTACATTATTCGCAAGCACGCGCTTCCTCTCTGTGGTAAACAAACCGCTCACGTTCAGCTCACATGTAATTTCACGGCCACAAATTTCACAGATTTATATCATAGATCATAGAGTCTATTTTGTTTACTTGTGTAAATGTGTGTAAATTAATATTTATTCATTTTTTAAATTAATTTTCGGAATATTAATGATTAAAATGAAAATGTTTGTATGATTTATTTACAATACAGTTTGTAAAGTAATATTTTTCTGTCTTTTAGCAGATATATTATACGAGAGACTTGTTTTGTTGACCAAATAAGTAAATTTGCATTAAATTAAATACAAGTTTAATTTAAATACAAATATTAAAAACGTTAAATACAAGTTAAAAAGTATTTATTTTATTTCATATATTAAGTTTTTAGTTACGATACTCCCAAAATCATTCCGCATAATAACTTACATTATAAATACATTATAAATACAGTATGTGACCCTTTCAGCACCACTTGGAAGTGTCCACGTTACTGAGCAACGTATATAAAACAATATAAAGACTGGTGCATCCGCCTTCATGCTTCTCTCCTGAACTTGAAAATATAATTGGCTGAATTGTAGAGATGCTGGATTAAGATCGTGTGGGGGGGTCGAATCGAGATCATAATCTTTTTTTCGATTAATTGTGCAGCCTTATCTCAGATAATATATTAAGTTCCATGATTAAGCGATAATCAATAATCGCGACAAGCCACATTTTCTGAAAAGATATTCTAAAGATATTTTTAAGGCAATGTATTGTAAAAGATTATCTTTGTTTTGCCATTCATTGTTTCATGTCCATGTATGCGATGCTCATGTTGAGTAGGTGAACAATGCCTGGATGACCTACCTACATCTGCTGAGGTACTGAAGTGTGGGACCACACAAGTTTCGCATTCCTCCATCTGTCTTGTCCTGACTGACTGAGGGGTAAAGCCGTCTCTGAATTGAAGACGGAGGCGTTTTTTTTTTTACTCCGTCATCTGAGGATGTGTCGGCTTGCCATTGTTGCAAGTCTTGGAAAACCCCATTCTATATACCCTCACCCTTCACCTCTTAACCTCACTCAGGAAAAACACAGGCACAGATAATGTTGCTCTTACAAACAATCTATTCCTGCAGTCTCCGGGATTGTGATCGTTCCTGACAGCAGTGCGTCTGTTCTCGATGATTAATGCCACGACTCCTCCGCTTTGTTTTGTGCCCCGCAGGCATTGTTGTTTTCAGGATGTTGATTGGATGAAGCTAAAACGGCAGATTTTATATTACACATTTTGGTGTATTTACAGTTGCAGTCAGAATTATTCGCCCTCCTGTGAATTTTCTTTTTTAAATGTTTCCCAAATTATGTTTTATAGAACAAGGAAATTTTCACAGTATTTCCTATAATATTTTTTCTTCTGGAGAAAGTCTTATTTGTTTTATTTCGGCTCGAATAAAAGCAGTTTTTAATATTTTAATAACATTTTAAGGTCAATATTATGAGCTCCCTTGAGCAATATTTTCCTTGATTGTCTACGGAACAAACCATCGTTATACAATGACTTGCCTAATTAACCTAGTTAAGCCTTTAAATAGCACTTTAAGCTGAATAATATCTTAAAAATATCTAGTAAAGTATTATGTACTGTCATCATGGCAAACATAAAAGAAATCATTTATTAATGAACTTTTAAATCTATTATTTTTAGAAATGTGTAGAAATAATCTCTCCGTTAAACAGAAATTGGGTGAAAAAATATACAGGGGGCTAATAATTCAGGAGGGCTAATAATTTTGTGCATAATGCTCTACTTCAAGTTTTTCATCTCCTTTATTAGTTTCCTCCGCAGCTCTTACTAGCTTTCATCTTTCCATTAGACACCGCAGGCTGGCACAGAAATGGCGCCTTGGCATCTTGGCCCTGTTACAGACCTCTCAAATTCCTGCCATTGCTGTGGTTTGTATTAATGCTTTCATCCATGAGTGATGACACAGGGGAAGCCATAATAGCGGATTAAGCAGTTTAGGAAGTAGTTATATATTGATGGGACAGGTGCTTATGGAGTCTTGTAAGCATCTTGCATGATTAAGGCAAATTGTAGCTGGTGATTATGCCCTTTTATATTGTAGTTGATCAATTTAATGTAAATTACTTATGTGTTTTTTTTTTTATGTTGACATCTTGATGGTCCTTGATGAAGTTTTCACTGCAGGTTTCTTGTTACTGTCTGAGCCCTGCAGTTATGTTGTCCACAAAAGGTTTTAAAGTGCGCCATACCTAATAAGATGTGGTATTGTCTTAAAAGAAAGAAAAAAAGATAATTTTGCTTGATGAATGCTTTTAATATGGTTTAATGAGCAAGTTTCATGCATTTAGTGGACATGTCTGGGGTTTATTATGATGCTCAACTGCAGTAAAATACAAGTATAACACAGGTAGACGAAATTTACAGTACTATTCAAATGATTTTGGTCTGTTTAGTTTTTTAATTGTAAAATAGTATTGCTTTTGTTATGTTAGCTTTTATTTCTGTTGATTTTATTATTCAGACCGAAAGCTGAATATTTAGCATTCATTGCTCCAGTCTTAATATCACACTGTCTATTAAAATTAGGGTGGCAATGTGATCATTTGCAATAGTCACATTGCAAAATATGCAATGTTGAATCTGGATTATAATGGATCAGTTTATCATATGTTTTTGAGAGCTGTGAGTGTATGAAGATTTTACAAGCATTCAGGCATAAGAAAGTGTACCGTCTGTAACTTCAGTAACGATCAATTTTATTGAATTGGTTATACAACAAAGATTATGAAGCATTATTTTACACTTGATTATTTAATTACTAAAGCGGAGTACTGTTCAACTCCTCTGAAAACAACAAAACACTGTTTATTTCATTTGTATTTTTACTTTATTATGTTTATCTATGCTTGTAGATTGTTTATTATAATTTATGCAGATGCACTCCCCTGCAGAATTACCCCAGTCAGCCTAAAATTATAAATTCTTTCCAAATAGAGATATTTAAGTCATCTGATGAAATTGTATTCAATATGTAATTTGCTGAATAACAAATTATCGCAATGCTAGATTTTTCCAGGATCGTGCAATTAGAATTCATTCTCATATGCTGATTTGGTGAAACTATTGTTTATTTGTGCTAATTAATATTGTAAAAAAAAAATGATTACCGTTTGAAAAAGCTGTTAAAAAGGAACTAGGTCAGGGCAATTAATTGAAAATGATTTTTCATGCACATTTTGTCAGTAAAGCCAGATCTAGAGTTGTAACACACCGATGCGCTACTTGAAATTGTGTTCAAAATCAAAATCTGTTTTATCGGACAATAATAAAATCAAGACAATGGTTCTGTGATAATGACTGCTGTTGAAAACACCGTATTTAATAACATGTTTTTACTCCTAATTCTTTAAAAATAAATCCTTCTGTGAGATGATTCCACATTCTTGTGATTTATTAGTCACGCTGAATCAATGAAAGCAGTTAAATCTGTTTATACTCCAATGCTTTGGGGATTCCCTTCATATTTGTAATTTCTGCGTGAGAGTTCCCTCTTCCCCTTGGAGGAGATTTACTACTGATCACACAACCGTGCTTCCCTGACAAGATGTGCATGATAATTGCAGGTATATCAATCACATTTCAATCAATTTCAATTAATCATCCAATGCTAAAAATAACAGTATTTTATTACAATTTTCAAGACATTCCAAATGTCAATTTTTGCTGAAATTAAGTGTTTTTTTTTGTTTTTTTACTTTAAACTTTGCTCAGGATAGAATGATCTTCTAATGAATAACTTTAAAGCCACTGAAGTAGATCCATACCTTTCCCCAGGAAAGGGAAAGGTTATGGATCTAATATAATTACAATTATACAAGACAGTATAATTGTAATCTTGATTATTTTTCAGTCAACGAATCAGCCCAAAATGGACCTAAATTTTAAAGCAGCAGGCACTTTGAGGAGCAAAGTGTTTGAATGCATTTGTGGGTGGTCAAATTCAAAGGCTACAAGACAATGACACCCATGTGGAAGCAGCACACTGCTGAACTGAATCGCTAGTCTGTGAACCCCAGTGGTGCATCTGACCTGCACTTGTCTTGTTTTGAGCATCACAACGTTTGCTTGTCAAGAGGCTGCCAAGTGTCTTTACTGTCTTTTTTTTGTTTGTTTGTTTGTTTACTTGTGTCTCGTTTTTTCTCTTCTGACATTGTGGTGGTGCATATGTACACATTTCTGCATACATAGTTGTGAGCTCCACAAGTGTTGGACTTGATTATGGGCATTTAACCTTTCACAACACTGCGTCTCATTACTTTTCACGTTTTCTTTGTTTTGTCCAGGAAACCCTTTTTATCTGTTGTGTTAAATAGCACGCCGTTTGACGACTTAATTGCAGAGGGAATCGCAGCATGCAGCTTGTGGTTTAATCCTGCTGTAGGGAATGTTATTTCCAGAGCGTTGTAGTTACGAGGACATTCCAATAGCGTTTACAGGGCTGACCGGATTGTTTTGTCTTGTGCATCTTTGCTTGCGCACACTCCCATTGTCATTGAATGGCTGCTTCATTTTTTTGATACCATTGTTGTGCTTTCAGTCATAACAATAGGGGTTGGAGAAGCGGTTTGCGTGTGCCTCGTTTATCAAGCGTTCATCAGATCTTCTGTTTTATGTGTGAGCTGCAATGATATCTTAACTGCAGCTATGATAACAGTGTTTCCTGCAGAGTAATGATGTGTTTAACGTGGGAGGTTTTTTCTATCAGATGAATTCATTGAAGCTCTGTATGTACGTATGGACATGCTGTATTTTGACATTGGACCAGAGTATGTTTGTTTCACACACTGCATTTTTCAGAATTTAGATGTTTGACGTTTAGAATTTGCAGCATAACTGCATTTGTGGGACTTCTGTGGGTTTAGTTTTGCTTGTCGTTTAACAGTAGTTGTATGTGGGTTTTATTTTGGACGTGGTCTGAGACTGGGATATCTCTGTGGATTTGTTGTAAAAACATAAATGAGTAAATTTTCATGTCTGGCTCCGGTTGTTTGGCAGGTTTGCTAACAGAAATAGAAATGTGATCTCCAAAAGCGATATGGTGTGTAATATTTTACGTATTGACGTTGTACTTTCCTTTGATGAAGGTATGCAGTGTTATTCTGATATTGTGTTGCATTACAAAACAAGTTGAAAGATAACTTTTATTTTTAGTATGTGATGTCATGTTAAACTTATTTCCTTTTAAATGAAAAGATTGTATAGAGATTCATTTCAAAAACAACCTTGAAGTTTAAAGGGATAATAACTGCAGAAAACAGAAGGATCTGTAAAACAGCCATGAATTAGGTGTGCGTGGCAAATGCCGCTGATTTGGCTGGTTTGGTGCTTCTGCTCATGCACTGCGCACACACGCTGCTTTCTTCTAATGCTAGCGTGTGTGCTGTAAAAGAGGCGTGACACAATGCCTGTGTTATGTGCTGTGCCCACAACGGGTCTTTATTTAAACTCACCTTAAGTTTTCACGGTGTTTCGTAGTAATATTTGTAAGTAAATGCAACTTTATATGTGTACTCATTTAACGTGCGCGGTCTTTTTTGTCTGGTTATACTGCCACCTACGATCATGATGTGTGTAAAATCATGTTTAGCGAGGGTTGTTTGCATCCAGATGGCCTTTGTTTTGGGTGAATCCGTGTAATGATCATGTCATAGAAAGCGTCTAGAAAAAATTTTGCGGAGTTTGCTTGATTTTGCGCTAAATTCAGCGATTGCAAAATCGTGAAATCCTGGAGGGATTGAAAAGATTCCACAGAAGAACGTAGATGACCAAATTTAAATTTTTGGTGTGTTTACTTTAAAAACCCACACACGCACACAAAAATCAAAAAGAAATGAAAAGAAATTAAATTAAATGAAACCTTAAACAATGTTGAAAGAAATGATGACCCGTTTTCACTGAGTGGTATGGTACAGTACAGGTCAGTACGCGAACCGTACCATATCACTATTGGTTTCCAGAGAAAAGTCATTAGCGCCATGCACAAGCCAAGAGAATGAAAACAACGGAAGTGCCATTTTTAAATACACAGCCGAGACATTACATTGTAATAATATATACATATAATAACAAGCTATGGTCGACCCGAGCTCAAACAAACCTTGTTGTCAGCTTGATGAACAGCCACAAATACAGGAAGAAGAGCAGAATCTACCCTGTGGCCTGTTTTTGTTTTGTTTACGCCGTCTAAAAGCAAAAGTAGTTTCACTTTCTCCAGAGAGCTTGCCGGATGTCTATATTTGAAATGACAATCTTGAGCTGATGATAATAACGTGCACGTGATTCTTAAAGTACTTCTGACATCCTTTCAGAAACAAACAAACGCGAGAGAGATGTGCGAAAAAACAAAGGAGAAGCCCAAAAAACAATGGAGAAAATGATTCTTTCAGCAACCTAAAACATGAACAAACTGCCATGTTAAATTATTATCATCGCCTTTTGGACTTTTATGAACTTGGATTGATGGAATTACTTTTTAACAAGATGTTAACTTTACATGTGCTATTAAAAAATAAAGATGAGTGGTTTGTACTGACTGTATATGTTTTGTATCGTTTCTGAACCCAGATATGGCCTAAATGTATGTTTTGGGTATGTTTTATTTGCAATTGGCAACATGTCAGAGACTGTAAGGCATATGTGTTCATAAATGTTTTATTTATTTTATATAATCGCAGACTTTTTGCGTCATCATTGATCTGCAGCTATAGTCAAATCCTGTTCATAGAAAGGTTAGCAATTAACATTTATTTATATACAAGTATTCATGTATGTAAAGCATTTGTTTAATAAGAAGTGGATATGTGAACTTCAAGCGAGAATGACGTCAACTGCAACTTTGTCGAACACCATGCCTACCAAAAGGCTACCATTGGTACCATCTGGCAGTGGAGACACAAGTCTGATCAAGGTGATCTGTACCGAACCGTACTGTACTCAGTGGAAGCGAGGCATTACAGAACAGCCACAGGCTCCACATTCTCCTTCTTCTACTTGCTGTTCTGAGTGTACTTCCCACGGATAAAGTTTGTTCTCATGCATCAACCGAGTATAGTTGTGCTGCCATTGGCTGTATTTGATGAGCTCCAGGAGGCTGGGTTAAACCACTTTATTAATATGGATTACTTTTGTACAATGTCTTTAGAAACATTTTGAAGCTTAAATATTTTTTGTTTCAGGGATTTGCAATGAAAACACAGAAATCTCAGTTTTTTTTAAGTGTTCCCAAGAACAAATTGGCAACATTTTCTTTTGGTGGACTAACCTAATCTAATTTTAGGTTGACTTCTCAAAGAGTGTAAGCACTCTGGCTCTGTTGAGATTACAAAACATTTTTAAAAGTAATGATGCAAGTTAGGGCTCTGCGATATTGGAAAAAACTGACATTGCAATATTTAGTTTTTCTGCAATATATATTGCGATATGAATATAATTACACAAGATGATTATTTGGGGGGAAAAAATCACAAGTTTACATTGAGATGATTTTGTTGGGAAATGCATCTGCATAAAATAAAAAAAAAAATGATACAAAAATACACTAAAATAAAATAATATCATTTAAAGCACAGATGAAAACAATACAAAGATAAATATGTAATAAAAAACACTGGCTTTTGATAAAGTCTAATAATCAAATATAAAATAAGAGTGTCTTCATTGTATAAATATATAAACCCAATTACTCAAATTTAATCTAATTGTTAACGCATAAAACTTTATAATGTCTTATGTCCAAATGGTTTAACTTAAAATCTCTTAAGATCCTGTGATATGGCAATATTGATGCTGAAACGATAGATCGTGCAGCCGTAATGTGAGTTTTTCGGGTGCGAATACTTGTAGTAATTCCAAATTGACTAGCGTTTTTAGATAACAGTTGAGATGGATTGCTAAAAAACTGTTGGGTTACTGTGGAGATTCTGAACTCCACCTCAATTGACCCTTCGCTAAGGCCCACCCTCCTTCAATATGTATGCGCCGGTGTCAGAAATTGCCAGGGATATAATTAGTCATTTTTGGCGAACAGGTGAGATATCTGAGAAAGCCAGACAAAAAAGGACATTACAGGTGTATATTCACGACATAATAGGCAACCAATTAGAAAATAGTTTAATCTAAAGCTAATCTTGAAGCTAGGTTAGCCTAGCCACCTCATACGCTGACCATTCAACAGCTTAGTTCATGCACAGCAGGATAGGTGAAATTTAAAAATAATCTAAAAATAACTAATTAAACCGTGATTTCCCTTTTTTTTTTTTTTTTTTTTTGCCAAAAAGCCTGATATTTTGTTATGTAATGAAATATAGCGTTACTAACCGACGAGAAAACATGCATGGACAGTGCTTTGACATAATTCATTCATAGAAAGAGCAGTCAGAAAAGGGAAATTGATGGATTTGTGCCAAATATTAGCATCATTGACCCATAACAATGTACATTACCTATAAATGTCTGTAAGTTTGTGTGCTTTTTATACCATTTCTATTCTAATTTGCAGTTAAGTGGAAAAAAGAAATGCAAATCAAATTATAAATAGCAGAAGTTAACAAATAGATTTTCCCTACCAGCAAATATTAATATAAAAGCAGACGCTAACCTGCTATAACGTCGTCACCAATGACTAAATCTCTAAAAGACGGGTAAAAACATCGGTGAATTGTACCTCTGACATGGACATAAGGGTTATAAATGACTGAAAAACAGCTGCGGGTGAAGTATATTGATCGCGAGTGCTCAGTTTGTTTTTACATCTCGGTTTTGTTCTGTTGATATGTAATTTTATGTGTTCTTTCAATATGACTGCTATTAGTATGACTGCTATTGCGAGGGCTTAAACGGAGCAGTGCTCATAATATTGAGCGGAAAAAAAGAAAAAGACAGCTGGGAAACATAACCTGCTTTGTATTTTTGTAGGAAACACAGTTTAGATCTTTTTAGGGTAAGAGGTGTGCGAGTTATTGCCGTCTATCACTGAATGTGTCAGGAATATCGAAAACAAAACCAACTTAACGCCACTCTTTTAGCGCCCTTCACAGAGCTTGATCCACGCTGGCATTTCTCCCCTTGGGTTTTAAGGGTTTGGAAAGGGAAAAAAATTCCAAACTTTCCAAACTTTTGGGCTTGTTTTCACCGCTCGGAAGCTTGACAGACCTCCTGTGCGTAGCTACGGTTGCTAAGCCATGATTGGTCTGTGGCAGTTTTCGGGGGTGGCTTAGCGAATGGTCAATAGGTAAGCTCCTTATCTATGCTAAAATCTTTATAGGCTGCAGAGCAGACTTGTGCCTAGCTTGATAATATTGACTTAAATGGGTCTCTCTTGTATAGTGAATTTAGCATCACACATTCTTAGCTGCCTCTGGTAACATTTCCAAGTCACATTAGTAGAAAACACACTTGGCTTAATAAATCAAGATTACAGAGAGCTGTGGAACGCTGTGGAGATCACTGTCAACAACTCATGCAGAAGTGGAGCCAGTTAATATTTGCATTTAGCATTCGGATTTCAGATAAGCTGGAAATGATTTCCTTGTGTGTTTTAGCATGTTTGTTCTTAGCTGTTTGGTCTTGAATTAGGTGCTTTGTTTGTTTGTGTGTGTGTGCGTCTTTGTACTTTTCTTTTAGTGCTCTGGATTCTGAGATGTCTGTCTTTCTTGACAGCGCTGACTCAAAGGTGGCCACGATTTAATAATAGCAGCAGCGAGGGAAAGAAAAAAAGCGGAAGGAGAACTGTAGAAACTGTGCCAGCGGCGCAGGCTGTTGGAGACGGAATTATGGCAGTACAGCTACTTTTCCTCTCTTTTTCCCTCACAGTGGTGCTGCCATGTTTTCAGCGAACCACATCACACACGCAAAGGGAGCACAGGCTATATGGAGAATGTAAACACTGCGCAGGAAGTGGTGAAACGCAGTATATTTACATCGCTCCTCTGATGCATCCCTTTGTTTTAAAGCCACATTTCTGCACAAGTTACTTTTATTACAAACCAACTAAAGCATCATTGCAGATGTTCATTGGAAAAGTCTGCAATGAGTTTGTCACAAAAAGGGTGCATAACTCATGTCTAAAAAACTTTGACTTGAGTTCTTGTGGCAGTTTTGTGAACGTGTTTGGTCTAACGTATTTTTGGTCTAACGTATTTACAGATCTGTTTCATTTGAATGGTGAAATGTCAAAATGTCTAAAGCCTATCATTTTATTAACATATTCAAATTCTGCAGTAAAATCTGACGTGTAGTTTCATATATATATTTCTTTATTGATGCTGCTGTAAAAACAAACGTGCATGGGCAAATGCTGATTGGTAATTGATTCCGCACCTCACCACATGACAACCCCAAACTAAGTGTGCCTCAATCAGGTGAGTGGGCTTGACAAACCACCTGTAGAAAACACACTCTTTCATCTTTTGCAACAGTTTTTGCACATTAGCACCGGGCACGTTCTGAAAACACGCCCCCCCCCCCCCCCCCCCCACCCCCCACCACACACACACACACACACACATACACAAAACACTCCCGCTGAAGGTTGATTTATACTTTTGCGTCAAGCGCACACGTACGGTTCTTTGCTCTGTCGCATAGCTCTCGCCGTAACTGATACCGTTGCTGACACACACCTCTCAAGAAATGTATCTACAAGTTGCAATGACGCATAGCACAAGCTCTGTGACTGGTCGGCTTGGTATCGGTGATGAGTGTGCGTGGTGCTGATAGCCAGTGAAAGAGCCACACGGCAGATGGAGCGAGTGTTTAAAAATGTAGTGTCCCATGAAGGACTTCCAGGTGGAAAGTTTTGTTTTGTGTTTAGCGTATAATTAAAGTTGTTTAATTCTGGTTCCCGCCTCTGAATGAGCGAGTTTGGACTACTTGTATATTAAGGTAGCTTTCCTAAAAAACAAAACAGCCGCAAAGAAACTCGACACAGAGGAACTTAAAAACCTCACTGCCAGCTAGCGTTTTGAAGTGTTATTGCAGAGCAACACAAACAGCGCACAGAAGTATAAATTGGTCACAACAATCACTCAACGCAGAAGTATAAATCAGCCTTTAACAACTAGTTCTCTGAGCACTAACAGTTCCTTTGTATAATAAGCACTTGCTGTGTGTGAATTGCTTCTTCGCTTTGGACAAAAGCATCTGCTAAATCAGTGGTTCGCAACCTTTTTTTGCCCCACTCCACGTTTATTGATATTATCGCTCATATAAGTTTGCATAAAAAGGTTGTTTTCAAACAAACAAGCCTAATTTAAAATATAAAAGTAAAACATCGGTAGGCCGTTTGTATTGGGTGCACCTTGCAGTATTGGGGATGAGGCATCTGCAAATGTCTTATTAATTTCGACGGCCTCATACATTTGTTAGCAAGAACTTTGGCCCAGATAATGCACTGGGGCTGGGTCAGGGACTCTTTGCTACAAGAAAATGAAATAAAACCCTAGTTCAGATAACTATCTTGGATTTTCCTGCATTTCGTGTTTCCAATATTGCTAGCGCTATGACCCAAAATGTTTAAAGCTTCCTCACCTGGGTCCAGTATGCTTGGGTCATTACTATTAGCTGCTGAAGGCGAATCAGTGAGTCTTTTACAAATTTGTCAATTTTTTTGGTCAGCCAGGGGGTAAAATTAATTAAGGCAACATGATCGTTCTCCTAATTGTCCACTGGTAAATTTGTTTTTAAATATTGATGTGATCCCCCAAAGAGCTTGCTGGGACCCCCCTGTTGGGAACCACTGTGCTAAATGACTAAAAGTAAATGGTTCTTTTAATTTCAGATGTAGAAAGTGAGGGTGTTCCAGTTTATCCCTGCTATGTTCAGTCTGTGCAATCTTCAGATTCTCTATAGGCTTAGAGCAGTATGTTGCTCTGACCCACCAATAGAAATAGAATATGCGGCTATAATAACCTACTATCACAAGCAATTGAGTGGCGTTCATGCTATGTAACCACATCAGATCCGTGTTGGTTTCAGTAGCTATGCGTCTTGTTTACTGTGGCTGTGCATGAGAATGATCAACTTTTGAGCATAAAATGTATGTTGTGTCCCACGATTGTTATTCCTTAGTTGTTTCTATTCTCATTTGAGCTTTATTAAATGATCATAAAGAAACACTACAGAATTTTAACATTTTTTAACAGTTTAACTGTGTTGTATGAGTTGCTCACTATAGAAGACTTGTAGACTATGTTTGCATTGAGTAATTTTTTATTGTAGGAAAGAAATAGTAATTTGGGCTATTTATTCAATTCAATTCAATTCATGTTTATTTCTGTAGCGCTTTTACAATATAGATTGTGTCAAAGCAGCTTAACATAGAAGTTCTAGTAAACTGAAACTGTGTCAGTCCAGTTTTCAGAGTTTAAGTTCAGTTTAGTTCAGTTCAGTGTGGTTTAAATTTCACTGCTGAAAGTTCAAACACTGAGGAGCAAATCCATCGATGCGCAGCTCCACAAGTCCCAAACCAAGTAAGCCAGTGGCGATAGTGGCGAGGAACAAAACTTTGACAAAAGTGAAGGAAAAAAAAAACCTTGAGAGAAACCAGGCTCAGTAGAGCACGACCATTTCTCCTCTGGCCAAACTTCCTGTGCAAAGCTGCAGTCTAGGCACGGAGGCTGGAGAACACTGGACGTCCATTGTGGAGGAACTGCAGGTGTGAGTAGGTCATCGGCTGGTGTTCAGGCTGGCCCACAGGATCAATGTGTAGACTCATCTGTCACTGGGTCTTTCAGAAATCAGTCTCATGCTCTCCGCTCCTCCATGACCGCCACAACATCTGCTCAGGATACGGCCTGGTCCAGGATTATGGAGACCTTGGCATCATTTCTTCACAGGTCTTGGATCGCATCAGTGGCGCTGCATAATCTCTAGGGGCCTCCGGATGAGTATCCCCAGGTGGAAATAGAGAAAATAAAGAATAGAAAATAAAGGTGGAATAAAGAAAATAATTAGCGTGGCTGCTGTTCATAATGTATTTATGCTATTTATAAGCATGCAAAATGTAACAGTAAAACATGCGTTTAAACATGTCTAAGGCCCTACACAAAGGTCCACACAAACACGGGTATTTTCAAAACTGCACGTTTTTTCTTTCTGCTTTCTCTGTTTGCCTACATGAAAATGGAGTATCAGGTGATTAAAACTGAAACTTTCTGAAAACTCCTTCCAGGGTGATGATTTTCCAAAACTCCAAAAACTGGATACAACAATCAGAGTTTTTGCCTCATGATGTCAGCGTACACTGTTTTCTCCTTTCTGATTGGCCAACACCTTCTGGCTTCACACCAAACACGAAGATGTGAATGAGGCAATTTCTGCACATTCATGTTCAAACGTATCGTGTATTGCGCATTGTTCAACCGCAGGACGATAATCCACTTCTTTTCTATAGTTTGCATTAACTTGAATGCAATTTACTCACAAAATAAACTTTATTCCCTATTTGGTGTGAACTCCATATAAAAATGTCAGTGCGTTTTTGCGTTTTCATGTGGACAGAGATTAGGTCTGTCACAATAATCAATATATCGACTAATCGCACAATACATGGACATGACCTCAGTCATTTTTGGTAATGCAATATATATCGCCCATAGATAAAAAATGATTCCAGCGACATTTTAGCTGATTGTGTAATGTCTCTAGCTCTATTGGAGGTGTCAGTGACATTATGGTTAAAAAATACTGTAGTATTTACTATAAATTACTGTAGTATATTTTCATGTGGGTGCATGACAACTGAAAATAGATCTGGTAGCAGATATCGCAGACTCTGTTACTTTTTACCTTTTTTGTTGACATTTATAATTATTTATTTAGGATATCCGTTTTCACATTCTGATTTCAATGCCTTATTATTAAATTGTTAAAATACTATAATTAAATTAAATATTTTTAAGAATAAAATATTATGTGTTCTTTAGAAGATTGTGTTGATATTATATTGTCATTCTGGCATTATATAATGAGTGGCTTAAAATGACAATAATATAGGTTATTGCAATATATTTTGGTGCAGTATATCGTACAGCAAAAAATAGATATCGTGACAGGCCTAACAGATTTTTTTTAAGCGAAAGCAGGGAAAACTGAAAATACCCGTGTTCGTGTGAACATGGCCTAGCTAATGTTAGATGCATATTAGATCCACAAAACAAACTTTATTACATAACGTTGCACACTGTATGGCAATATTATTTTAGTTATAGCTTTCATTTTTTTTTAATGGACAGAAATATGCGCAATGCATGAATTGTGGTTTTGTGCAGAATTATGTGAGAGTAGCACTGTGTGTGCATGTCCCTCTCAGTCCCACCATGCATGTTTGGCACAGGTACAAACACACCTTGTTTGGCTGTTTTGGGAATATTGTATTACAGGCCGAAGCCTGTGAGAGAACAGACCGTGTTTCTGACAGTCAGGACACAAAACACATGTTCAACTGAGCTCCACTGAATAAACTGTCTACCATAACGTGGAAATAACCCTCCTGCTTATTCCATCACTAACAGACTCTCTCTTTTTTTTTCCAAACCCTCTTCCTGTCTCTCATCCTCTGTGTCATTTTGATGAAGAGCAGACACATTCTGCTAAACACTTTTATCTCTTGCTGTCTTAGCGGAGGTGACACCCAGAAACAGCATGAGGATAATAGACTTTCCATTGTCACAGTATGTGTTGATATATTTAAAGAACGCCACTTGCTTGTTCACCTTATGTAGCTTGTAAAATCTAGGACACAGACTCAGCTTTTCTTCTGCTTTCTCAGCACATGATGTGCACATGTGCTGCAGGTTTATGTTCATTAAGAAGTCTTACTGAGTCAGGAAACCTGTGCATTGTGGGATACCATATGGCTGGTAAGGACATTAAATATAGATTGTTTTGGACAGTGTTTTGTGTTTTGAATGCAATGACAGAATTGAAAACCATCATTTAGTCTTCTTCACGTAGTTTAGAACACAAATTAATAATTGTTTATCATTATTCTTGTCTGCACCAACCACATGTTTAGATCTTGAAGATGTTCAGGATGACTAAAGCAATCCATTCATCCTTTCAGTTAATTTAGTCCTGAATGTGTTTAATCTGAAGTGTGTATGTTTGATGCAAGAAAATTTATAAGGTTTATTATTGCCACACAGAAAGCCTTTTAATTAGCACTTGCACAAACTTTAAAGGGCCACGAAACCCCCTGTCTCAGCAGGGTGTTTTCACACATCTGTTTTGAAAAAAGTCAGGAAAGTTGGGCGTGTCCAGCTCTGGGAGTGTGGGAGTGTCGGGGGAGGGAAAAAGGATAAGATTTTGCATAGAAGGGAGTTAACATTTGGGCGCGCGCTAAGTTTGACAGGAAAAACAAACACACAGAGGCTGATTTGATACGGCGAATACGAGAAAAAAATCCTCCGCATTTCTCTGTAACTTATGTACTCGGTAGGTAGCGTCAGAAAGCCGTGTGTGTATAGACTATCCTGTCACAAATTGCAGCGAAAATCCTGCACGACGGGAATAGTTTGTGTTTACATGTTTACACTCGGAGAGCAGCATTTAAACAAAGGGCAGTCCACTGCAAACACTTACCAAATCTGTAGACAGACAATCAAACTGGAGCTGTGTCTTTTTATTAAAAGTAGACGAGCGGCAAATACGGATTTCACCATTTCCAGATGTGAAAAGCTCTCGGGTAAAAATGTTCCTTACAAAAGCGTTTCTGTCGCGTGCACTGTAATCCACACGTGAGTCCAGCTGCTCTCTCATAAAGGGAAAATGAAAACAAAACCTTCGTTGCAACACACTAATAACACCTACGACTCTTGTCTTGAAATTCTTGTACTTTCACTTGTTTTGGCAACACAACGTGGCTTCTCTCTGCCGTCTGAACGCTGTAAACTGGTAAACAGTCTCCGGAGCTATCATGCATATTAATTAAGTTTCACGTCATACACAATAGAGCGCGCTGATTGGTTTGAAGCACGTCTTTCTCATGAATTAATAATGCACCCTCAGATACGTAAGAACATCCTAGAAAAGACAGACAGCCACTCTCCGGCTGGATTTACACCTAAGTATCTCATAGCCGTGACGCAGCTTCAAAAATTCGTTTCAAACCGGAAGAACGAATTTGCTCAAAATAACGCAAAAACAACCAATTTTCACTTTTTAGTGCAATATATGTGTCCTAATAGTGTTTATAGCAGCGTGGGACACATATATGACTGTCAACAGCTCAAAAAATGTGTTTTGGTGTTTCGTAACCCTTTAAGGCTTAGTTAATGTAAATTCTAATGTTATTAACTCATTTGTGTCTTTCTGTGTGGCAATAATAATCCTTATTAATTCTCTTGCATCAAACTTCAGATTTATAGCATTTTTGTTGAGGTGATTAATGGTTATATGTGAATAAAATCGTTATTGCCACACAGAAAGACACAAATAAGTTAATAACATTAGAATTTACATTTAAAATTAAAAGTCACAATTAAATGGCCTAAAACAGAACTGATATAATGCATAACCTTGCTATTTCAGTGGAATTGGGGATGCGCTGAATCTTTGGCCACTTAAAAGTCTCAACCAAAAGAAAAAACTGCAGAAAATATGAGCTGAAAAAAGGCTAAGATATGTTACACTACCTGGCAGTTTTTACTGCACTGGCTTCAGTCTTCTTCCAGCTGTGGTCACAGCGTAATGTGAAGCAACTTTCACATTAGACACGGAAAGCTCTGCACTATGAAACCCATTCATTTCAATGGCTTGTGGCAGGAAAATACAGTTTGTTGCTGTGCCGACCAAAATGCAAGAGCAGCATAGTGCACTACCAGTATGCACCTGTGCACAGTCAAAGTTCAAAATAGCTCAATATTCCACTCTAGTGCAGGGAAAAAATCAGTATCTGTATTTATTGACCGAAAACCATTGTTAATAACAATAAAAAAAAAAAGTTCAGTATGAAGTTTCCGTATGAAGGCTATGGCTTTATCAAAATTTGGCTACTGAGCACGTGCCTTGGAAGGAATGCCAATAAGCTTGTCATTTTTAATGGAGGCACGCACAGTGCACCGTGATTCATGTTAGTAGAACTAACCAATCTGCTTCACACTTTGTATTTCAGTAACGCTAGACTAATTACCTCAGACAAACACATCGCATCCAAATACTTTTTTACTTTTCTCCATAAACTTGAATCGGAGCAGCAGCAATGGTTTGTCATCCTCTGAGAAAACGGTTGATGCTCACCTAGTTACGAGGACTCCAAAGAGAAAAGTGAAGGAAACCACGTACTCGTGCTTGTCACTTTAAGTCAGAATATCAATAAGCAACAATAAGTCCCGTGACTAGCAACAGTGAGGAGATTGTAAATAAAAAAGGATGTAAGGATGTCACTATAGTGGCTTTTTGGTTTCTTTTCTTGTGCATCCCAGCCACTAGCTCCTCATCTGAAAGATTTTTTACCATATGGGTAATCTAGTCATCTAACTTCACAATTTGTTACGTTGCAATATGTATTTGAGTGATGATGGCTGATTCCTTTACTTAAAAGCTCAGATTTTATTATCATAATTTGTTTTGTTTGCAGAGTTTGAGGTTTACCTTTACCATTGCACACACTTTGTAATTTAATTAACACATTTTATTTATAAATTTAAGAGTCTCTTTAACACTTGTTTATTTTATTATATTTATAGTTTATTTTATTTATCATATTTTTTATTTTAATATTTTTGTTTTCAACTATTAATACTATTTAGTAATGTTATTTACTAAATATGTAATATATATATATATATATAGTATAGTATATATAGTATAGTATAGTATAGTATATATAGTATATAGTAATGTTGGTAAAATAAAATAAAATGGTTAAATAAATAAAAAATTCTAATATACCTAAATGGATTGTTAATAAATATTCAATAATTATCAATATCAAATGATATGAAACATGATATTGTGATATTTTTTTTGCGGTATTGCCCAGCCCTATTCCACTCTGTGATATTCTGTTCCTGTACTTATACAACAACATTAAAAGATGCCTCTCGGTGCATTCACTACCAATAAAATGTGGTTATTTTATTGGCTTGTGTTTTTTAAGTTTAATTTAAGTTTTAAGTTAAATTGAAACAGTTTAAGTTTAAAAGTTTAAGTTTAAAGTTCTTTATTTATTACAATAATAAATCTTTGTTAAAAAGCAATTTTAGTTTGGCTTTTAGTACATCCAGAATTTTCTGATGTTCTTTTGTCCCAGAATTTAAATTTCAGTGCATTTCTGAATAAAATTGATTGGATCTTTACACTGATAGTAAGCAATTTTTTCCACACTAAACATTTTTGCACATCCTATGACTATTGTTAAACTGTGAAAATGGTCAATAATGCAGCATTCATGGATTTGGATACAGATACGTTTGTAAGTGCATATTTATTTATTTATTTATTTATTTATTTTTGGAAATTATCAATATGCCGCAAGTACTTTTAATAAAGCATAATTTGTACAAAACAGAGAATATTTCTACAATGAGGGATCAGGATAACGTTTTGCTATTGATGCGCGATCGTCTGTGATTCTCTAGCCGTCATGATCCTGTCACATCGCTGAAGGGGACTGGTGTGTTACTGTTAACCAGTTCAATACGTGTATGGTAGCACATTGATTTAGCTACAGCAATGACTCCAGCAATGCAGGTCAGTGCACTGGTACCACAGCGACCCTACTGCACTGGGAACACTGGGGAAGATGGAAACTTGAGGCCCCTCCTAGGAAAACAGGAAGCAGCTGTAACAACATCCTGTTTCAGAGTGATGTCCAGGGAGCATGGGTGAGCCATCAGTAGACCCCAATGCAGCCTAAAAGAGGGGCAACAATGCAGCCCAGTGTGTCAGACGAGCAACAGGGGGGGACAGACTGGATTTTTTCCATTCCCCCTGTTGGGGTCAATGACGGCATTCAACATAGATACATAATGAAGCAACGCAGTTATTTGATTCTTGTTTCTTTTGTTGAAAATCATGGATAATAGTGGAATTTGGAGAGAAAAAGACTTGAGTTGGTGCAGGATTAGCGTGTGTGCGTTTCACAAAACTGCTGGAAAACATGGCTTTGTGCTCAGAATGCTATTTTGGGAGCTGCAGTGAATGAGGAGATGAAACATGCCGTTCTCAGTGTCTGGAGGGAGCGTTGGGAATATGAGATGAGAGAGTTTGAGATGAGAAGTGTAAAGAGAAAGAGAGAGAGAGAGAGGGAGCTTCTTCAGTCTCCTCCATCAAGTGATTGGGGTTTACAGCAGTAAGTCATGTTTCTGGCAGCAGACAGAGTAAATTGAATTGAACTGAGGGAACACTGACTCCTCTTGCACTTTACTGCCTCTTTCTGAGCAGCTGGAGAAGCATCATATGTGATTTTTGTGTCACTGTAATTTCCTCATTTTCATTTTTAATGTGGCCTGGTTTTGACCTGAACTTGTCAGCATTTTACGTAAGAGTTACAGATGTAGACTAAACTAAGAAAGCAAGCCTCATCTATTTACAGACTGTCTAAGGCCAAATTCTTGTCATTTCTTTATTTCATTTATGCAATCTTTGGAACTTTGTTTTTGACTCATTTTACAAGTGCTCTAGAGTTAAACAGTTGAGTTTTAGCATTTTTGAATCCATCCAGCCCATGTGAAGGTTTGTTGGGAACCCTTTTAGCTTAGCTTAGCTTAGCATAGATCATTGAATTGGATTAGACCAGGGGTGCCCAAACTATGTCATATGAAGGGCCAAAAATCAAATATTATTGAGAGCCATGGGCTGAAGATACACATACCAAACTAAACTACAAAACATAATCTTTGCATTATCCTCTATCTTTCGGATGTATATTTTGACCAAAATCAGTTTAATTCACACCATTTAAATTTAAATATTTAATTTCAGGTTACATTAAATTCGAAATTACATTCTTTAAACCGTTCTCACTTGGGATGGCGGGCCAAATCATAGGTTACCATGGGCAAACTTTGGGCCATTCGGGCCCTAGTTTTGGCGTCTTTAGATTAGATCATCAAGACCTTCCTCAAAAAAAAAAAAAAAAGCTTTGATAATAGTCCTGTTTAAAGATGGATTCGTCTGTAGATACATTTTATATGTATATATATGTATATATGTATATGTATATATGTATATGTATATATGTTTTATATGTATATATACATTTTATATGTATATATATATGTATTTTATATATATATGTGTATATATGTGTATGTATGTATGTGTATGTATATATATATATATATATGTATGTGTTATGTGTATGTATATATATGTATGTGTATGTATATATATATATATATATATATATATATATATATATATATATATATATATATATATGTATATGTGTATATGTGTATGTGTATATATATATATATATATATATATATATATATATATATATTAAATTTTTTTTAATTATTAATTTATCTATTTATTTTTAAAGCACAGAACAAAAATTTCCTCATTTCTCGGTCAATATGGCTAGGAGCTATGCTCACATTCCAACGTAGCAATCACATTCCGACGTAATAATCAAGAAACTTTGCTGCTGTACCATGACTGCAGCAGGTGCAATAATAATATGCAGTGCCTGAAAGTAGTAAGGTAACTAGGTTACAGTGCTGTATACTATCATTGCAGAAAAAGTTTTGCTCATGTGGTATCAAAACTGATTGAGTTTCTTTTAATTTTTTTTTGTTTTGAGAATTGTTGTCCACAAGCAAGGAGTGAATAAACGTCTTTTTGGCACCAAAAGGTGTGGTCACATTTATTGTTGCAGCATAGCTTTTATGACAAAATTAATATATGCTTGTCCTTCTTAGGGTCCTTGTCTAGGTACGTGTCCTTGGTTAGTTTTGATATATTTGGTCTCAATCAGCTTTAGAGTTTGTATGAAAGAGGACTAACTCTCGACCCACTTTTTTTGTCGTGTACCTGGGTTCGGGTGGCAATGTTTACACATTTTCAAATAATCGTCAGAAGTGTGAACTATGGCTGCACGATATTGGAAACATTTTATATTGCAATATTTTTCTGCAATAAATATTGTGAAATGAATACAGTTTCACAAGACAGTTTGAATAGTATTATTTTGATGGTTTTCTGGGGAGTTTAACAGTGTTCAGGTACAAAAATGGAAAAATCACAATGCAAAAACTGCTTGTCTTCATCTCGTTTTTTGTCCAAATATCAAAAAAAAAAATCTTGGATCAAGTACAAATATTTTAGTCAATATTAAGAGCTAAAAATAAGCTAAATTTTCTGCAAGTGGAGTAAGTAAAATGATCTCCTTTTCATTTTGAAATATAAATATTTAGATATCCAAGTAAGAATTATTTTTATTTTTTGCATAAATTTTGTATAAATGCAGTAATTAAATGCAATTCTGTAGTCTCTGGTCAACTATAATTCAGACTCAACATTACAGATCTTGCAATCTGACTATTGCGGATGCACATATTAGTGGTGTTAGTGAGGCCAGCAGGGGGCGCTCAATCTGTGGTCTGTGTGAGTCCGAATGCCCCAATAAAATGAAGGGGACGCTATACTGTCAGTGAGCCAGACGTTAATCCGGGTCCTGACTCTCTGTGGTCATTAAAAATAGTGGTGTAGTCCCGGTGTCCTGGCCAAATTCCCTTCATTGGTCCTTACCCATCATGGCCTCCCAATTATCCCCATCCCCTGAATTGGCTCTATAACTGTTTATCCATTGCACCAATAGCTAGTGTGTGGTGAGCGCATTGGCGCCGTTGTCCTGTGGTTGCCGTTGCATCATCCATGTGGATGCTGCGCACTGGTGTTGGTGTGGAGAGACCCCCCTCATGATTGTGAAGCGCTTTGGGTGTATGGCCATACATGATAAATGCGCTATATAAATGCACAACATTACATTGCGATATCAATGCTGAAACGATATATTGTGCAGCCCTAGTGTAAACATGTTCTAAATTGCAACATTTGAATTTTAAAGTACAAAAAGACCATTTAAATATGAAGAATCTATATGCTCTATTAGCCTTTGTCCATGTCTTGTTTATGCCTTGGATAACATACCTCTGTTTTTAATGCTAAATATATTTAATGTAATCAGACCTCACATCATTTTTTAACAAACAAACAAACAAACAAACAAACAAACAAACAAACAGATTATTAATTAAAATATAAATGATTTAAAAATTTAAATGAAAAATTGTCAGTAATACTTA
This sequence comes from Danio kyathit, assembly GCA_903798195.1. Lineage (NCBI taxonomy): Eukaryota > Metazoa > Chordata > Actinopteri > Cypriniformes > Danionidae > Danio > Danio kyathit. The sequence goes on along the minus strand of LR812524.1, from coordinate 22,287,660 downwards.
GCCTAGCAAATAACATAAAGTAATATAATTCCAGTTTCCAGTACGGCACAAAACTCAAAGTTCATTTATATTAATGAGGGTGTTTTTAACAATTCAATCATAGAACTCTTTCCTTTGGTGTAACTTAAAGGGCACATATTTTACTCCTTTTTCAAGATTTACGATAAGTCTTTTGTGTCTCCAGAATGTGTCTGTAAAGTTTCAGCTCAAAACACCAATCAGATTATTTATTATATCTTTAAGAATATTGGAATTTTCTGCTCTGAACACAATGTATCTGTTTTTGTTGCCTGTGCTTTTAATGCTAGTTCTCCCTGCCCACCGTTCCCACGTGCCTGTCAGTGTGTGCCTCAATCTCCGCCTGCGTCAGATAAACAGCACAGTGACAGACGTGAAGGAAGCAGATCTCACATAACCTTTGTGAGAAATACTACAGTGAGAACTTCCCCAATTATTATTTGATGTATTTGTTGAGGAGTTAATTCAAGCCTTTCTGCAACGAAACACAAAATGTCGTTGCAAAGCACACACAGCGGACACACAAACAGTGTACGCGTTTAACTTTGCACTGTTTTTGTGCGGCAAATGTCACAGGATACACGTCAATATACACTGCTCTATGGATATCTGTTATGTTCATTTACAAAATACACCTGATTTAACGTCCACAAACCTGGATTGAAGCGTCTTCTTTTATAATTGTACTGACATGCGGCTGTGGTCATAAAGTAAAGATGGTAAAATCGCTGTAATTACAAACATCCACTGTTTTAAAAAGGTTTTAAACCTGTAAAACTCATTCTTGATCACATTTAATGACAATTGATGATCACAGAGAGCTGAACAGATCTTTTTATCCCAGTTGCTTTGCGCACGTCTTGTTGATACGATTATACGCACTCCTACATCACGTTGCAGTCGGCCTCAAAATGGGATGGATTTAGATCCTGTTTTTAACGTCAGGAAATTAAAAAAAGAGACTTATTGTCTTTATATCACCACAATATGACTGTGGACACACTATACCTACGCACAGTTCTGTCCAAACAGCTTCCAAAAGATGATTTTCGTCATAGGTGCCCTTTAAAAGATAAAGCTCAAAAATAAGACATATTGAATATAGACATAGGACATAAAAATAAGACATTGTCTTGTCAGTACATTGTAGTACACTGAAACCAAGCTCATGTTCACGCTGGAGAATGGAATTGGTGTTAAAAGACAGGAAACAACTGTAACCACCCTAATGCTTATAGCGCATATGAATGTCAAAAGCTTTTAGAATCACTGACAGCCTCTTCCTGCCTAATTAGACCAGTTCTTCATCGACTCAGCTGCAAAATACATTGTGACTGTCATATGTCTGCCTGTAGATGAATATAGTTGAGAGCAGTTATAATCAAGCTTGGATCTCATACTAGGTGTCTGCATGCAGTGGAACGACATACTCTCACTGTTCTGCAGCAGAGGAAATACTGGGAGAATTACACCGCGACCAAATGATGATGGATGTCTTTGGGACTTGTGATTTGTGCCAAGTGCGCCTGTGAAATGGTTAATTGTTGCATGCTACCCGACACATTCATTACTGCGCTTTTGCGAGTTAGTTCCGCTTTCATAAATCCTAATTGAAACTTTGATTGAGCCTCATGCTGTCGATGTTTCACTGCTGTGGCCTAGTTCTCCAAGTCCCCTCAGGATGCCTATATTGGTTGTGTGGGATTTTAATGATTCAGGAGACTCTCTAAAAGCCGCAAGTTCATAAAATGTGAGCGGAAAAGAGGAAAGCTGAGCTGGATAAAAAGGACCTGATGTGGGTCAGGCTGGTACAGACACCAGAACAATGATCCTGATGACATAATGCAGAATTATTGCTAATTGACTTCCTGTAAAAGTCTTTTATTTTCCTTTTTTTGTCTATTCAATTTTTCCATCTCGTCTTGGTTTTCAGCCCGACACACAGAGTGGGTGGTGGAAGTGCGCTTCTGTAATCGGTCAGCTCACTGAGAGGGGGTGGAGGGTCCAGACAGGTCATGGGAAACTGACTGCAAAGACGAGTTCAAATCAACGAGTGAAATGAGACCGTCACCCTACATATACACATAAACAAATACATAAGAGCATTTAAATAAGACACACAAGCTTCCCACAGGGCACATTGGCATCTTCATTAGCCCCCCTGCTGGTCTTGACTGTTTACTACTTTTGTGAAAATTTATTTATTTATTTATTTATTTATTTATTTATTTATTTATTTATTTATTTATTTTGGGGTAGCTTCTTTTGTGTTTTGACCATTTATATACAGTTGAAGTCAGAATTATTAGAACTTTTGGATTATTAAGCCCCCTTGTTTAGTTTTTACTGCAATTTCTCTTTAATGGAAAGATATTTTACATTTCTAAACATAATAGTTTTAATAACTCATTTATAATAACTGATTGTCATGATGACAGTACATAATATTTTACGAGATATGTTTCAAGATACTATTATTCAGCTTAAAGTGAAATTTAAGGCTTAACTAGGTTAATTAGGCAAGTTAGGGTAATTAAGCTAGTCATTGTATGACAGTGGTTTGTTCTCTTTAAAATATTACTTAAGGGGGACAATAATATTGATCTGAAAATGGTTTTAACAAAATTAAAAACTGCTTTTATTCTAGAAGAAATAAAACAAATCAGACTTTCTCCAGAAGAAAAAAATATTATAGGAAATACTGTGAAAAATTCTTTGCTCTGTTAAACATCATTTGGGAAATATTTAAAAAAGAAAAAAAAAAAAAGAAAAACAATCACAGGAGGGCTAATCAATTGGACTTCAAGTGATTAAAACTGGTTATGATTGCTGTGTAAACTGCAGAAAACATGATTTTGTGAAATAACTGAGTGTGTGTTATCGTTTAACTCAAAATATTGAATGACTTGACCAGCTATTGGCCTTGAATGCATAGAATAGGGTTTTTAGTAGTTGTCATGTATCTAATTAAACAGGAATGGCTTTTGCCTCGTTTCCACTGAATCATATGGGTCAGTGCAATACATTACAGTTTGGGTCACCCTGATCTGGTTTGCGATTTCACTGCCAGTGGTACCCAATTTGGCTTGGTGTACTCCAGACAGTTGCGATCAATGGCATTCTTGCTTGGGAAAAAAATAAGTCTTTTTGCACCCAAGTTAATTATTTAAAATATAGACATGTGTGCCATGAAAGAGAAAGCTGCATGAATTGCACTTTCCACATGTTATGTGTGAACAGCCCTATTAACAACAATAGAGGACATACATCAGATTCTGTTCTTGCTATTTGCTGTGTGTCTGTTTATTACAAGAGGAGACAAGGTTTAAGCATGTTTCATTGCTGCACACCGTTATTGTATTATTATTACGGTGTTGTGTTTTTGCTGTGCATTTAAAAATGACGCTTCCTGTTTGTTGGTTCTCTGGCTTATTGCATGCTCTTGTGAGGATTCTCTGTAAACCAATACCATTTAGCAGTGATTCTAGCTCCACCTTTTAGGTACCGTACTGTTGTGGTAAGTACCCTTTGGATGCCGAAGGGTGGCAAAAAAGTGGTTCTGTATGGTTTTCAGAAATAAAAGTGTAGCATACTATTCTGTTACTGAGCCATACCACTGGGTAGAAATGGGCCATTTGTCAGTTTACTCATTTGTACACATAATTGTTCAGAAATATGGTTGTGAAACGTTTATATTTTTATATCCACGGTAGATATCAGGGATCGCTACAGAGGAATGAACTGTCAATTACTCTGGCTTATGTTATGCTTCATGCAGTAAATGCCCTTCCAGCTGCAACCCAGAGGAAACCCACGCGAACACGGGGAGAAACTCTAAATAAATAATATTTTAGTTTTTATTAGTATTTTAGGACGCTCAATTTAAATTGTGCAAAAAAAAATTATTGAATAATGGCAAGATGTCGTCTGCAACACAAAACGAATGCTGTCATTAAAATCAAAAAGAGTATGTTTTCATGAAACATTCAAAATTTGAACACAAATTTTACACACACAAACAATTTAATTCATTAAAGCTGGCAGTCAATTTGAAACTTAAAAAAACTTGAAGAAAGGAGATAAGCACTGTTTATTGGCCAACTGAAATATGGTAATTGGGCAGTAATCTAAACTCTGACTCATCTAATGCTACTCAACATCCATCATCAGCTGTAGCTGATTCATACTTTAGTTACTTATTTTTTATTTATGCTTGTAAAAAAGTTAAAATCAATTGGAAACTCAACAGTTACTTTGGTAGGTTAAGAAAAAATCATTCGTTACTGAGCTCCACACATGTGTCACATTCTCATGAGAAGCAGGAACTGCACGGTTTCTCCTGAAGGTTGTGAAGAGCAGCGATGACTGGGCGTTTTTCACACAAAGACTCCATGTGTTTGACACCTTCAGTTTTTCTTGGATGAAATAAAGGCTGCTGTCACACAGAAATCAGTTATTCAGCTTTGAAATTATATTCTACAAAGATTTATTTTTTAATCCTGTCAGCTCTTGAAATGGAGATTTGCATTCGAGTATTTTACTGGATATTAGCAACTGCAGTGTCTTTTATTACTGTTTTTACTGAGGCGACGCTGAATTGTATAATCAGCCACACCACCGACTTCCTTAATGAAATAGCATGGAGCCAGTCTATTTCAATTGAAGAGGTGAGACGAGAATGACAAGGTCTGTGGCTGTAATGGATCATCGCCGGTCTGTCACTCCCATCACGTCTCCTGTGATGTTCCAGATTGTCATTTTGAATGAGTTGCACCATCGCAGACGGCTGTCATACTAGTGCGTTGATTGGTTCCACCTGCGCACCGCACGCTTATCAAAAGGTCTCACATAAGTTTATTATCTCCAAACGAATATGGTTTGCATTTGATTACAGTATCAAACATACACTCGATCCATGTTTTCCTTTTACACCCCATTCAATTTTCAAATATGCTTTCTGTGGAGTTAAAAGATTGTGCTGGGATCTTATACATGGTGGTCTTTTGAGGGTCACCCAGCGGAATATATGAGGCAATCCCCTAAAGGCTTGCGTTTCCTTTCTTTAGTTCATCAGAAAATGGCAAAGGTGGCAATCCCCAAGGGTTAGGCATATATGTTAGCATTAGCAGGTGTTTAGTATGGGTCTCTGGAGAAATTCTAGACTGTTGTTATCTGACATCGGTGAGCAGATGATGGCGTTGCTTCCATTGCATGAACAGCAGTGCTTTTATTGCTGTGCGCACACACTAAGATAGACACTATGCAGGATGAAGCAGTGTCTCAAAAAATGTTATTCGCCTGCCTAGACAGTGTTTTATGACATCAAATTTGCACTCTCTGTGTTTCTCAATACAAGCTGTGCAGTGGTTGATGGGTTTAGATGTTTGTTGATTTATAAATATGCTTTTCTACCAGTTCATGTCTTTTATTTGCATTGAATTTAACATAAAGCCATTGTACTCAGCTTTTTCTGTATCCTATACTATAATTAAAAAAAATTCTCTGTGCCATTTGGGCATTAAAATAAATAAAATGACAATAATACAAGGAACTGTCTAGGATAATTAATTACCTTAAGTCCACCGATAACGCTTTTTTGTCTCCGATAAGCAGTTGATTTTAGTTGGCTAAACTAAAAAGCTTTTTAGTTGGGTTGTCAAATTATTGACTTTGCTAAGAGTCGACACTTAAATTTAAAAACATTTCCGGCTAACGTTTGACACTGGAGTATTTGAAAGTTGCATCTATCAGATCCTTCAGTGAGAAGATATATGAGCGATCAGCTGATAGACGCGGCTTTTAAGTGTCCGTGTATTTGGTAAACAATGTTGGAGAATGCAGAGCCAATCACAGTCAAATCTGTTGAGCACATGAACACAATGGCCAATCAGCAGTTTTCAACAGCGCTCAAATGTTAGCAGGAATTGGCCATTTTTTTTTAATTTCACTAACGGTTGGTACTGAAGTTGATACTTTTGACAGCCCGTGCTTTTTATACAGCCTCCATAAAAATACTTAATATTTGTGTTGTGTATTTTTGTGCTAATCAATCTTTTTGTTGACATATCATTGTATTAACGTCATACTCTGATGTGGTGGTCTTAATATTTTTGTCTCTGAGATCCTTTACCATCCACAATAAAATTTAAAGGCCCTGTAGCCCCATTAAAAAAACAAAACATGTATCGACACCTCCAGAATCTGCACACTAAGGAGCTTAACAAAGTTTGTAGTTTGCCTTGTTTTAAATTCTATTCAGGGTTTAGTGTTTTCCAGCCTTTAGAAGACAGATATGGATGCAAGCAGAAGTCAGCAATGGAGCTTATTCTTAATATTATTTATTTCATTCATTCCCTGGGAATTGAACCCATGACTTTGCCATTTATGGCAACGTGCTCTGCTGTTAGAGCTACATAAGCGAGGACTTTGGAATACAGCCTCAGAATCTAGTGTACCGAATTAACCATTGTTTACCATTGACATTTTCTTTGATAACAGAGCATGACCTGTATGTCATCCATACAACACTTCTGGAGTCATAGATTTGCAGGCTTATTTGCTGGCGCTTGAGCCCACAGAGCACCTGCAGCCGCTGTTGTTCTATTGTAATGCGAAGCATGTTATACAGCTTGAGTGTGGGGGCCGTGCAGGCACTAATTAAAACGTATTTGGTCACTGGCTCTGTTGAAAAGATCTCAAATGAACACAAACATGTGTTATTCTGTAGTGTAGTTGTGGAGTAATGTGTTAATATTCGAGGAGTGTGAATGGAAATTATTTAGTTCCCTTTTGGCTGTGTTCATTTCCTCTGGATCAATGAGTCGCTCATCTAGAACTGTTCTGTAAATAAGTTTGACCTGAAGAGCATGACCATGTTTATGATGATGTTTCTTTTTCTCTGTTGTAGATGCCTTTGTCAACAGTCAAGAGTGGACACTCAGTCGCTCAGTGCCAGAGCTCAAAGTGGTGAGTCAGTTACTGATGACATTTTTTCAAATCGAAATATGATTTGCTTATTTGTATTGTTTATATTAATGTCATAAGCGTATCACTTTACCACAAAATGGATTTGTTGTCATGTTATTTTTAAAATTGGCTGTTACACGGTTATTTTTTGTCATGTTGAAAAGTTCATTGGATGTTCATAAAATATTAACTCTTAAACTTTTTTTGATACTAAAATTTCCAAAAATGGACATGTACATAGCAAATTCCCACCATGTTGTAATTTCTTTTTAATCTCAAATTGTTTTATTTGCATTAGGAAGTGACACTATTCAAATTTCATAGCATAATAGTTGCTGATTCCTTTATCATGTTATTTGATATTGTCCGAATTGTCATCGCAAAAAAAGGGGTTCAAAAGATGGACAAACTTTAATGCTGTTCTCAAAAACAAGTTGAATTGTTTCAGATTAAAAATTGCAATACTGAACTGGATTTGTTTGTGCTTGTGTGTGTTTTGTGCACACGTGTAAAAGTGTACTTTTTGTTTTAATCTGAAAACTATTCATCCTGTTATTAAGAGGACAACACTTAAGTCATATTATGATTCAAGATAACATTGCAGTTTGTTTAAAATGTAGGGGTGTGACATGATCTTGGGCTACGAGATCTCATGAGACTAAATCAAGACGAGATTTCTCATAGAGGTGAGAAGTTGTCTCGTGAGTTGTGATGTTAGAATTGAGCGTGAGGGTGAATTTAGGCAGGACTGGATTTGAATCGCACATTTAGTGCTTTGCACACACCTGGCAACCCAGGCTGCCTCTGTGTTGCGGGTTATTCGTTGTCAAATGCAGTGTCAAATTCCATTAAAACAGCTCTTTCCTATCAGTCTATACTCGCGTCCAGTATCCAGAGTATTAAAAATATTAAAATAAAGTAAAATAGCATTCATTAATGCTATCATGTTTGTTTAAAAAACACCTAAATTGTTTTGCATTTTCAGTTTTATTCAGTTGAATAAAAATCTATTTTTCATTCATATATTAGCAAATATTTTGCTAATATTTAAAATTATATATATATATATATATATATATATATATATATATATATATATATATATATATATATATATATATATATATATATATATATATATAAACACTATTATTTTCCATTCATATATTAGCTAAATATCTTGCAGTGTCCTGTACAGCATAGAATTCATTACAATAGAAGTAAAATAACATTCATTACAAGTTGATTTTAAAAAAAGTTGATTGCAAAAATAGTTTTGCCATTTTTTTTTCAGTTGAACAAAAGACATTTTCCATTCATATATTTCATCTTTGAGAATTCCAAAAAATCTCGTCTCTTCTTGTTTTCGTGTCCTGTTTCGTCTTGTGGAGTAAGAGTCTCATCACACCCCTTTTAAAATGTGATGCTGTCCCCTAACAATTCGATGTGTTTGTGTGCAGGGCATTGTGGGTAACTTGGCCAGTGGGAAGTCTGCACTGGTGCACAGGTATCTGACAGGGACATATGTACAGGAAGAGAGTCCTGAAGGTAGGCGTTCAAATACAGAGATAATTTAAATGATTTTATCGCTCATATTGTTAAGACTTTTTCCTTTCACTTTGATGCTTTCCAAACACTGTTTACAAAAGTGAACGTGTCCGTCTGTTTTTACATAGTTCAGCTAAAAATGAACATTTGCTGTTAATTTATGCACACAGTAAGTCCAAGATAACTTTTTCCTTAAGTAGAACATCACTTTTAGATTCAGTCCACATCTCTGGATTTTGGCCTTGAATGTTCTCAACAGTATGGAGAGTAAGATTCATGTTGCATTATGGCGTAAAACGTTATGTGAGCTGACGGTGTTTGTTTACAACAAAGAGGGAAGAATCATGTATTTTTCATAAAAATAAAAAAAAACACAACAGCAACAACTTGTGTTTATCCTGGATGCAGCAACCTATATAAAATAAATATATAAACAGACATGCAAGTCTGTCATTATGGGGCTGTTTAAACCTAGTCAATTCATGCATTTATTTATTTATGTTTATTGGAATGCTGTCCGATTGTAAAAAGGACAGGTGTAAATGCCGTCCAAAATGCAGTTGAGACGAACAAAAATTCGATCTCTCAAACCACTTCAGCATGAGGTCTGAGACTCAATCCTGATGAAACTGGGCTAAATGCATTAGACCTTCTAAAATGCTATAGGGTAGTGGTTCTCAACTGTGTTTCTGCAAGACCACAGGCACTGCAATTTTTGCATGTCTGGTACAACCTTTTCACGTCTTGGAATCTCTGCTAATCAGCTGATGATCTGAATCGGGTGTGTTTGGTTAAGGAGACCTGGGCTGTGTCCGAAACCGCCTACTACTCAGTAGGTTCTACATTTATATTTAAATGTACTACTCGGCTGTTAGAAAAAAACGTTCTATACACGATGAATGTGAGCAGTATAGCGCATTGTGCATCGGATGCACACTTCAGAATATCGCCGGAAGTAATAGGTCATAATGAATTTGGACATACTACCAAAGACTATAGAATATACAAGACATGTCACTTGTATAGTTTTGAATGGGGAAAAGTGTAACGGTCAATATGGCGAATGAAGCCCCGCCTACTAGTACTGAACCAATCATCGATCGCTACCAGATGTGTGCTTTTACGATCAACAAACACACTGGAATCACAGCGAATACTTTCTTCACAGACATAAGAAATATATCCTCATAAAGCTTGAAATCTGTACTTTTAAATGAACCAACTACACTTGAAAACAAAAGTGTTTTGGTTATGTAATCTGTATGAAACAAACGCGAGGTACTGTCTGTCTTGTCAACTACTCAAACGCCCCCACAAGTGTAAAAAAAAACTAAGAGTTGCTGTCATTTCTGGAGGAGATTCACCATCAAGACCAAGTTGTGAATAACTTCAGAAGACCAGCGCGATCAGACAATCATTATCCAGTGGATGATAATGTGTAACACGGCCATAAATGAGGTTGGTGTTGTGATCTCCTTCTTTTGCATTAGCTCATGCAACCTGAAAATATGCTGATTTAGTTTGATTCGGATGTTTTGAAATGAAACTTATGAGACGATTGTTGCTTAATTTTATTGATGATTCCAAATATGTAATTTAATCATAAGCTTGGCAAACAGTTTTGGAGAATTGGATGTTTTCCCATTCAGACAGAATGCTCGAGCATACTGCCCAAGAGGTGTTTCAAAAATGGCCACCAAGTGAAATGACTTGCCCTAAAGGGACTTTGATACTACTCAGCTCACGTACTGTTTTTAGCATACTATATAGTATGGAAGTATGCGATTTCGGACGCAGCCCTGGAAAATGTGCAGACCTCTAAGAACATGGTTGAAAACCACAGCTTCCAGACATAGTAAGATATAACAGCACTTATTTGTAACATGCAACTGCAGTGCCACAAATGACCGTTTGGGATTATTGGAATTATTTCTATAGCAAAAAAGATTGCAGGTCATGTTTCTCTAAAGTAAATAAATAAAAAGCATTTTATCTGATGCTGCAGTCAATTTAACCTAGTTAAATTTGCGATATAGCCTGGGATTTGAAGATTGGATTTCACTCACTCACTCACTATCCTTCAGCTTAGTCTCTAATTTATCAGTCGTCGCCACAGCGGAATGAACCACCAATTACTCTGGCACAGGTTTTATGCAACAAATGCTATTGCAAGATTGGATTTATATCCATTTAATGGAGACACATTTATATGGCCAAATGTAAACGGAACCATATTCAGAAATAAGACAGCTGTACAATCTGAGAAAACACATGAAGTGACCTGGTTTAAAAAAGCCATATGCGACAAAAAACTCTTACTTCAGACTGTTGTGAAAGTTCTGTATGACAAAGCTGTAGATTAACAGTAATCATTTCGTAAATGATGTTCAGTTTCTAGCACAGACTAATTGTTTCACTTCATAAGGATCAAAGTATCATCAAGAGCCACGGGTATTCATTTTATTTTTTTGGACTCCCAAATTCATTTTTGGCTGAACTATCTCTTAAAGTCTTAAATGTTTGTGTCAATACAGTTAATACTCCTTTTTTTCCACACAGCCAAAGCATAACCCAAAGAGACACTTTTTATTTCTCCTTCTCCTTTCTGCTTTCCCTCTTATTATCTCTCTCTCTCTCTCCCCGCACACCTGCTGTTAGTTTGTTAGCCGAGTACAGTTGTGCTGGAGGATTCTGCCATATTCTCCATGTATAATTGAGAACATTCAAGGCACGCCGCCAGACCACCACAATATGCTCTCTTTCCTGAGCGAGGATCTGCTTTCAAAAGCTCCCTGTATCAATATTTCACATCCTTTATGACTGTTATTATGTAGCCATGTTAAGCTGGCATTTCAAACAGAGCCAAGTTGGCCAACATTTAGATAAATCTTTAAAAATCAGGGCTTTATTTAAAGATTGCAGTAAGTTTAATTCATTAACTGCAATGCATGAGGGTCCCATAGAGAGCATGAGGTCACAGGGCAGTTAGCGGACCAACGGGCCTTAATCACGTCTCGTCCTCTCCTTTGCACTTTACCATATAAAACTCAAGCCACCACATACCAGTGGTCTACCAGGAAATCGCCCTGCAAGAAAAAAAGCCCCAGAAATGTCAATTGCCTGTTTGCCGCACTGGATTACAGCAGAGAGTGCCAAGGGAAACTTCAGCGACATCAGAGACCATTGAAGTGTGCCTTAAACGACAAGCTTAAAGCGTTCACTTTTGAGGCCAGCACGCCGTCTGATGATAGAAGTATACGCTAAACTCTGATTTCCAATAAAGTGATGTCACGTTTTAGCAACAGAAAGCGGTGATTTCTATTTCTAAATTTACATTCCAGTAAAACTACCAAGCCCTTGAAATGTTTTCTTACTTTTCTTTTTTTGAAGTTGCACTATTCGGGGTTTAAAAATAGTGTTTCCTAGCTTTGGTAGAGTGAACCCCGACCTCAAAACCACTAAGTAGAGCTGGAGCACATTTTTACAGCGCGCTCTGCAGTGAAAGCAGTCGGCCGCAAGGGTTTTTTACTCCGGCCTGTTTCTATCACACATGCTACATGAATAGATGCATTCTCAGAGAACTCATTAGGAGATATTATCACAAGGCCAACCGTGTGACTGTGTGTGTTTGTTTACGCTAGAAGAAAGAAAAATCCCTACAGGCTTTGTGGTGGCAACAGAGACCTTGCCTTTACTATTTCAAAACCCAGCACCCCATATGGGTAAATAAGTCAGTTTTCGCTCATGCCACCACAATCTTGTTTGATTTAGAAAGGCAGCTCTGCTGGGATCAGCAGTTTGGTGCAGACCAGCCCCTCCGGCTATAAGAGTTATCAGTGTTAGATATCAAATGTGGACTTTTTTATCTTTCCTAAATGAGGTTTTGCCCTGCAAACTGCAAAATCTTGATAACTCGATGACTGCCAGGACTTTTTTTTGTTAAATGTGTCAGGGGAAAATAGTATTGCAGTGTTTCCTCTAGGATTTTTTCAAGCTGTGGCGGCAGGACTGGTAGACAGATCTTCCAACTACCTATGGCGATAATGGCGTTATTTCAATGACAAATGTCATAAGCGCAGTATTACAAGTCAAGATCGCATTCGTGTAATACGAGCATGCGAGTCTCTTTGCTTGAGCACCGATTGCCTCTGTTCGTGCACAAAACTTCTTGCACGCCCTCAAATATACTCTGCTCAAGTGCAGATTTTCTTGTGCATGCTCAAATAAACGCTGCTGAAGTGCGATTTAGTGCGTTTATGTAACAAGTATGTCTCCAACATTTATTAGATTTGCTAGGAACATTTGTAATTGCGTCCAATAGACCTACAGAGCAGCATTAATGCGTCCTGAAGTAAAGTGAAACGGCTATAAACTCCAGCAAGATAGTCATTGTATGCAAAGCCATAGGCTATAAAGTATAATTATGGAAACTGTGTTCATCTTAACTGAAAACTACGTCGTGTTTGCTGGCCTCACGCATCACGCACCTGTCAGTCAGTCTGTCAGTCAGTCACAGTCAGCATGTCCTTTTAAAGGGTTAAACAAATAACATACAGCACTACGATTACAGAAAAGTTTGCGCTGTTATAATTCACTTACCTTTTAATACGTTTTGGTGCTATTATAACCCGCTATTTAAAAAAAACTACTGATTGTTTTTGAATGAGAAGCTGTTATGTAGCCGTGGCGGGATGAATTTTGGTGTGGCGCCCCTCCATGGAAGAATGAATGTAGCGGAAACCATGTATTGTTTTAAAAACGGTTTAAAATGTGCACTTATTTTATACACTAGAAAGGCACATCTTTGTATTCGTTTTCAAAACAGCTGAACATTTTATGTGGTGCAACCAAGAAAAAACAACACATTTCCTTTAAATGTGGATCCTTTATTTATTTTTTTCTTCAAACAAATCAAGACATGAATATGACTTTTTTTTAAAATACCACAAGTTTCAATCTTTTTTAGCCCAAACCATAAACTAACATTCCTAAGTGAAATGAAAGTATAACAAAACAAAGTCAAAATTTTAAAACAAACCCCAAATCGAATAAGTTACACGAATACAAGAAATCTCTTCAAATATAGTAAGTAAAGTAAATAAGTATGGCTTTACCTGTGTTCTTTTAACCTGCCACTGCATTTCAATCATGATCCAAACAAAGATGCAGATCATGAGCAGTTTTTAATCTATATTAGATTATTGTTTGAATACCATATTTATATTATTACATGAATAATTTTAAATGAAAAAAAAAACTGAATAGTTTATTAGAGTTTAGTTTGTGATGTAGTGCAGTGATATAGTGTTTCCTCGGTTTCCGCTGTAAACAAAGCACTTATCAACACTAATATGTATACTTCAGAGGCAAGATGAACAGAAGATACCACAATTTGTTTTTCTAAGACAGCCACTTTCCCTCAGATTCATTTATATAAAAAAGATTCATTCATATAAACTCCTATTCCAATTGTATCTCGATTCTTAGGCATCTAAACTTGAATTGACATATGAATTGTCATACTGTATATTTGAATAGATTTGCTGAAAAATAAAACGGCATATGCTGGTAAGGTATGTTTTGATGCTGGTCTTGCTAGTTTCAATGCTGGTTTTGCTGGTTTCAATACTGGTCAGGACCAGCACTAAACCAGCATTGAAACCAGCAAGACCAGCATTGAAACCAGCAAGACCAGCATACCAACATCAAAACATACCTTACCAGCATATGCTGGTTTTTTCAGCAGGGAAACTGGTTCATCGTTACATCCCTATACCAACTGTATAATGTAATATAATGTCATGTTTTTTTTTTCTTCTCCATGTTGGTTGCACCACATGACTTTATTTTGCCAAACTGCTTGAATAATTTTTTAACAAAATACGTCAGGGCAGTTGTATTATCCTAATATTTAATTGAAATTTATGCCTCAAAGTGAATTTTACTATTGAAACTAAAATCAAAATATATGCATTAGAGTCATTGTTTGATGGGACACATTTTTAAGTCATATTAGATTCAGGCCATGTCAACACTAATACATTTTTGTTTAAAAACACACACATTTCTCGCTGTTTTGGCCTTCGGTCCACAGTGAGACATCGTTTAGGATTGAAATGTGGATAAATTGTTTCAGTGTGAACTGTGAAAATAGAGGTGATTGAAAACGATAGTGTGGACATGGAGCGTTTTAGACGAAAACGCTGTTTTCAAAGATTTGGCCAAACTTTTCGTTACATTATTGACCTCCATGCTAAGCTGGCCTGCATTACAAGAGTGTGATAGTATGTGCTTTTTCCAGTGCTGTAAATCATCTGTACTGACCTGACCGTGCCCTCGGGGTCACACTGTGTTTGATCTGTCTGTTCAGATACACTCATACATACATACTTCTGACACACAGGCACAAAAGATCCATGGTGTTTGATAAGATTGTGAAAAATGAATGAAAGATATGCTTTTATCTCTCTCTCTCTCTTTCTCTCTCTCTCTTTAATTCTCTCTTTGTCCTGCTGTATTTCATTTCTTAACTATGACTGTGCATGTTTAGCTTGGCTGCTTTATGATTTGAGTTTTGTTTATTCTCTCTTTCCTCGGCTGCTTCTTTAACTAGCTGACGTGGACGCAGGTAACTATTTGCTCTTTTTCAATGTCACGGTCATTTTCTTCTTGGGGAAGGTCTGTTGTAGTACAAGAGAGTTGAGCAGGTGAAATCTCCACCCCTGTGGCTTATGAACAGTATAATGTTTTTATGTTTAGATACATAAGTAGCTAAAATACTAAACTAGAGAATAATCTTTTCCACATGGCTTCTCTTGAAGGCCCTGATGAACTTTAAACCAAATCGAAAAGCAAATGTTTTTGACATCATTTGATGTACATTTAAACTGAATCAGAATTAAATTTTTTATTTTAAGCGATTTATAATTGAGGCAAAAAATAATTTTCCCATTAACTGTGACAAGTCTCAAAAAGTTGGCCAAAAGTTCCTTTGAAATCTGTTTTGGGAGCTTGAAACGGCTTAGCCCAAGTGAATGTTTTGGAAAACTTTGGTCTGGGGTCTGGTATTCATACATGGATTATTCAGTTAGCTGGATTTGATTATTGACTGTTTGGCGTTTTTCTTAATCTCACCCAGGAGTTGTTGTCATAGCATGGTAGCTCAAACCTGTTCATGAGCAGGCTTTTTTTCATATAAACAGGATAAGCTTATGCAAAGGTAAAACGGAAAGTATTTACAAAATGTTAATGTTTTTTACAAGAGTACTATATTAAATTTAGGAAAATTAAATTGCAATATTTAATATTTAAACTAAATTATAATTATTATTATTTTATTAAGTGTATTACATTTTAATAATTTTTTGATAGGGCAAGTGAAAATCTTTTCCAACTGGATATTTGAAACAAATCCTTAGCGTTTAGCCCTGTGTAAGTCAAAAATTTCATTCATAATGGTCTTAAAATGTCTTAAAATCTTAAAGTTAACTTGGTGGAACCTGCAGAAAAGCTGTAACTTGCAGGTGATTTGATGCAGTGCAGGATATGCAGACACTTCCAAATATCATTTATTCAATTCATTTAAATAGCCAGTTATGCCTTAAGGCTGATTTATACCTCTGCATCAAGCGCACGCATATGCTACGGCGCAGCCTACACGTGGACACATAGCCCCTCGCCGTGGCCGTCGGCGACGTTGACGCGCACCTCTCAAAAAATGTAACTTGTACGCGTATCGCAAGCTTTGTGATTGGTCGGCTTGGTAGCGCTGACAAGTATGGGCGGAGGTGAGAGCCCGTGAAGGAGCTCCGGATGGAGACTGTTGTTTTGTGTTTACCTTATGATTAAAGTTGTTACATGTCCGTCAGTTCCCGCCTCAAAATGAGCGAATTTGAGCCACTTGTACATTTAAGGAAGTGTTCAGAAAAAACAGAACACCAG
Organism: Danio kyathit; assembly: GCA_903798195.1. Classification (NCBI taxonomy): domain Eukaryota; kingdom Metazoa; phylum Chordata; class Actinopteri; order Cypriniformes; family Danionidae; genus Danio; species Danio kyathit. Next base: position 22,271,187 of record LR812524.1, on the reverse strand, counting down.
CGAAGAAACTCGTCACAGAGAAACATAAACACCTACTGCCAGCTAGCGTTTCGGAAGTGTTATTGCAGAGCAACAGAAACAGCGCGCACAAGTATAAATACATGGCTACGCGTGAGGCTTGCGCCGTGGGTCATGCCGATCACTTGACGCAGAAGTATAAACCAGGCTTTAGGCCACGGGATTAAGAAACTTATCCTGAAGAAACTTAATTTATTAACTGACTTTTTTTACATATAAAAGTGCACAGCCTTTACTAATAGCCTACAACACGTGTATCATATTTAACCAACTATTTTATTTGCCATAAACATTGTCATTTTGCTCACATAGCTGATAATTGAATATTAATCAGTCATTACGACACTAGCTATGTTTCCATCCAAAAATGCGAACGTGGGAATAAAGTAGCATTTTCATCCAACAATTCAAAGCGAACAAAACCGTCTTGATTATTTGGCGCCAAATATCAACAGCAAAAACGGAATTTGCTGTGTTAGGAGAAACTGCGTCTATCTTTTCTTCATTTAATAAATGACTTGCGCCTCAGAAGGCAATCAGTGAACGCGGTGGCATGAGACACGGAGCAGATACTCTTGATTCTGGAGGTCATTAATAATATAATAACACTAATACTGAAAAAAAAAAACATTTCAGATGTTTTACAATGTGCTCAGCCTGCTGGTTTGTCCAGTTGCACACATTATGATCACATGATCTCTTATAACAAAATCACATGACCGTTTTTATATACTGGAATACTGCGCATACTGGAATTTGTACAGTAAAAGTGTATCCATTGTAGTTCATGCGCATCTTTTCTTATTGAATAAAAAGTTTATCCTACTCAGTTATGCACATATGTTTTTTATGCTCATTTTCAAAATGTTTGCGCATCTTGGCGTTTCCACCAATTGGTTTTAAAATTGACTTAAAAATAAGTGGATGGGATTGTAGCAACTGTCTTGCCGTCAACCAATCATTGCATTGCCGATCATGATTTCTAGGGTTGGTAAATCTGTCTTTCACAACAAACACAATAGAGGTGTGAACCTACACTGGTCTCACGGTTCGGTTCGGTTACGATTATCATGCCATCGGTTAGGTTCAATTTGATATCTTGGTGCATCACGGTGCATTGACGATTCTTTCCATACACAGTTTTATATTTTCTTCACAGCACACCAATTCTTGTATTAAAATGTATAAATATATTTATATACTATTTGTAAAACATTTTTGTCCTTTAATACAAACAGTCAGATATATGAACTGTACCTTTAAACAACACGAGCATTTATAACACATAAATATAACTATCCCGCTCGCTTTTCTAAGCCTTGTCTACCGAGTTCTTTCTTACACCCCTTTGATTGGTCACGCGCTCAACAGAAAGGGCTGCGATTAGCTCTTAGACGCTGGCGCTCTTTACATATGCACTCATGGGCCTCAGTGAGAGAGAGAGAAATGGAGATTACTTTCATTCTCTTAATCGCCGTGAAATAGGGGCTTCTGCTGTAAGTGTCAGTGAAACACTGTCCAGCAAACACACACGCAGTGAAATTGTGCAGTTTCTGCGTTTTTAAGTAGTTGGAGCATTGTAAATACTTGCGCTCGCCTCTCTTGCTATAGTATGCTACGGCGACATAGCGCAAATAAGATAAATGCATCAGCACATAATAACCGGTTATGATTATTTACTGAACCGATACCGAATTGTCCGCGTCTGCATCGCAGTGCACCGAAGAAACTATTCATTTTGACACCCCTAAAACACAAGCACAAACAGCAGTCAATTTATTAGATCAAATCTTCAGATTAATTTATTCAGATATTTTAATCTGATTCACAAACTTGTTTGAAGAACCAAATTAGCTAGAGATCAGTTATCAAAATTAAAAGATCCAAAATCTACCAAATCAGATCATTTAAGCAAGGTGTGAAGAACAGACCCCTGGCCACTAAATACTTTTAAACTAATGTTAGTCTATAGTGATTATAAAATATGTAGATTTGTTCTGAGGCTTCTTTGACATGGAAGTCTTCGCTAGTTCATTTCCTTTGTTTAGATTTGTTGAGGTCAAAATATGAACTCACTTTTTTTCAAAGAAATTTAAAAGTAACTCTGTATTTTCATATCTATAATACAAAACTGGCTCCTTTAAAACAATATTGCACAGCCTATTAGAAAATAGTCAACTTTTTAATTGCAGCAAATCTCATTTTTGTTTTTATGCCCATATTATTACTGATAAAACGGCAAGCAGAATTGACATTTTTGTAAACTCTGCTCTTAGCATCTCAGCTGTGTTTCCTCATACTGTATATAGTACAAGCATCATATTTTAACTTTGTTTTTGCTTCAGATGAAAAATGAAAAAGAACTCTGCTGTGAAATTACGTGAGGCCTTTATTTGTCACAAAGCTTAAAACAGATCAAGCCACAGAATAGGAGGTTCCACTTTGCTCCTCTATTCATGCCACTGTAGTTTGATCATCTTCCATTTCATTCATTTCCTCAATGAACCACAAAGACACCATACACTGGGAGTTACAGGTCACTGTCCATCAAGACTTCAGAAGTATATCCTAAAAGCAAGTAGCGAGTCCTTTCAGAGATGTTGTTTCTTTATTTACAAGATTAAAATCAGCACATTGAGAGACTGAACTCGTGTGTTTTTACTCAGCTGAGGTTAACTCCATGGAGAAAGAACCCAGAATGTAAATCACGAATGGGTGTGTGTCTTTCACTCACTGCGCACTTCTCTCTCAATCTCTATTTTCAACAAACATATAAATAAGTGGGTCCAGACTATATGCTGAGTATTAGCTGTCCTAATACTTCCTCTTCCCTCATGGAAAAAAAACAGGCACAATGTGTCATTGTGGAAAAACTTGATGTCCCTTCCAAGCTGACCACCATACCCGGACATCTCGCCCAATTATCTTTTTCAGCCAAACTTGGTGACTTTCTTGAACCGCATGGACTTTGGTGTTCAAATCATTTTTTCCCACATAAAGGATCAGGACTTTAAAGATTCGAGACATTCAGATAGATGAAAACTAGAACACACACTATAACATTTTAAACTGGAAATTCAAACCATTTTATTTTGAAAAACATTAGCACTTTAAAATGATTATGTATCTCGCAGTGTAAGAAACTTTATTTATATATTTTCTATATATTTGAAACCATTATTTAATATGGATAATGATTATATGATGTTTTCATTGCCAAATATACATTTACATTCATTCATTTAACACAAACGAGGGTAAAAAAGCCCTTCAAATAGCCAGAAAGCAACAATTTATAGACGCTGTGACAAGTCTAAGTTGATTTAGCAGTTTCTTTATTGCTCATTCGTACTTTTGTAAGACCCGGTTTAAACTAATACGTTTTAGTTGTAAATCACATACGTTTTGCTACGGTTACGCCTTCTGTCCACACTAACTCGAAATTTTAGAGCCCTGAAAATTGAGCTTTTTAAAACACTGAAGAAGCTGTTTTGGTTTTAAAACACTGCTGCTCTGTGTTAGTGTGGATGGGGGAAAAGAAAGACATCTGAAAACGGAGGTTGCAGACATTCAATCTGATTGGGGCTTTTTCCTCAACATTAAGTAAACAAAGTTCAGTCTTGCATCCTATCCTTCAGACTTCACAAGTTGGATATGGACTCCCGAGAACACGTTGGGTAAATCTTCAAAGGGAACAGTGTACTTTATAGTGTCATCCACATCACCCTGGCTACGTTGTCTTAACAATAAAATGAAAACATAATATAAGGAACTGTCAATTTTCATTTTGATATTAGCAACTTAAGAGAAACTAAAAACGTTGAGGCATCATATAGCTACATATTTATATCACCGTCATCTTCACTGTATGCATATTTATAACAAAACGGAGCCTATAACACAACTGCCTCCTTTCATTATCATTGAAAAATACAAAACATTCCCTGTCTCTTTGGCTGAATATCAGTTCTAATAATCAATAATGGCCATTATAAAAGTATATATATATATATATATATATATATATATATATATATATATATATATATATATATATATATATATATATATATATATATATATATATATATATATATATATATATATATACAGGCAGTGCAGAATTATTAGGCAAATGGGTATTTTGACCACATCATCCTCTTTATGCATGTTGTCTTACTCCAAGCTGTATAGGCTCGAAAGCCTACTACCAATTAAGCATATTAGGTGATGTGCATCTCTGTAATGAGAAGGGGTGTAGTCTAATGACATCAACACCCTATATCAGGTGTGCATAATTATTAGGCAACTTCCTTTCCTTTGGCAAAATGGGTCAAAAGAAGGACTTGACAGGCTCCGAAAAGTCAAAAATAGTGAGATATCTTGCAGAGGGATGCAGCACTCTTAAAATTGCCAAGCTTCTGAAGCGTGATCATTGAACAATCAAGCGTTTCATTCAAAATAGTTAACAGGGTCGCAAGAAGCATGTGGAAAAACCAAGGCGCAAAATAAACTGAGAACTGAACCATGAACTTAAAAAAATCAAGCGTGCAGCTGCCAAGATGCCACATGCCACCAGTTTTGCCATATTTCAGAGCTGCAACATCACTTGGGTGCCCAAAAGCACAAGGTATGCAATACTCAGAGACATGACCAAGGTAAGAAGAGCTGAAAAACAACCACCACTGAACAAGACACACAAGCTGAAACGTCAAGACTGGGCCAAGAAATATCTCAAGACTGATTTTTTTTAAGGTTTTATGGACTGATGAAATGAGAGTGAGTCTTGATGGGCCCGTGGCTGGATCGGTAAAGGGCAGAGAGCTCCAGTCCAACTCAGACGCCAGATAGGTGGAGGTGGAGTACTGGTTTGGGCTGGTATCATCAAAGATGAGCTTGTGGTGCCTTTTCGGGTTGAGGATGGAGTCAAGCTCAACTCCCAGTCCTACTGCCAGTTTCTGGAAGACACCTTCAAACAGTGGTACAGGAAGAAGTCCATGCAGGACAATGCTCCATCACACGCGTCCAAGTACTCCACAGCGTGGCTGGCAAGAAAGGGTCTAAAAGAAGAATAACAATTGACATGGCCTCCTTGCTCACCTGAACTGAACCCCATAGAGAACCTGTGGTCCATCATCAAATGTGAGATTTACAAGGAGGGAAAACAGTACACCTCTCTGAACAGTGTCTGGGAGGCTGTGGTTGCTGCTGCACGCAATGTTGATGGTGAACAGGTCAAAACACTGACAGAATCCATGGATGACAGGCTTTTGAGTGTCCTTGCAAAGAAAGGTGGCTATATTGGTCACTGATTTGTTTTTGTTTTGTTTTTGAATGTCAGAAATGTATATTTGTGAATGTTGAGATGTTATATTGGTTTCACTGGTGAAAATAAATAATTGAAATGGGTATGTATTTGTTTTTTATGAAGTTGCCTATTAATTATGCACAGTAATAGTCACCTGCACACACAGATATCCTCCTAAAATAGCTAAAACTAAAAACAAACTAAAAACTACTTCCAAAAATATTCAGCTTTGATATTAATGAGTTTTTTGGGTTCATTGAGAACATGGTTGTTGTTCAATAATAAAATTAATCCTCAAAAATACAACTTGCCTAATAATTCTGCACTCCCTGTATATATATATATATATATATATATATATATATATATATATATATATATATATATATATATATATATATATATATATATATATATATATATATATATATAGCGTACGTGGTTACATAAATTAGTATATTAACTTATCTTTGCGCTCAGCCAAAACACGTTACCTGAGAACAAGTAATAGATTCAAAAGACAAAAGAGTTGTTAGATAGAGACAAGATGACTAAATATCACGTTTAACGTCTACAGTGAGATGAAATTCAGCGGAACATCCTTAATGAACTGTCTGACGTGTGCTGCTCTCATCTGGGAAGGTGTGCTCAAAGCACCCGCTGACTGCATGGTGCTCAGACCTCTGAATACTCTGCGCGGTGATCTTTCAGAATTGCTAGGTGATACGGCAGTGTGGACATGGATCGTTTTAATTGTAAAATGCCATTTTAAATCTAAAATGTATTAGTGTAAATGGGGTCTAAGATACTTATTTTCATTTTTGAGGAAAAATGGTGTGATGTACAATGTTATTAAAAAAATGTATATTTTTTTCAATGATTATTGTAATGCCAACGTAAATTAATAAATATTGTCTATAATTACTATATATATATATATATATATATATATATATATATATATATATATATATATATATATATATATATATATATACAAAAGTAGTATTTTAGATCAAATATTTTAGATTCACATATTCTAGAAAATAATTAACATCAGACTTGGAAGTGCTGGGTGAATATGCATTGTTGAGATGAAAAAAAAAACCCCACATTATATTATGTTTGCAAACATTTTAAATGTACTTTAGCCTTCTTACTTCAATAAATCCTTTTAAATTATTATTATTATTATTATTATTATTATTATTATTATAGTCATCCAACAAGCATGTCAATGCCAAATTAAATCTTATGTTTATTATTATTATTATTATTATTATTATTATTATTATTATTATTATTTTAAAAAGCAAAAATATATAATTTTACACGCATTAATACTACTATTAAAACCCAAAAAACCCCAAAAAGTTAAGGTAACTCAAACCATTTGAGAAAACAGATTGCAACAAACCATTTAAGTTCAAAAACTAATCCTAATGAGGACAGTGAACTAAATCCATTTGAGCACAGTAAAACCCAATAAATGAAGAGAACTCAAACCAACTGAGTACTGTATAACCCAAAAAGTTAGGACAACTCAAACCGTTTGAGGAAACCGATTGCAACAAACAATTTGAGTAAAAAAACTAATCTATATGAGTACTGTGAACTTACCCCATTTAAGTTGAAGTAATGAGGTATTTAATTAACTCATTACCTTCAACACAGAGTTCAAAACTCTTTTCAAATGAGTAGAATTAACTTTCAGTAAATTTTAAGTTAACTACACTCATTTCATTTGATAGTTGACTGTTGGGTTTTACTGTGTATACAGTACATGACGTCAAATGTGTCTTCGTGTGACTAATCATCTTCACTGGTTATCATGAGGAGGCACTTGGAGGTCAGAAGTGAAGGGTGAAAAATGGCCCTGAGATGGCCGTGTCCCAAGATGACCATGGAATGTCCTTTCAGTCAATGAAGTGAGAGTGAAGCTTTTTCAGGTCTTCGGTTCACAAACTGATTAGCCACGTAGAGCTGCGATAAGGTTAAGACCCTCTAACATCTCCAGGAATCCCCTCTGATCCTCTTATGCTTCAGCAAACCAGCCAACAGCCGCCCTCCATTCATCCCTCCAGAAACAGACAGACAGAAAGATAGAGCGAGTCCTCTGATCCCTGACCGCTGCTCTTTTAGCTCAGACGGGGCACAGGTCACAAGTTTGTGCGAGATGACCTTTACCACTTCGGTCATCGGACTAGATGTTTGAAAAACTAATTACAGCAGTGACATTTAATTAGTCTTTGAGTTCAAATGCCTTCTTTGGGTCTCAAGCGCTTATTTGTCATTCTTTGAAAAAAACAAAGTGGATCAGAAAGAGAGGACTCTGAGATAAGACATAGATAAAGAAGCATTTTAAAGCAAGATGCATGCATAAATAGGGTTAAAATAAACTGATTAAACCTTGTGGGCAGAAAACATGAAGCAACGCTTTCAAGCACAAGGGGTTTTGTTCAGGCAGCATATTATATTTTGACAAATACTCATGTTAATGAGGTTTAGACCAGTGGTTGTCTATTTTTTTTGGGCTTGGCCTGTCTCTGGTTGTACATAAAGGCATCTCATTAAAAATACAGAATGATGTTTCCCATGGGATGTTCAGCTGCGGCTACAACAAAGCTGCTTTTTCAAAGTAATTCATTAAGAGACACTGGAATAGTCACAATATTATTAATTACACAATTATTCCTCTTAGGGGAAATTAGTCCCAGTTATAGTTGTTGAGGGGAAATAGAAAATAAATATTCAGTTTACACAGTATTTATACTTCAAGTAGAAATTTTTAGCAGTAGTAGTTTGTGTACGCTGTAAAAAAAATGTGTGAATTAGTAGTTTTCCTTATTTTGTGGTTCATGTTTTTATTTTTTCCCATTTATTTCTGCTTTTGAATTGTATCATGGGACCTTGATTTTTCTCCCAACAACTTTTAACCTTGAACAGTTGGAAAAAGTGACTTTTCTTAACATTTTAAATAGTTTATAGTGATAAATTCACTGTGTTGTTGTTGTATATTACACTCTCAGAAATAAAGATACAGGAGATGTAACTGGGGCAGTACCATTTCAAAGGATACATATTTGTACCCAAAGAATCCACATTGGTACCTCAAAGAGGCATATTAGTACCCAGATGTATCTAAAAAGTACCTTTGAGGTACCATTATGAGCCCTTCAGGTACAAATTTGTACCTTTTGAAAAGGTACTGCCCCAGCTCCTGTACCTTTATTTCTGTGTATGGTATAAAAACCTTGTAATGAACTGCCAGTACATTTTCTGTTATTTTACAGACTTATTTCTCTAGAAATTATTTCTTATACATTTTATTCAGAATCAGAATCAGAAAGAGCTTTATTGCCAGGTATATTTACACGTATGAAGAATTTGTTTTCGTGACAAAGCTTCTACAGTGCAACAGAATGACAGAGACAGGCAAAAAAACAAATAATACATACATTTATTTATAATAAATTAATCATAATATTATTTCAAACTACTGAAATGTCAATAAAAGTAAAATGTTAAATTGTAGAGTTCATTTTGTCAACATTAAAAGTGGACAGAGCAGAAATCAAGGTCCCGTAATGCAATTTCCAACTGTAATTAAACAGAAAACACTTGTGAATCACAAAATATGGAAACTAATTAACAGATTTTTATTTACAGCGCATGGAGCTATTTTAGATTATCAGTTACAAATAAACACAACACAGCAAAAACTAAACTTGACACATGTCGTATTATACACGACCATATTTTATGGTCATTCATAACACCAATTAAATACAGCAACCTAAATAAGAATTAGTAAAAAAAATAAATAATTAAATATATATAATTAAAATGTATTAAATAATAAAAATATTAAAAGAATTAGAAGAATTTAAAAAAATACGATCCATCTTCAACAGAAGTTTTTAAAGATTTCTTAAAACTGGTTTAAGACCAAACTAATCTCAAAAACATAAAGTTCAATTCAAAGTCTAAATACCACAACTGCAAAAGCTCATTTCATGTTGGGTTAAAACAACACATTTTCTTTTGTCTGTTGCGTTAATCAATGTAAATCTGTGATAGCCATTTGTGACACCTTGACAGTTCAGTTGACCTCTAGAACCAATCTTTATAATAATCAAAATTTATATAATTGTATATGTATATAATATGTAATCACTGTTTGATTGTGATTTTGACTTTTAAATCTGTGGTGTCAAGGACAAAAAACATGTTCTTCTCGACGTATCATCACTCATTTGTTTTAATGACGCATGTGATGTCTGCAAGAAGGCCAAACAAGCGATTTACTTTTCAAAACAATGGCTAGTGAAATAGTATATTTTGTACAGGCTGTTTTGACATCAGAAAGGTCTTAAAAAACAAACAAAAAAAAAAAAAAATGACGGTGTTCTTTAATTATAAAAAACATTATCTTGCTTTCGTTTCACCATATTTAAAAGCTGCATACAGTGCTTTTGAGCTTCTAATGGAAGCGCGTCTATATTTTTATAACACTTTTACAATGTAGATTGTTTCAACGCAGCTTAGAGAAGAAGTTTAGTTCAGTTCAGTGTAATATAAACGTCACTGCTATTCTATTATGATAGAATTAGGTTTAAAAAGCCACGTTATAGCCATTTGTGACACCTTGACAGTTCAGTTGACTTTTAAAACCAATCTTTATAATATTAGAAATGTATATAATTGTATATGTATATAATATGTAATCACTGTTTGATTGTGATTTTAACTTTTAAACCTGTGGTTTCAAACACAAGAAACACGTTTTTCTCGACATCTTGTCACTTTATTTTTTTAATAACGCATGTGATGTCTGCCGATCCAGTGATTTACTTTTCAAAACAAAGCCTACTGAAATAATATATTTTGTACAGGCTGTTTTGACATCTGAAAAACCTTATAAACAAAACAAATGAACAAAAAAAGACAGTGTACATGTCCCTTGTTTATAAAAACCATTGTCTTGCTTTCGTTTCATCGTGTTTGAAAGCTGCATGAGCTTCTAATGCATTATTCACTTCAATTCATCTTTATTTCTAGCACTTTTACAATGTAGATTTTGTCAACATAGAAGTTCTAGTAACTTGAAACTGCTTCAGTCTAGTTTTCAGAGTTGAGGTTCAGTGTAGTTCAGTTCAGTCTATTATAAATGTCACTGCTATTCTATCCATGATAGAATTAAGTTTAAAAAGCCATGTTATAGATATTTGTGACACCTTGACAATTCAGTTGATCTCGAAACTCAATCTTTATAATAATAAAAATGTATATAATTCTATCATCAATAAATTCTTTATTGATTTTCCAAATTCTAAACTAGTAAACAGAGTTTAAGTACTTAATTTAACTTGTATTAAATGATTCTGTACACTGATTTGTAGAACAAATTGTTGTCCTGACAAAAGAAAATTATAGCAAATAATCAAATGATAACATATACCCTTCTCCATTTCCATGTCAATCAACAGTCCATCAAGTCATCAGTGTCTTAGTAGTGTAGTAGTGAATGTTTTCATCATCACACTCTTTTAGCATCAGACTGACTGACCTCTTTTGTTGCACAGGAGGCCGTTTTAAAAAGGAGATTGTGGTGGACGGACAAAGTTACCTCCTCCTAATCAGGGATGAAGGGGGACCTCCAGAGGCTCAGGTAGGAAGTACAGCCACAAACGCATGGGGCTTCCTTAGAGGATGATGCTCTGATTAACAATGCTGTGCCATAGATTATTTCTTTTTGTATAAAACTATATTTGAGGGTTGTTTTACAGGAAGCTATGGTGTAATGGGGTTTGTATAAGGCTGATGCCATTTATTTAGTTCAAATGATTCTTAAAAATGCAAACAGGAAGTGTCATGTGGCCTTTTTCTCATGGTCTGTGAATTTTATGGTGTGTCTCAGTTTGCTAGTTTCAGTCATTATCATTCCAGTACACTTTTTTTAATGGGAATTCCTTCCTATTTACTTACTATATAGATTTCTTTTTTTTTTTTTTTAAGTTTTTTTTCTTTTAACTGAAATAGTGGTCCTTGGTGTTTCATAAAGAAAAAAATTGGATTTTGCGATGAATCGAAATCAAATCGTAATCGCAATTTGAAATGTTGCGATTAGTTAATCGCAAGAGGCTGCAATATAAAATAGATTTGTATATATGTAAACAAGTATAACGAATAACTTCTGAGGTGCTTGAAAACCAGTCCGCTATGCTTCAGAAATAATCTGCGATGGTGTAGTGAGGCATTGCAGGCATGGTATCAGTTGTTGTGAACTATGCCACATTACACGAGAAAAAAAAAAGATTAAGTCTTGTGTCACGCGGTATATTTGTCATTTACAACTCCCCACGACACCCTACGTCAAGGAAATCATGTCGAAATCGTGTGATCTGACCTGGGCTTTATAACTAATCAGTTGAGTGAGCAAACTTTCGTTCTACCCAATCAGATTTGCGCTACTGAACTACGTCCACCAGTGCTTACTTTGTGAATTGCGAGGTCCCGGCATCTGGGAATTTTCAGCAATAAATGTGCACATTTTATTTAATTATTATTATTACTTTATTATTATTATTTAAAATAAATATTATTCTTCATTACTAATGCTATCAAAAGATTAATTTCTAGTAGATATAAATATTTAATTTATAACCATAAATAGATTTTTTTTGAAATATATACATCAGGGGCGAGGCCAGAATTTTTAAAATGAGTGGGCCTTAAGTGGGTGAAAAAGGGTGGGCCATAATGCTTACTCTTAATGTAAGTGTATAATAACTAGTTTCTTTCTATTTATGCTCTCTGATAATATAGTAACTTATTTAAGAAGGGCTGAGCTTACATTTGAGTAGCCAACCGTCATTTTGGATTAAAAAAAATAAATAAATAAATAAATAAATGAATTGCAAAAGTGAGTTGAGTCCTAAATCATTTACTCTGTCACAAGCCCAATAGAAACCGACCTTGTCATTGAGCAATAAAAATAAGCATTTTAAAAAATTATTCTGATACTGAATTTATGTATTATTTATTAAGCTAAAAACAAAAAAGACAATGAATTGTTAAACATAGTGGCTATACCTAAAGAAGGAAAATAGATACAGTGTTTGTTTTAACGGCACAAACAGGCACAAAGGAATAACACCAGTTTTGTGTGATTTAGAGGAACTGGGCTGAAAAGTAATGTCACGGCTCCTGAAATATTTTGGCTATAACTAAAGAAAGAAAATAGATAAAGCATTTGGTTTAACGACACAAACCAGCACTGATCAAGCACAAACAAACATGGGGTGGAGAGTGAAGTCACAGTCAAAAATAATAATATTTAATATCTCAGAGGCCAAACTTTTGTTTTTGGGCCACAAACGTAGCACAAGCAAATAACATCATTTTTATGGATTATTTATTTTTATGGGGTTCCAACTTGACGGAGCTTGTCAACTTTCCATGGGTGTTCATTTTTTTAGTTTTGCTTCTATATGTTTGAGTATAAAAGTGCAAGTAGATGTTAACGTGAATTTTATGAATCACCAATGACCACAGCTGTTTGTTTAGCTAAAAATCTTATTCTTTTCATAAGTAATTGCCTAAATCTTGGATGGCCTCAGCTTTAATGAATCAACAGCCAATTTACATGTTTTGGTGAACTATGACTTGTCTCTCCATAAGTATAAATCTAGGTATGAAGTGTCCTTTTTAAAAGGAAGACAGTATTTTTCATTATTTTTCCAAAAACGGCAATGACAAAAAACAAACAAACACTGCTAACATAAAATACATAAATTATATTTATATTTGGTAAACTTTTAAGAAGAGTAAAAACACCCAGATTTAATTGATTATATATTTTTTTCTAATTATAGAGAGTTACTGGTATTCATAATGTATTATTATGTATAAATAATTATGTATAAATGTATTTTGTGCTTCACTCTAACACTGCTTTTTAGGGCAGTTACAGTATAACTTAAATCCATTATGGCAGTGTTAAGGGTAGTTAACCTTTGTTTTAATTCTGTAAGAATAAGTCTGTAAAATCATATCAGTCCTTGCTATTGCTAAATTTTAGATTCAAATAATCACATCATAGTGGATGAAACAAAACTCAGCCTATGAATTCTGATAAAAATCAACTGCAACTTTTTTTTTTTCCTGAAAAAGCATTGTTTTAATATAAAAATGTTTCTCTCACACTTCGTAAACTCTTCCCACTCTCTCAATTGTTGTTTCTCAGTTTGCGCTGTGGGTGGATGCGGTCATTTTTGTGTTCAGTCTGGAAGATGAGATCAGCTTTCAGACGGTCTACCACTACTACAGTCGCATGGCCAACTACCGCAACACCGCAGAGGTGCCCCTGGTGCTCGTGGGAACTCAGGGTGAGTATAGAGAGAGCAAATTCTAAATATGTGCAGTATCACATGACAGCAACTCTCATTAAAAAAATCCAAGGTCGTATTTTCTAGTGGTCTTCTTGAGAGATTTTAAAGGAACTATTTTTAAATGTGAATCATTCACATACAATTTATTATCAAGAGTAAATCTTTAAAAACTGTTTTAGATCTGTTTTCTTCTTCTTCTTCTTCTTCTTCTTCTTCTTCTTCTTCTTCTTCTTCTTCTTCTTCTTCTTCTTCTTCTTCTTCTTCTTCTTCTTCTTCTTCTTCTTCTTCTTCTTCTTCTTCTTCTTCTTCTTCTTCTTCTTCTTCTTATTATTATTATTATTATTATTATTATTATTATTATAGAAAAGTGATATTTACAAAATGTTGTACAATCTGGTTTTGAAATGAAATACTATGAAATAGCCAGAGAAGCTGATATGTCAATAAATTCAAATCTCTTTCTCTTCAAACATTTGATGTATAATTGTTTTTGAAAGTGTCTTGATTCTTACCAAGATGTTGCTTAAAAACTCACATGAAATATATTAATATAGATTAAAATAACAGTGATTGATTTTAAAATGTAATTTGTAAAATGTAATTCCTGTGATGGCTATTCTAAATTTCCAGCAGCTAGCAAAGTGAATGAGATGCCTTTTTATACAAGTCACTGATACATGTTTTGATAATCCAATGTATTGAAATGAACAACATACATTTAAAATACTACTACTAATATTAATATTAATAATAATAAGAAGAAGAACAAAAAAAAAAAACTTCACACTACTTGTGTTTTCATTATATAAACACTAGGGGGAGTCATACTCAAATCAATGGAAGATTTCAGCTGCAGCTTCCACTATAAATAATGCTGGGTTCCATACTATAGATTTGCGTTGGGACAACATGAATGAATTATGTTAACTTGTTAGTTTTTACAAGTTTAAGTATATTGAACAAAAACTAATTAAGCTGCCCCAAAACAAAAGCAAGATTTGTGTTGTTTCAGCCCATTTTAAATAAGTTGTTTGAACAAACAGCAAATGTAATTGTTTGACTCTACACTGTAAAAAAATGCTGGATTCCATACAATTCTTTCATGTTGTCCCAACACATATCGATTAAGTTAAATTAACCTTTTTAACAAATTTAAGTGGATTGAACATAAACCAATTAAGTTATTCCAAAACAAAATAAAAAATTGTTTCACCTCATTTCAAATAAGTAGTTAGCATTATTCCCTATTATTGCATTAGTATTGCCTTATTTTCATTGATTTTGATTGAGATATAATTATGATGATTTCGAGCTATCACAGTTGGTTTTTCTCTTTTATTATTGTCCAGTTTTAGCTAAATTGTAATTGTTTTTGTTCCATCTCAACTCTTGACAGACGCAATCAGTGCAGCTAACCCTCGTGTCATTGATGACACGCGTGCTCGAAAACTGTCCAATGACCTGAAGAGGTGCACGTATTATGAGACCTGTGCTACTTACGGCCTCAACGTCGAGCGCGTCTTCCAGGATGGTGAGTTTCTCTACAACGTCTTAAAGACTTTAAAATTATACAGTTGAAGTCAAAATTATTAACCCCTCTTGTGATTTTTTTTTTTTTCTTTTTTAAATATTTACCAAATGATGTTTAACAGAGCAAGGAATTTTTTACAGTATTTCCTATAATATTTTTTCTTCTAGAGAAAGTCTTATTTGTTTTATTTCGGCTAAAATAAAAGCAGTTTTTTAATCTTTTAAAACCATTTTAAGGTCAATATTGTTAGCCCCATTAAGCATTTTTTTAATATTGTCTACAGAACAAACCACTATTATACAATGACTTGCTTAATACCCTAATTAACCTAGTTAAGCCTTTAAATGCCACTTTAAGCTGTATAGAAGTGTCATGAAAAATATCTAGTGAAATATTATTTACTGCCATCATGGCAAAGATAAAATAAATCAGTTATTAGAAATTAGTTATTAAAACTCTTCTGTTTCGAAATGTAACAATAAACACACTGTGAAACCCAACAGGCAACTTTATCAAATGAAACGAGTGTAGTTAACTCAAAATTTACTGAAGTTAATACTACTCATGTGAAAAGAATTTTGAACTCAGTGTTGAATGAGTTAATTAAATACCTCATTACTTTTTGTAACTGTAGGTAACTTAAATGGGGTAAGTTCACAGTACTCATATAGATTAGTTTTTTTTTTTTTACTCAAATGGTTTGTTGCAGTCAGTTTCCTCAAACGGTTTGAGTTGCCTTAACTTATTGGGTTTTACAGGACTCAGTTGGTTTGAGTTCTCTTCATTTATTGGGTTTTGCAGTGCTCAAATTGCTTCGTTTACTCAAATGGATTAAGTTCACAGTACTCATTAGGATTAGTTTTTGAAATTAAATGATTTGTTGCAATCAGTTTCCTCAAATTGTTTGAGTTACCTTAACTTTTTGGGATTTACAGTGCAGAAATTGGGGGAAAAGATGTACAGGAGGGCTAATAATTCAGGAGGGCTAATAATTCAGACTTGACTTTAACTGTATGTGTGTATATATATATATATATGTAATGTGTATATATATATGTATACAAACTTTCTGCAGAGTTTTCACTTGAATGCATAACTATTGAAACAAATCAATCAGTGATGTGATTTAATGGTTTAAATCCAGCGTTCTTTCTGGAAGTCTCAAATCGTATGGCACCTTCTGTTAGATTCATCACAGTGCTTGCCGTTAATAGTGCATGCTTGGATAACATCATGTAGGTTACAGTATTAGGAGCAGGAGGCAGAAAGGGCAAGGTGACTTTGCTGTTGAATTGCCGGACCAATCTGGCTTAATCAGCTCTTAATTACTGACTAAATGGCCCATCTCGCCTTGTGCGTCCCTGTGTGGTATAGTATAGAGATATAGCTGTGCTGGAGTTTGCTAGGACACTAAAAAGAAGGTATAAGAAGTTTATAAACTGTTTTCAGTTCAGTAGTGTTGCAGATGTGCTCACTATAAGGTATAAATCAGTGACATTTAAATGTTGTAGGAAAGCTAGCCTTTGAGACATGTGCTCCACTAGGGGGCACAACATGCTAAGAAATGAGGCTTGATTCTGAAGATTTGACTCTCTTTTAGCTCTTAATGTTTTATTTATTGTATATTTGGAGTTCGGTTTGAACAGACTAGCTGTGCTGTTTGTTCTTTACTTATTGTCATGCTCAGAATGGTAACAAGATGCATATATTTATGTTCTGGTGAATTATGTGATGCTGAAAAAAAACTTCAGAAGTTTTCAAGAATGTTTTGTGTATTATTATTATTATTAGTAGTAGTAATAAGAGCTACTATTGCGACTCCCTTCCTCACCCCCCCCACTATTTGATTATTACCATCATTATTCTTATTATTTGTTATTATGATTATTATCTCTGGACTTACCTATGTACTTGCTTTATATACGGTAGGACTGCACGATACTGGAAAAATCTAACATTGCGATATGTTTTTATTTCGCAATATATATTGCGATATGAATACAATTTCAACAGATGAGTTGAATAATTATTTGGAAAGAATTAATCATTTTAGATTGATTGGCATGATTCTGTACAGGAGAGCATATGCCTAAACCATAATACACAATCAACAAGCATAGATAAATTTAATAAAGAAATAGATACAAATTATATAAACAGCGATTTATTGTTTTTTGAGGAATCAAGCTGTATTCAGATATATACAGTAATTGAATAATCAAATCTAAATTAATACTGCATAGTCTGTACTGCATAGTTTTATAAACGATTCAATAGAATTGATCGTTATTAACTTGTCAATGTTAAAAGCAGTACAATTTCTGAGGCCTGAATGCTTTTAAAACCCTCACACAGTCACAGGCCTTAAAAAACACTTGCGAAATGATAAAATAAATCCAGACTTAACATTGCGTATGCTCGCGATGTGACTATTAAGAAGGTTCACATTGCAATATCGATGCTGAAACGAGATATTGTGCAGCCCTAATATACGGTATTCATACATTTATATGCACCCATTGTGTTTGTATAAATTTTATTACAATCATTTTTTTGCTTGTTTATTTTGTTTTTGTTTTTCATTTTTTTTTTGTTTTTTGCTTTGTTACTACTGACTGTACTTTTTGTATTAGTTTTACTACAAATATAACTTTTTTCTTTCATCACTGTCTCTTTGCTTAGGTTAATTTAGTATTGCTAAATTGCTACTGACTGTACTTCATGTATTCTGTTAATCTGTCTATTTGGTTTTGCTCATTAAAATAAATAAATATTTGGAAAAAGTTAGATATACCTTTTCTGGGAACTGTGAAATATGATAAAATGTGAGATCCAGACTGTTTTTTTTCTCTTCTCTAAAACACCATAAAGACTAATAGTGTTGTTTAATTTTCGAAGATTTGTAAGTTTTTTTCTCTCTCTCTTTATATTGCTGTGTCTTTTTGTAGGTCATATGTCTTGTATGTTGCCATTTTACCTTGTTTGATGCTTTATTTTACATTTTACACAGATTATTGTTTCATAATGGGTTTGTCTGTCTGTTCCTTGTTTTTCTATGTCTGCAAAAACTACAATAAAAAAATATTCTACTAGTACTATAAGGAGATAATGCGGATATTACAATAATAGAAAATTATAATTATGGTATTTCTTTTATAAAATCTACTAAAATTGCCCAAGAATTAGTGATTCTTGTAAGCTTCCCAAAAGGTCTTAAAAGATTCATTTTAATTTGAAGTACCATTTGTGTAACAACAGCAAAGTGTTACTTTTGTTACAAATCTGCCAGTTGAAACAATACATTTTAAGACTGTCAGTGTTTTTTAATTATTATGAATGCAAATTGAAATAAAAGTTAAGTCTTTTTTAATGTTCTATTCATTTAAGATGAACTGCTAGAACAACTGTTTTCATCATTGCTAATGATAATAGCAATATAAAATGTACAAAAGAGACTTTGGCAGCACTTTACAGGAGGATTTAGTTTATTAACTGCATCAGTTAACATGATCTAACAAAAAAACTTCCATAAAAATACTTTTACTTTTTTTTCATTTACATATTTGATCTTTTTTTACATCAAGGTTGTATGTTAACATTAATTATTGGACTGTGAATTAGCATAAGTATGGACGTTTCTATTAACAAAAGTTAATTAAAGGGATAATTAAACCAAAAATGAAAGTTCTTTCATCATTTGCTCTTCCTTTACCTTTTTCAAACCTTTAAGAGTTTCTTTCTTCTGTTGAACCCAAAAGAAGATATTTTAAAGGAAGCTGAAAACCTGTAACCATTGATTTTCATAGCATTTGTTTTCCTCATGGAAGTCAGTGGTTACAGGTTTTCAGTTTTCTTCAAAATATCTTCTTTTGTGTTCAACAGAAGAAAGAAACTCTTAAAGGTTTAGAACCACTTGAGGGTGAGTAAATATTTATTTTTGGGTGAACTATCCCTTTAATGTTCTGAAAAACATGTTGTTATTTATTATACAACATTATACTAATGTTTATAAATGGAATTTCATGGTAAAGGTTCACCAAGACTTTCTCAGAAACTTCATAAAATGCTCCCCGATTTTAAAGATCACTGTTAAATACACATGTTAAATATAATACAGGCTTCTTACAGGTCAGGGAATTAACTTTTTTTGGTAGTGTCATTGAATATCAGACACTTTTGTTATCACTTTCAGTTTCCATTCATCAACATTTTTGTTTGGATTTTATGCATATTTTTTCTCTACTGTATCATGTGTTTTTATTACATTGCTTCACACATTTTGCTTATATTGTTATGGTCAGTCTATTTATTAGCAACATTTTATTCTTGTCCTGCTTGTCAACTGGCAGTCACTTAAGTCAAATGCAGTCCAAGCCAAACATGCCAGGAAATTTCAAGAACTCTGGCTACAAAATGACCACTTCAAAGACTGTGTTAGTCTCCGCTGTTGTTTCTTTTCAAAATGTGAGGTAAATTATTCATGTCTGCTCTCATAATTGCCTTTAAAATCATGATATAATATATTCATGCTTAAAAAATCTTTCTATTATCAAAACAAAACAGTGCCTAGTTTTTCTGTTCATTAGACCAACTTTTTCCAACTTTTTAGTTGGTAGAAGTCAGGAAATTTGATATTTGGCTATGAGTGGGAACATTAATACTATTAAAGTACAATAAAAACAAGCACCAAACCCTACATGATGATATTTATGAGATCTTCAGTGTGAGTGTTGTTTAATGTGAGGATTTAATGAATCTTCATGATTAAAGTTATGATGGATTGGTGAGGCGATGCAGTGGCGCAGTAGGTAGTGCTGTCGCCTCACAGCAAGAAGGTCGCTGGTTCAAGCCTCGGCTGGGTCAGTTGGTGTTTCTGTGTGGAGTTTGCATGTTCTCCCTGCATTCGCGTGGGTTTCCTCCGGGTGCTCCGGTTTCCCACACAAGTCCAAAGACATGGTACAGGTGAATTGGGTAGGCTAAATTGTCTGTAGTGTATGAGTGTGTATGGATGTTTCCCAGAGATGGGTTGCAGCTGGAAGGGCATCTGCTGCGTAAAACATGTGCTGGATAAGTTGGCGGTTCATTCCACTGTGGCGACCCCGTATTAATAAAGGGACTAAGCTGAAAAGAAAATAAATGAATGAATGAATGGATTGGTGATTTTTAAAATTGACAGTTCTTTTTAACTGTAGACCTGAGCAAACATCTGAAGATTAAGAAAAGAAGTAGAAATGCAATTCAAAACATTTAAACTCCTCAAGAAATCAAAGCTAACTATATGATTTTGTTAGCTCACATTGCTAATTTTGCGATGAAACACAGATCAGTTTATGTCATTAAGAAAAAAAATTGTTTGCTCTTCTAATCTTTAATTGAAATCTGAAAATGCACTTCCTGTTTGTTTTCAGTTTTATTCTCAGATTATGTGATTTTTAGCTAATCAGCGTGGCTAACATCTAACCACGCTGGTCAGTTTTGACAACAATCAGAAATGGTGCGCAGGAGGTGTCTGTTAGGCTGTAATAACTCTTCTAAAACCCCTTTCCCAATCTTTCTGAATGAAATGCCTACTTTACTACGTCTATTCAACCTGCGTTAGAAAAAACAATCCACGCCCACTGTTGTGTCATTTAAAATTACGTTTCTCTAGGCACTGCGTCACAATACGAAAAAAATAATAGTCGCAGCTTCCGGTTCATTGGGACTTTAAATTCCACGGAAGTTTCTGAGACTTTTATTTCAGTAAGGTGTTGTACTCCAACAGAAACAGAATATTGAGTAAGGGGCGGGGCTTTCCTTTTCACCTCGTTCCCTCATAGCAAACTAACCTTAAGAGAGGGTATTACCAAAGTCCCTTTAAGGCAAGTCATTTTATTCGGCGGCCTTCTCGGACAGTATGCTCGGGCATTCTGTTTGAATGGAGAAACATCAAATTCTCCAAAACTCTTTGCCAAGCTTAAGATTAAATTTCATATCAGGAATCACCAATAAAATGAAACAACAACTGTCTCTTTAGTTTTATTTCTAAACGTCAGAATCACACAAAATCTGCAGAAGCTCACGTCTGGTCTGAGCTCCTCCACCGGAGTATCGTCAGTCTATAGCGATCGATGATTGGCTTCTGTACTAGAAGGCGGGCTTTATTCGCCATACGTATATCGATCGACGATTGGCTCCTGTACTATTAGGCGGAGCCTTATTCCCCATATTGACTGTTACACTTTTCCCCATTTAAAAAGATACGAGTGAAATGTCTTGTGTATTCTATAGTCTTTGGTATTACTAAAGAGCTTAGAATCACCAAGAGGCGACACTCAATAGAACGTTCCATTGCAACAGCAGCACCCAGCAACAGCCCTGCAATTCCGCCATTTTGGAACGAAAGCGATCGTCCGTCCATTGGATCTTATTGCTGTCGCGATGGCAAGCAGCTGCTTTGTTTTTTATTTGTTTATTTAAAAAGTGCATTAAAGCTGAAATACAACGTGAAAGACGACAATACAGCACAATCAAAGACTGGTCAGCAATTTTAACAGTTAATTTTACAGACTTGTTTAATATATTTTAACCATATTTCTTTTCTTGAAACTCACTTTTAGGTGAAATTACTGTAATAGTTTACGCCCTGGCAGAATACAAATTAATACTAGCATGTTAAATTAACATGACTTTAAAAATTTGTCGATAACAGATTGACAGTATACTTTTTGTTGCAGTATGTTATAGTAGTATATAAAAAAATTCAAGTGTTGTCTGTTAAAGAAAGCTTTTATGTAAAAAGCCACTTTGTCCAAAGTGATTGAATTCTGACACATAAATTCATCATTTTTATGTAATGACAGCATTAAAATCATGGAGGCCATACAAACTTCTTAGATAAAGTAGTTTTGTTGTGGAGTATACTCGTTTTTGTATCACTCTATTTTGAGTAAAGCTAAAAAAAATAGTAATCTAAATTATTTTATTAATCTTTCATGTTATAAGTGAAAAAGATATTTTAGATACCAGATGTAGTAAACTTAGTCTTGTCAACATTTTGGAAATTGTCTGTTTTCATTGAGATATTGTTTAAAATGTTACTTTTCAAAGGGAGTGTACTTATTTATGTCGAGAGCATATATTATAATATTTTAACTCATATTTAACTCAATATTGTAATTCCTTCTGTCTAGCATTAGTTATCCGTGCTGTTGTTCTATTGGAATTTTCATTCCAAAATGGCTGCCGTTTGACGCTAGCGGCATCTAGTGGCTGTTTCCAAAATATCAACAGAGTGTCGCCACTTGGTAATTCTATGCTCTTTGGTATTACAATGCAGTTACTATGGAAGCCTTCAGGTTGACGTCAACAGAAGGAAGAAACTCAAAACGCGAAAGCAAACAAAGCAAAATAAACATTATAAATTTAGATTTTTAAGTGGACTTTAATAGTTTCCTGGTCCCGGTTTCTCTCTTAGTTGATATTCATCAAATGTTTGTTCTTTGACGCCTGTGTAACTGCATCGTGTACAGTTGAAGTCAAAATGATTAGCCTTCTTGTAAAATTTGTATATTATTTAATATATTTCCAGAGCGCTGATTAACAGAGACAAAAATTTGTCAACACTTTTTTTTTTTTTTAACCTAATAGTTTTAAATAGCTAATTTCTAATAAGTAATTTTTGTTGATGGTGCATAATAATTTATTATTATTATTTTATTGTATTGCATAATATTTTGTTATTTTGGAAGATACTAGTATTTAGCGCCAAGTGCAATTAATAGCATTAACTAGCTTAATTAGGTTAGAGATGGGTTAATTAGGCATGTCATTAAACAGCTTTGTTCTGTAACCAGTTGAGTGGGCTAATAATAATAACCTTAAAATTGTTTAAAAAAAAATAATTAAGAACTGCTTTTATTCAAGCCAAATTAAAAGACAAAATATTTTCTTTAGAAGAAAAAATATTATAGGAAATACTGTGAAAATGTCTTCGCCCCATTAAACATCACTTGCGAAATATAAAATAATAGTACAAATCATACAATAATTTTGCCATCAACTGTATGTGTTTTGATCTGGATGCATTTTCTGACATCTATGCTGTTTGCGTTCACTATGTGTGTGTAGCAGATGCACACGGCTCTTCAGTGTTCAGCTCTCCATCCAGGAGGGAGATTTACACTCTAAACGCTCCGCTATTATCTGCTTAATTATTACACTGTTGGCTGCAGCCAAGACTGCTGTAATTTAACTGTGTGTGTGTGTGTGTGTGTGTGTGTGTGTGTGTGTGTGTGTGTGTGTGTGTGTGTGTGTGTGTGTGTGTGTGTGTGTGTGTGTGTGTGTGTGTGTGTGTGTAAAAAGAGTGGGTGCATGTCTGTATGATGGCCAAGCTCATCAGCAGCTCTAAATGAGAGCAAGAAAAGGCTAAATTCCTGATCATTACTGACGCTGTCTCCTCGCATCTCTCATTTCATTATCCTCAATTAATCATGCATTCTAATTATCCACTGTAGTGGAATTTATTGATGAGTACCAAAATGATTATTTTAATGTTTTGTGTTGCATTGATAGCATAGCAGCTGCCCAGAGGTGTGTTTTGTGTGTGTGTGTGTGTGTGTGTGTGTGTGTGTGTGTGTGTGTGTGTGTGTGTGTGTGTGTGTGTTTATGTGTGTGTGAATCAGCAACCCATGATGATGAGCTGTTGTTATTACACGTGTGGCCATAATTAAAGAGACTTTTAATCATCGGTCAGTGCAATTTTGCTGGCTCTGTGTGATTTGGTGATGAAACGGGACAATAACTGTTTATATTTTTGTCGATCATCTTAATTAAGACACCTTATGGGATGATCGTGATTTATTATTCAATTATTATATCATAAAGAAACAATGTAGAAGGTTGTGTTATGGGACTTTTTTTCTATTACTTAAATGTGTAACAGTTTTTGGATTTGTTGTAATATAATAAACTTAATAGAATAGAATAGAATAGAATAGAATAGAATAGAATAGAATAGAATATAGCTTTGTTTTATCAAAATGATATAGGGCTTTGTAATAATATAAAATAAAAAGACAGTCAAATGTATTTATTACGTTGTATAATTACTATTTTTTTCTACAAAATATATGACATTTTGTAATAAACGTGGCAAACAGCCTATATACTGTATAAATAAATATAGTTTATATATATATTAGGGATGCAACAATACAGTTAGCTTACGGTTCAATACATACCTTGCTTTTTTAACACTGTTTTCGGTTCGGTTCGGTTCAGTTCGGTTCGGTTCTGATGGCTTAACACATAAGTGTTTTTTTTTTTGTTATTCTATGCTTAGGCAATAGGAACAGTAAAAGGTTAATGAGACAAAAAATAAAAACGATTTATTGCAATACTCCTTTATTTTACTTCAAAGCCAAGAAAGGAACACTAGCTCCTAGTGAAATCTCACAGCTGCTGGTAGCCCATGTACAACACTTAAATTCCTACATTTTAAAAATAAACATGCATGTGAAGTTAATAAACATAAATAGACCATTTCAAATAAACATATTTGTACTTCAGTAAATATAAATAAACCATCTTTATTAAACTTAACACTGCCTTTGTTATTTTTATGTGTCATTCGGAAGCAGTTGAGTATGTTTGCTGGAAGGATTCAGCGAGGGATTGTTGTTTTTTTGGAGGTCTTTATTACCTTTTCTGCTATTCTGCCTTCAGACAGTGATATTGCTGGGTGATGGGGCCGCAGATGTGCAGTCATGTTGGAAGTGTTTCCGTTCGATTAGTCTATATGTGTAACCGAAATGTCCCCACACCGCGGATTTGAAAGACGCCAGCGCTTCCTCGTACTGTTGCCTCACTTCACCGCCGCTCGCCATGTTAAAGTGTGGAAGGATGGTTGAGCGCCCCCTAACTTTAGAGCATAGTGATTGAATATTTACTCGCGGGGAGGAGTTTCCTCATCTCAGCTCGCAAACAGTCAATTCGGAGAGAACTAAAACGCACATAAATTATTTGAACGTAAAATCGAAAAAAACGAAATTCACAAGCGCATATTGAACTGTGAATGTCGTACCGAACGGTTCAATATTGTATTGAGAATTGTGGCATCCCTAATAGATATCAATTTTATTAGCACTAATAATTTAGATCAGGGCTGCACAATATATCATTTCTTCATCGATATCTCAACGTGCGAATCTGGAAATCAAGCAAAATCAAGTCAATTTAAACATTTGGACACAAGAAATTATAAAGTTTGCCACTTTAACAAAGATTAATTTTTTTATCTACAATGAAGACTATAGAAAGTGTTATTTTACATTTGATTACTGAATTTCTGTACATCAATAGTGTTGGACTCCACCAAAACATATAAATCCCAGTTTATTTTTATATTTTTTATATTGTTTTCACCTGTGATTTAATTTAATGTATTTTGTGTACATCAGTATCAATGCTTCCCATTCACTTTGAACGGGTGACGTCAGGCATTGCCAAACTGCATTGTGGATCCGTCGGTGCCGCTTCAGCAGCGTTGTTCGCTGCAGAAGTTGGGAATTTCTCAACTTTTCAAGCGCCAACGGACGCCTAAGCCAATCAGATCACTTTATGCAAATACACCAGCTCGGAGAGTAGTCGATTGCAGACTAATTTCATTGGCTGATGCTGCTATGACGATTGCGTCATCCCCAACTTCAGACACGCCCTCAAGCATTGACGCTGAAGCTCTGCATGAATCGGGCGTTAATCTTTCGTGGTTTAGATTCAACACGATACTGGAAATATTCCACTGAGATTTTGTTCATATTGACGTGATAGCATCACGCAGTTGCTGCAGATTTGTCTGCTCACAGAACTGGTGCTCACTGGATATTGTCTCTTTTTCAGACCATTCTCTGTAAACTCTAGAGATGGTTGTGCGTAAAAATCCCAGTAGATCAGCAGTTTCTGAAATACTCAGACCAGCCCGTCTGGCACCATCAACCATGCCACGTTCAAAGTTGCTTACATCACTTTTCTTCCCCATTCTGATGCTCGGTTTGAACCGCAGCAGATCTTCTTGACCATGTCTACATGCCTAAATGCATTGAGTTGCTTCCATGTGATTGGCTGATTAGAAATTTGCGTTAACAAGCAGTTGGATAGGTATACCTAATAAAGGTGCCGGTGAGTGTATATATTAATAGAATCTTGTACATTTTATGCAAATGCTCACTCTCCTAAAAAAAATCGTCCAAGTCAATGTAAAATGATGAATTTTTTCTAAATAGTCATCTTGTAAAATTATATTCATATTGCAGAAAAACTAAATATTGCAATGTCAGTTTTGTCCAATATCGTGCAGCCCTAATTTAGATTGTCTACAGAACAAATCACTATTATCCAATGATTTTTGCCTAATTACCCTAAAAAAA
The DNA here is from genome assembly GCA_903798195.1 of Danio kyathit. NCBI lineage: Eukaryota > Metazoa > Chordata > Actinopteri > Cypriniformes > Danionidae > Danio > Danio kyathit. The sequence continues at coordinate 22,244,532 of LR812524.1, read as the reverse complement.
AAGGACAAAATAAATAATTATTAAATCTATAGGCGCAGGACTTGTTTGGCGTGATTTGTTGCCATTTTCAGACCAGCGCAACTCTAATTTTCCTGTTTTGTGCCACGTTGTTTAAATAACAAATCCATTTTTGTCACTTTGTGGGCTCATGGGTGTGCCCGTCTAAAAAGGAGGTGTGTTAAGGTGCATTGTTGGTACGTTGCTATTTTGAGAAACTGAAATAAACCTCGCCATTGACCAACTGAAAGCTGGTCTAAAGTCAAGTGCAGAGCGCACTAGTAATGCGCCTATGCAGGTCTAAAACGCTTACACATTGCTTAATACACACAGGATGTACAGCAATACACAAAAATCTTTACATATGAAAAAAATATAAAGGATTAAAATGTTACAAAAGCTAATATTTTCTATATAAATATACAAAACAAACCCCCATGCCTTCATCTCAGGGGGCTTTTTTAGTTTATTCATGACAATTTGCATTTGTGTAATGTTATTATTATTAGCAGTATTATTTATTATATGCATATTTATATTTGTTTTAATAAAAAACACGTTTCAATTTGTCCACCTGTCGGGTTTTGGAGATGTATGCGTCTCTATATGAAGCATAAGTATAGGACGTTTGTTTAGATAGAACTCAGTTTTCACACTTTGTTATTGTTGTTTATTTATTCGTTTGCTGGAAACTATAACTAAATTTAGAAATAGTTTTGAAACAAATCTTTGTGCTTTACAAACCAAATGAAATATGTAGGCGAATGGATGTCTTCAGTGGAATGCGTAGGAGTAGAGTAAAAGTAAAGAAGTAAAGAGGCCGAATGGAGGAGGCTCATTCTTTATCCTCGTGTTGCAGATGGTCTGTTTAACTGTTTTCTCACTAGTGAAGCGTTCAGTTTTTCCACTTACAAAGTCCGCCATGTAATTAGCAAATGTGCCACGGCGCGACGCAACTATCTCTTGAAGGGAATGGGGGATGAGACACTGATTGGTTTAATGCATGTTATACTCAAAACACACCCATAACTTAATAAGAGAATAAGCACAACCCTGTGAGACCATACACGGGTGCAAAGCGTATTTTTCAGCTTTTAAAATAGCAAAAGTGGATTCGGACATGCCCTTAATGTTTTTGCGCCATGCGCGTTAGACTTTGCGTCTATCGTTAAAATAAAGCCCCTTATGTTTATGAAATATATTGGGAACATAAACATATGGGAAATATTTTTAATAGAATGCACATGTAATGATATAATACAGTTGCTTTATCAACGTTTTTAATAGAACTTTTATTTATTTATTGTATTTAAAAAAACTTGTTGTACTTTAAATATCATAGGATATCGCAATACACGTATAAGAATGATACAAATACCAAGTCATTTTTCTTGAAGCAGTTCTGCTTTGTTAGTTTTCTCGATTGATTTGAGAGATTCAGCAGAGAATTAATGTAAGTGCAGTTTATCAGAAAATAGATTTTTTTTAAAGCATCATGCCCATTGATTTGCACTGCGGTTTTATGCATGTTTGATCACCCTGGGTTACTTTCTGTCACAATCAATTACTACTCTCTCAAATTCATAATACCTAATGGGACAAAAGTCTATATATACAAGTTTGCTCATGTTTAAGAGCAGTGCCCTGGCTCCTCATGGCCTTTTGCCTCTAATAAATGATAATTGTCTTTGGTTGAGCATGCAGTAATATAATGAGCTGAATTGCCATAAATCAAGTAATGCAGGCAAGCGAGTTTGCATCGCTTTCCCAGACTCATCGAGATGGCAACACGCAAATAACAAGAACATTAACCATTAAAAATAATTGGTGCAGTAGTTATCTGCAATAGATTTATGTAACAAAGTGTTTACGAGATGGCCAGTGGAGAAATAAAGTAAGGCAATTTATTCGGTTGGGGTCAGATGAGGGTTTACCACAGTCGTTCCCGTGTCTCTGCGTGTGTTTACTTGTGTTTTTATGTTTACTAGCAACATTTTCATTCCCATTTCATTTAGTGTGAATTTCGGGAGTAAATTACATTGAACTGCAAATAATTTACGAATTAATTTTTTTATTTTTTATTTTATTTTTTGTTTTTATTAATTTTATTTAATTATTTAGTTTTTAATTAAATAATCCCCCCCCCCCTAATTTCTGTATAACAGAGAGAAGATAGTACATTTCTAAACATAATAGTTTTAATAACTCATTTCTAATAACTGATTTATTTTATCTTTGCCATGATGACAGTAAATAATATTTGACTAGATATTTTTCAAGACACTTCTATACAGCTTCAAGTGACATTTAAAGGCTTAACTAGGTTAATTAGGTTAACTAGGCAGGTTAGGGTAATTAGGCAAGTCATTGTATAACGATAGTTTTATTCTGTAGACTATTGAACAAAATATAGCTTAAAGGAGCTAATAATTTTGACCTTAAAATGTTTTTAAAAAAATTAAAAACTGCTTTTATTCCAGCCGAAATCAACAAATAAGACTTTCTCCAGAAAAAAAAATATTATCAGACATATTGTGAAAATATCCTTGCTCTGTTATATTTATTTTATATTTATTTATTTATAAATATATATTTATTTATTTTGTGTGTATTTTTTTAATTTATTTTAAAGTGGGTAAAATGACAAATCAATTATTAAAAAAGGAATTTATCAGAATTAACAAATTATTTTCAGCAGGTCACGAATAACCCTTCAAAACTCTAAACATAATCTTAAAAGTCTTAACATTTTTAAACTACAATGAATGTTACTATGCAGAAAGAGAAATATTATTATACTGTAGTTAATAGTTAATCTGGAGGAACAAAAACAACCTTTGACCACAAATTTGCTTATGATGCTAATATCACATTAAAATACCAAACACAACATTATTTTGATGACGTCTAAAAACAAAGCAAATGCAAAAAAACAAAAACAAAAAAAAACTCTTACTTAGTTTTCACTAAAGGGTATTTATAGTACAGCATTATTATTAGAATTAAATCATTTCCCAAAAACTGTTCACTAGTTTACTCTGTACTCTAGATGCGTGTGTGTGTATGTCTATGCCTGCAGAGTGTGTGTATGTGTTTGTCAGTGGTTCTTGTGTGGAGGTGAGGGGTCCTGACAGCTCCCCAGCCTGCGTCCATCAGCGTGCTAATTTAATTATCCTAATTACCCCCCTCCCCATCCTTCCCCTCGCGCTGGCTGGCTTGTCACAATGTCAGAGTGAGGATGTAGAGCTTTGTTAGCGTTCGTTAACAGCTAACGAGGTCTGCTTTGTGCTTCCTCTCTCTTTTCCTATCTCTCTGTTTATATCTTGGTCTCTTCCATAGGCTTATCGGCTTGACCGTCACTTTATGTTTTTGAATAATATATATTTTTGTAGTGGATTTACACTGTTAGATTCCACGTAATCGATTTGTGTTGGGGCAACATGAAAGAATTATTTTCTTTTCTTAGTTAATTTATAAATTTTTACATATTTAAGTGGATTATACATAAAACCATTAAGTTGTCCCAAAAAAAACTTTAGGAATATATCATTTTTTCATTGTTGGATTGGAGTTAATTTGTCTATTTCTAATATTTGTCAATCAGAATGAAATGAATTAGTGTAGGGCTGGGCGATATGGCAAAAAAAAAATCTCGATTTTTGCATAAAGTTTGACCGATTCACGATTTCGATTTCGATTTTTTATTAATTTTTTTTTTTACTGTGCAACTACCTTACCAGCTTACCTTGTTCATTTAAATTTAAATAAATGCTGAAACTAGTTTTTTTTCATGCTCACTTGTAAAAGAAAAACAATAGTGTGACTAAACGCGGTTATGGCACTCTCTCATATAGGGATGCTAAACATAGCTACAATAGAAGTCACAGCAGGTCATACTGTATGTTGTGCAGCTTTGGGCAAATTTTATTTGGAGAGAAAATGATCAAAATGTAACTTGAAGATTAAAAAGGATTGCTGGGGAAATAAATATTTCAAATCTCTGTACATAACAGAAAAATAAACAATGATAATGCAACAATAGTTTATCTGTATTAGTGGCATGGCAGAAATATATATTTAGACAGGCCTTGTCAAAGTGAGCGGGCACTTTCACTAATAAAAAATATAGCACTTAAATTATTTCATAACAATCAATAAAATAACAGCGGTTTTATATCAAAAGTTGGTAATGATATAAAATATACTACATTTTGATGGTAAAATATAACCATTTAAACGATTTTAGTATTTAAACAATAAATAACGAATGCATCAAGTTAAATATAAAAAAAACGTATGAAACAACACATAGCATATCAGGATATAAAGGACTATATTTAGCAGAATGCTGCTCTTTTTATCTTTGTAATTTTATAGTTTTATTTTTGTTATTTTAATTATTTTTTGTCTTCATAAATAACTAACGAGCTATAGACAAATATCTGCTTGACGTTTTAGAAAATATTTGTGCGTAGCTCCACCACCCAGTATCACCTAGAAAAAAAACCCCCACAGAAACCTATTACATATCTATATATATTTAAATGTCTATCTTATATTTAACTGAATCGGCCTATAGCTGAAATGTTGGAAATTGCTTAATTTATTTTTATAAAACATTTGTTAATATGTATTGATATTTTTTGGAGTAAAAACTGCCGACATTTAAGAATCCATATTTATTTTATTCATTCATTCATTTTACTTGTTTATTGGTACATATATGGGTTATGATTTAATTCATACAGTACCTTGACAGCTACTGTCCCACTCCGTAATTCAAGCAAAAGTCCAAATTAAAGAAAGATTTGACTTTCTGCGGTGACCGACATTTACAACACGCCGTAACCGTCCTTCAGGTGGTGCGCGGGTCCCCGTCTCGCAGCTCGCGCGGGAGAGACAGACGGCTGCGGGACGCGAACAACAGCACGACGCGCGTGGAAACATTCGCGAAGCTGGCTGGCTGGCTGACTGCGGGGCTGTTGTTGCTCTAGCGGGAAAATGTCCCGGTGTTCCCAATGGCCGGTCCGCCCTGGCGCGCTTCCGCTAAACCAGCTGTGGGAGCACATCAACAGAACCGCGACGTCAACACACAGAATCAGCACAATTCAGCACGGTTGTCTAACAGTTTAGAACGGTTTGGCACGATAGTGGAAAGCGGCTTTAATATTTTTATAAAAAAATCGCGATTCCTCGATTTTGTAAAAAATAAAATCGTCTTAAAACGTAAATTCGAATTAATCGAAAAAATCGCCCAGCCCTAAATTAGTGTATCTGCATAATTCTAAATCAAAAGATGAATGTGGAGTAACAAATGCATGAACTAAAATTATAATTATGTAATTAAATCACAGTATGACTACTATTAAAAAGCAACTTTTGATGCAAATATTGCACTCAAAAAAAAAAAAACACTTGCTGTTTGTTCAATATACAGTATTTATTTAAATCGAGCTGAAACAACACAATTCTTGAGTTTTTTTTGGGACAACTTAAATGTTTTATGTTTAATTCACTTAAATTTGTACAAACTAATAAGTAAAATTATCATGTATAAGAAATTAAGAATTACATTTATACTTAATGGGTATCAAAAGTTGGACTTTTGTATTTAAAGGGTCCATATTGGTACCTCAAACGTGTATATATATGTATATATATATATATATATATATATATATATATATATATATATATATATATATATATATATATATATATATATATATATATATATATATATTAGGGCTGGACGATATGGCAAAAATTTATATCACGATATATTTTTTTATTTCGGTCGATACGATATAATTCCGATATCGATATGGACAATATTAAAAAGAAAGGAAAAACTCCCAAGAACGCACACAATGGATGTCTGTACCTACAAATGTCTGCAAAGTGAATTTGCAAAGTCGATAATACCTCCAGACTCTTACAACTTTTTTTTAAAATAAAAACAGTACAAAAAAATTTGTTCACTTTTTATTTGTATTTAGCCTATTCAAACAAGAAATGTGAAATAAACTATCAAATAAATAAAACTCTCAGAAAAATTCAGAAAAAATATGCAAAATAGTTTTTTAGAAAAATAAGTGTTGTAGTATAACCAGCAGGACAGCAGTGACGTGTGATCTGAGTTTGATGGCAGTATAATGAGTTAGAGGGAAGTTATTGACAGCTTTTGTAGTATTGGTTTTTGCGTTTTGCTCTTTGTAGACGGTCCCTAAGCATCGGTCTCTTTGCCGCCTGCGCATAGAGATCAATATAATGCGTCCAGCGCGTAGGAAAGCTCATTTTTAGGAAAATAAGGTTGTAGGTGGTTGTATACATTGCGACAGTTGAAAAAATGAGCTATTTGTGTAGGAACAATGTTTCGGTCATGAGTTATTGATCCGGAAAAGACGAATCTGCGAATCTGTTGCTAACTTTACTGAACTGAACCACTTCTACACCACTGCATTAGTCTTTCCTTTCTTATCAACTATTTCGTCTGCATTCTTACTTGTGGAAGCTTGTTCATTCGCATATGTATTCAGAGCACTCATTTTGTAGCTAAAACTTTTTGCGGCGCAGCTTAACCACCTGCTGTGCTGAGCGCTGGCAGCGTGTCTGTGTTGTTCGTCATCACGTAAGTGACGTCAGATCACGCTCTTTCTGACGGCTGAGCACTGAACGTCATTCAGTGACAAGTGATACATGTATAAGATCTTATATAAATAATAATATATCTATTTATATATATGCAAATTTATATCGAAATATCGGAAATGGGTTCAAAAATCATATCATCGTTATTGAAAAAAATTCTATCGCGATATATATTGATATCGAATTATTGTCCAGCCCTAATATATATATATAAAACCTAAACATTTTAAGAGGGAAAAAAAAATATTGTGTTGTTTTCAAAAATAATATGTCAAAATTAAGTGAGTTTTTCCTTAAAACAAGCAAAATAATTGGCTAATGGGGTAAGCAAAATAAACTTATTTTAAAGTGAACACATTCAACGCGCTCAGAAATAAAGGTACGCGAGCTGTCACTGGGGTGGTACCTTTTCAAAAGGGACACATTTGTACTTAATGTGTATGGATCTTTACGGTATAAATTTGTACCTTTTGAAAAGGTACCACCTCAGTGACAACTCTCGTACCCTTATTTCTGAGAGTGTACAAGGTTTTTGTAGCATAATATACAACACCAACCCAGACAATATATCATTTTAAATGATTACAACTGTTATTAAAAGTCTTTTTTTCAAACTTTTCAAGGTTAAAATTTGTTGGAAGAAAGATCAAGTTACCATAATGCAATTCAAAAGCATAAAATAAATAAATAAATAAAAACATGAATCACAATATACAGAAACAACTAATTTACACATATATATTTTTTTTTTTACAGTGTAGCTCAAGTTGGTATTCTCAATTAATGCATTAAAAAGTGACAGTCAATAATATGTTTACCAATTCCTTATCACCACGACCAGGCTTTATGTAAGTGTCAAAGTCCAGTATGTGACTATACAGTTTTTTGTGTGTGTTTTTATAAACAATTTTGGCTACACAGAGAAAACATGTTATGCAGAAACTTAATGCAAAAAAAAAAAAAGCTGCAAAATAAATCTCTTACATCATTTTGCGAGTATACTAAAGTCAGTAAGCACAAAAACAGCAAACACACTGCCAAAAATGATTTTCTTGCTGAGAGTTTTTGACTTGTTTCTTGTTTAAATATCTACAAATTCTTTAATTAAGAAGCACACTTTTAAAAAAATGCTGGGTTCCACAATTAATTCATGATGTCCCAACACTAATCGATTAAGTTAACATAACTTATGTGGATTGAACATAAAACAAAAAATCGTCAGAATTGTGTTATTTCAGCTCATTCTAAATAAGTACACGGTAAAAAAAAGTTGACTCAACTCAAAGTTGCAAGGCAACTTACTGCAGAGCAAAGTACTGCACTTGACTTGATTTAAGTTGAGTAAACTAAAAATGTCCTTAAGCTGGTTGCCTTAATTTTAAGTTGATTCAATAGTTTTTTTTTACAGTGTAGTTTAGGGATGCTCAAAATAATCGAGTAACCGTTAACCAAAAGGGTGCGTTTTTAACAGTTAATGGTATCAATTAAATGGTTAAAAATATAATTTAATATATTTTTTAAGTTTGGCTACATTAGGGGTCGATCACAGCGAATGCGCTTTTTGCGTTGATAGACGGATATTTTGAATGGTTTACTATAACGGCTGCGAGTGTTTTGCTCGCTGCTTATGCGCCCTGCGCGACTCGTGTTTTTGCTGTTGCGCTATGTGTGCTCGCAATTGAAAAAAGTTAACCCTGAGCGAAAAAAGCGTGTTATGTCAGTCGTGTATTTTTCATTCTTCAATCAAATGAAATCAGAGGCGGTTCATTAATTAAATGCATAGGCCTACTTTCTGTGGAGCGATCAATTTATTTAATTCTTTTTATTCTGTTTATTCTTTATTTCTATGCTGTTGGAAACACTGCAGGTGCGTGAAGACGTTCTGTTGTTAAGATGTTCTGTTGTCAATATGTTCGCATGTTAAAATAAATCTGAATTTGAAAATGTAATATTTAATGTGTCAGACACAAAATAGACACGTCAATTATTTTTTTCAATTAAATAATATTTTAATATTAATCTGGCCAGTTAACCGTTAATATTCGATTAACGAGCGGCAGTTGTTGGGTAGCAAATTTATCCGAAATGAGTGTAGTTTGAACAAGCAGCAAAAATCATTTTTTGAGTGCATTTTCTAGACAAGCAAACATTTTGTCTTGTTTTTAGAAATAAAATGTCAAAGTTAAGTGAGTTTTTCCAAAATAATCTGCCAAGTAATACAGTTGCAATCAGAATTATTGAACCCCCTTTGAATTTTTTTTCTTTTTAAAATATTTCCCAAATGATGTTTAACGAACAAGGAAATTTTCACAGTATGTCTGATAATATTTTTTCTTCTGGAGAAAGTCTTATTTGTTTTATTTCGGCTAGAATAAAAGCAGTTTTAAATTTTTTAATACCCATTTTAAGGGCAAAATTATTAGCCCCTTTAAGCTATATATTTTTTCAATAGTATTACAGAACAAACCATCGTTATACAATAACTTGCCTAATTTCCCTAACCTGCCTAATTAACCTAGTTAAGCCTTTAAATGTCACTTTAAGCTGTATAGAAGTGTCTTGAAAAATATCTAGTGAAGTATTATTTACTGTCATCATGGCAAAGATAAAATAAATCAGTTATTAGAGATGAGTTATTAAAACTATTATGTTTAGAAATGTGTTGAAAAAAGTTTCTCTCCGTTAAACAGAAATTGGGGAAAAAAATAAACAGGTGGGCTAATAATTCAGGGGGTTGAATAATTCTGATTGCAACTGTAAGTAAATACATAAACTTATTTCAAAGTGAAAACATTCAGGAAAACAAGCATTTTTTTTGCAGTGGTGTTCTCTTAAACATCTCTGATTGGCTAATGCGTTCATAAACTCAACAGAAATGTGTGTGATTGGTTTAAATGTCTAGCGCAAGCAAACAAATGTGGAAAAAGTTGTTCAGTCTGAAGAAGCGTGCACAGATCTAAATGTAATGCTGTGAATTATTTTATTTTTTCATTTGATTTCAAGCATAACAGTCTTAATTGTTTAGTTTTGTGTATTTATTTATTTATCTTTTGCTACATCTATATTCATTTCGATGACATTTTTTTTTTCTTTTTTTTTTTGATGACATGTCAATCCCTGTTAATTTCCAACCCTGGTTGTCACTTTTTGCATCATCAATTTGCTATTGGACAACTATTGGTATTTTCCTACCCAGAGACCCACTAATACTGTTTTATTGTGTAACACAGTGAGATGGTCAATTTATTTCTTGAACATGTAGAGAATTTGATCGCAAACCTCATAATAGTGTTCATTTGTTATGATGTTGCTGTAACTTAGGAAGACACAACAGTTCTCTTGCATTTTCCCAATTACCATGTCTGGATACAGGGTTATTCAATCAAAGCAATGTGTCTTAGTCATGGATACAGAATGAAATTGCTATCAGCATGCCATAACTATCACTGTTTTAATTCCCTCCATCCGGCTGGGAGTTTTCTTGTGTTTTGTGTGGCTAGAAGTCTGCGTTTGCATGAGTGTGTATTTTGTGTCTTGTATAGCAGGTCTAATTACTGAACGGTAAGTGCAGGAGCTCTTTGACCTTTCTGCAAGATTTCCTGGCGGGTGCTTCATCTGCTTTGCTGTCCTCCAACTCATTAGCTAATATTTATAGCACTCTGCTGCTTACCGCTCTGACAGCAGCCTAATAAACCCACCCGTGTCTTTATTTAGTCCCATTTACCTGTTCTGTCCATTCCTACTTCTTGCTCAGTGTAGCCTCTTTTCTTTTTTCTCGTCTTTGCTGGTTTCTCTCTGGGGGTTGAGGATAAAGGTCAGGCTGTTGTATCCGCTCAGTGTTTAGAAGAGAGGTCATAACCTGTGTTGCAGAGCCGGGGGTCCTGGTCTTTGTTCAGCAGGTTCTCTGATCTGTTGACCTTGGCATAGTGTAATTGAGGGAATGAATAGACATAGCAATGCACCAAGCCAATAAGACATGTTAGAGTGAGGATATGGACGTGGATTGCTAGTGTGTATTGATGATTACCTGATGAACAGATCTGTGTAGTTTAAAGCATCTTGAGAATAATTCATGATAGATGGAATTTTTCAGCATCATCTACGGTAGGTTTTCATTTGATGTCTCAAGTGTAATGTAAATTGTATTAGTTAATGTCCATCTATCCATCTTAGGTATAATCCATCCATCCCCTCATCGTATCCCCTCTTCTTTCATTTTTAAAATGTTCGCTTCATATGTGCATCCATCTATTCATCCATCCTTCCATCTATCCTGCCATCCCTCCTTCATTCTTTCCATGTATTATCCACAAGTCCATCCATCCATCCATCCATCCATCCATCCATCCATCCATCCATCCATCCATCCATCCATCCATCCATCCATCCTTTTCCTTCCCATGTATCATCCATCCATTTATTTTCCCTTTTCCTAGCTGTATCCCCTCTTCTTTCATTTTAAAAATGTTTCCTTCATATGTGCATCCATCTATTCATCCATCCTTCCATCTATCCTGCTATCGCTCCTTCATTTTTTCCATGTATTATCCACAAGTTCATCCATTCATCCATCCATCCATCATCCATCCATCCATCCATCCATCCATTCATTCGTCATTTTCCTTCCCATGTATCATCCATCCATTTATTTTCCTTTTTTCTAGCTGTATCCCCTCTTCTTTCATTTTAAAAATGTTTCCTTCATATGTGCATCCATCTATTCATCCATCCTTCCATCTATCCTGCTATCGCTCCTTCATTTTTTCCATGTATTATTCACAAGTTCATCCATTCATCCATCTATCCATCATCCATCCATCCATCCATCCATTCATTCGTCATTTTCCTTCCCATGTATCATCCATCCATTTATTTTCCCTTTTCCTAGCTGTATCCCCTCTTCTTTCATTTTAAAAATGTTTCCTTCATGTGCATCCATCTATTCATCCATCCTTCCATCTATCCTGCTATCGCTCCTTCATTTTTTCCATGTATTATCCACAAGTTCATCCATTCATCCATCCATCCATCATCCATCCATCCATCCATCCATCCATCCATCCATCCATCCATCCATTCATTCGTCATTTTCCTTCCCATGTATCATCCATCCATTTATTTTCCTTTTTTCTAGCTGTATCCCCTCTTCTTTCATTTTTAAAATGTTCGCTTCATATGGGCATCCATCTATTCATCCATCCTTCCATCTATCCTGCCATCCCTCCTTCATCTTTCCATGTATTATCCACAAGTCCATCCATCCATCCATCCATCCATCCATCCATCCATCCATCCATCCATCCATCCATCCATCCATCCTTTTCCTTCCCATGTATCATCCATCCATTTATTTTCCCTTTTCCTAGTTGTATCCCCTCTTCTTTCATTTTAAAAATGTTTCCTTCATGTGCATCCATCTATTCATCCATCCTTCCATCTATCCTGCTATCGCTCCTTCATTTTTTCCATGTATTATCCACAAGTTCATCCATTCATCCATCCATCCATCATCCATCCATCCATCCATCCATCCATCCATCCATCCATTCATTCGTCATTTTCCTTCCCATGTATCATCCATCCATTTATTTTCCTTTTTTCTAGCTGTATCCCCTCTTCTTTCATTTTTAAAATGTTCGCTTCATATGTGCATCCATCTATTCATCCATCCTTCCATCTATCCTGCCATCCCTCCTTCATCTTTCCATGTATTATCCACAAGTCCATCCATCCATCCATCCATCCATCCATCCATCCATCCATCCATCCTTTTCCTTCCCATGTATCATCCATCCATTTATTTTCCCTTTTCCTAGTTGTATCCCCTCTTCTTTCATTTTAAAAATGTTTCCTTCATGTGCATCCATCTATTCATCCATCCTTCCATGCATCCTGCCATCACTCCTTCAGTCTTTCCATGTATTATCCACAAGTCCATCCATCCATCCATCCATCCATCCATCCATCCATCCATCCATCCCATGTATCATCCATCCATTTATTTTCCCTTTTCCTAGCTGTATCCCCTCTTCTTTCATTTTAAAAATGTTTCCTTCATATGTGCATCCATCTATTCATCCATCCTTCCATCTATCCTGCTATCGCTCCTTCATTTTTTCCATGTATTATCCACAAGCTCATCCATTCATCCACCCATCATATATCCATCCATCCATTCATTCGTCATTTTCCTTCCAATGTATCATCCATCCATTTATTTTCCTTTTTTCTAGCTGTTTCCTCTCTTCTTTCATTTTTAAAATGTTCCCTTCTTATGTGCATCCATCTTTTCATCCATCATTCCATCTATCCTGCCATAGCTCTTTCATTCTTTCCATGTATTATCCACAAGTTCATCCATTCTTTTCCTTCCTATATATCATCCATCCATTTATTTTCCCTTTTCCTAGCCGTATCCCCTCTTCTTTCATTTTAAAAATGTTTCCTTCATATGTGCATCCATCTATTCGTCCATCCTTCCATCTATCCTGGTATCGCTTCTTCATTCTTTCCATGTATTATTCACAAGTTCGTCCATCCATCCATCCATCCATCCACCCATCCATCCGTCCTTTTCCTACCCATGTTTCATCCATCCATTTATTTTCCCTTTTTCTAGCTGTATCCCCTCTTCTTTCATTTTTAAAATGTTCCCTTCATATGTGCATCCATCTATTTATCTATCCTTCCATCAATCCTGCCATTGGTCCTTCATTCTTTCCATGTATTATCCATCCATCCATCCATCCATCTGTCCATCTATCTTATGTATTATCCACCCATTTATTTTTCATGTTCTTAGCTATATCCCTTTCTTCTTTCATTTTTAAAATGTTCCCTTCTTATCTGCATCCATTCTTCATCTATCCTTCCATCTATCCTGCCATTGCTCATTCATCCTTTCCATGTATTATCAACAATTTCATCCATCCGTTCATCTATCCATCCATCCATCCATCCATCCATTTTTCTTTCCTAGATATCATCCATCCATTTATTTTCCATTTTTCTAGCTGTATACCTTTCTTATTTCTTTTTAAATGTTCCCCTTATATCAGCATCCATCCTTCATCCATCATACCATCCATCCATCCATCCATCCATCCATCCATCCATCCATCCATCCATCCATCCATCCATCCATCCATCCATCCATCCATCCATCCATCCATCCATCCATCCATCCATCCATCCATCCATCCATCATTTTCCCTTGTCCTAGCTGTATCCTTCATCCATCCTTCCATCTATCCTGCCACCACTCCTTCATTCTTTGTGTATTATCCATCCATCCATCCATCCATCCATCCATCCATCCATCCATCCATCCATCCATCCATCCATCCATCCATCCATCCATCCATCCATCCATCCATCCATCCATCCATCCATCCATCCATCCATCCATCCATCCATCCATCCATCCATCCATTTTCTCTTTCTTAGCTTTATTCCTCTCATTTCATTTTAAAAATGTTTTCTTCTTATCTGCATCCACCTATTCTTACATTCTTCCATTTATCCTGCATTACTCATTCATTCTTTCTATGTCTTATCCACAATTTCATCCATCCATACTTTCCTAGGTGTCATCTATCCATTTATTTTCCCTTTTCCTAGCTGTATCCATTTTCTTTCATTTTAAAATCTTCCCTTCATATCTGCATTCATCCATCCTTCCATCTATCCTGCCATCACTTTCATTCTTTCCATGTATTATCCATCCATCCACCCTACCATCCATCCATCTATTCATCCATCCTTCTATCCATCCATCCTTCCATACTTCTTTCCATTCTTTCTTCCCTCTAAATGTAATGCATTTCAACGTAAATTTAAACTATGTATACCCAAAAGGAAGTTTTAATGGTACACAATAAACATGGAGCAGGCTGACAATTTATAAAGTGCTGAGATGTTTCACTGGTAGTTTGTTTGTTTGTCATTGGTCAGTCCATTCTGTATTCATGCTCTCAGGCTTGAGGGTGCAGTCCCAAACATTCAATCTAATAACCAAACAAAAAAAGGGGTATCAAGTGAGTTTGAATTACCGTATTCATAAAAACTATACAAACATGATTATTACTAGTGATCTATAGTATTCTATATTATGTTTGGCTAAAATGTTCACTCTGGAATTGATTGTAAATTTCACAATTAATTGCAAGAAACAAATTTAATTTAACATGAAACACTAGAAATCACAATTTAACACAAACACAAGAATAATTAATTTATAAAGCTATTCCAGAAAATTCTTTTATTTTATTCTATTACACAGTAAATATGGCAAAAAACTAAATATTGGAATGTCACTTCATATATCTTGCAGCTTTTCTGTTGATGTTCAATTTTTCCTAACTGTGTCAGTAATGATCTATTACTGCATATGTAACAACAACCACTAACAGATATCAACCAATATAGTTGAGCATATTCTTATTGGCTTTAATAGTAACCACGATTCTCTGAATCTGACCAAAAAAAGCAGCTCTGATGGAGTGAAAGGTGCTGTTCTCTGATGCCTGCGCTGCTTCTGCTTCTGTCTGCACTGTTCAGGCCTCCTGCCATAAATCTGATCAAACGGCAAATGTTTCCGGCAGGATAAATGGCTGCCTCTCACAGGGGAGCCAAGATTGATAGTCAAAGTTAAATTGTATTAGCTGTGCAGTTTAAATATTTAACCCAGTCTTATCATAACTGCTCTTAACACTTAAAGTAAAATACAGCAGGGACGTCTTGAAAGGGATCTGTGGACATATATCTCTCACCACCTCCACGCTCCTGCAGTGCTATTGTCCAATAATATCTAAATGGCTTGACTTATTATGAATGGACATTATAAGGGTCTCCAGAAGATTCAGGGTTATGACTTTTAGTGTTAGTGTTTGTAAACGGCATTGCTATTAACAATAGGGGTCAAATCACATGATTATTTTTAAGGGAGTCTGTTAATTGACTTTTTTATCAGTCTGTCAATATAATGCATACATGCATAGATTCACATTATTTTCAATGACGAATATTGATTTCTATATATTTTAAAGAACATGAAGTATAAAAAATCACGGTAATAAGCTGCCATTATATTGTAATAAAGTTTTGGGATCTTGCACATTATCTGCTATATTTGACCAAAATAGTATTACATCAGCCATAGACTAGTTATAGACAGTTGTTTTAACTAAAGCTCCATTGATTAAGGTGTTGTGTTTTTGTTAGGAAGATGGTCAAAGACTATAGAATACACAAGACTTGTCACTCGTATAGTTTTGAATGGGGAAAAGTGTAACGGTCAAAATGGCGAATGAAGCCCCGCCTACTAGTATAGGAGCCAATCATCGATCACTATAGACTGACGTTTTCTGGGGGGAAAGCTCGGACCAGACGTGTGCTTTTTCGACAGTTTGGTGGTCAACAAATATACTGCAATCTCAGCGTATAAGAATGAGAATAAGAAATATATCCACATAAAGCTTGAAATCTGTACTTTTGAATGAACCAAGTGGACTTGAAAGCAAAAGGGTTTTGCACACATAAAAACAAAGAGTCGCTGTCATTTCTGGAGGAGATTCGCCATCAAGACCAAGTTGTGGATTACTTTAGAAGAGCAGCGCGATCTGACGAAGCGTTATGCAGAGAATGATAATGTGTGGAACGGCCATAAATGAGGTTGGTGTCGTGATCTTGTTTCTTTCAAGTGCACATGCACAGTAGCTTGGGCAACCTGAAAATATGGGGATTTTTGTTTGATTCGAATGTTTAGAAACAAAACTTATAACACAGCTGTTGTTTAATTTTATTGGTGATTCCAAATATGTAATGTAATCGTAAGATTGGCAAACAGTTTTGGAGAGTTTGATGTTTCCCCATTCAGACAGAATGCCCGAGCATACTGCCAGAGAGGTGTTTCGAAGATGGCCGGCGAGTAAAATGATTTGCCTCAAAGGGACGTTGGACTGCTTTACAAAGTGCACTCTTAAAATGTTGCCATGTCCACTTATTAGAAAAACACTGGCTTATTGGAAATATGTGCTTTAGCTTACATTTTTGTGAAAATGCAAAATCGTACTTTGACATATATTTGAATTCTGTTTTTATATGCTGTGCGGCAGAATGATGCCAATATTTTTAGTTTTTTTCCACACTTCCACACTGTTCTTTGGATAATACCAAATAAATATCACAAAATAAGTTAACCATTTCTATGATTTCTAATTGAATACATTTGGCTCACCTATCTATCTCCAACTGGACAACTTTACTGGTTGGGTCAGTTTGCTCAGTAGCTCACTTTGTTTATTGTAGTTATACAAAATTAACGAAGTTCAAGTCCATGAAAGGTTCTACAAAAGTGATAAAAGTAAAACTATGTGGCTGCAGTGCACTTTTCTCCTACATTTGTTTTGAAAAACACTATTGGTTTGGTTCAGGGAAGGGTTAAGGAAATCTGTAATCTAGGTCAGTGGTAACCAAAGTGGGGTTCGGGACTCCCTGGGGGGTCGTAGGAGAATGACCGGGGGTCGCTTAGTGATTTCCAAAAGTTAAATAAATTTTATTAAACTATTAGAATAACAATATTTTAGCCATAACCCACAGAGGATAAAAGTAGTAGTTTTTAATAATAAAACAACAACATGCAAATGAAAAGCCATTAGCCTTTAAATTATTTTTTATAGGATTGGTGTGTTAACGCTAGATTAACAACACAGCAATAGCGTCATCTGCAGCAGATTGATTTTATAACACCAGTTTAAATTTTGACACCTTTATGGCAATCAAATGCATTAAAAATAAATACAGGCCACAACTGAATCTTGAGAATGATCTCTGATTAGCGGTCTCCAAAATTAAACCAAGAATAGACTTGTGCTGAAAACATTGTGTCCACCAGTCTCTTTAGTTGAGGTTAATATTAAATTAAACAAATTAATAAATGACTATAAAAATGATATGGTTGTTAGACTGTTGCACTTTTTTTTGTGTTGTCAATATGCTCATGTTCATATAGGACTATTGTTGTATGAGCAACGTTTGCATATTTATAACCACCTAAGAGGAATTTGGGGGTTGTGAGTCACTGACATTGTTTTTTAGGGGTTTGCGGGCTGAAAAGTTTAGGAACCCCTGGTCTAGGTAATCTGCAAGACAAGCCCTGCTGTCTTGTGGACATGTAAATGAACGACGTGTATCTAAAACGTACAACAAAAGTAATGTATTTCAGATGTAGCAAAATATAGACAGTAGCTATGTTTCCATCTACCTCTTTTTATGCGCATTAATGATATGCCCATAAAAAAATGGTTGATGGAAATGCCATGATGCGCATACATTATGAAAATGTGCATAAAAAAACATATGCGCATATCTGAATAGGATAAAAAAATGTGAATACGCTATGATGGAAACACTTTTACCAAACAAATTCCAGTATAAGTCATGTGATTTTGTTATAAGTGATCGTGTGATGATAAAAATGTGTTTGAATGGACAAACCAGTAGGCTGAGCACATTGTAAAGCATCTGAAATGTTGTTTTGGTCATTCTAAAACGCCTTAACCATTTCAGTATTAGTGTTATCATATTATTAATTACCTCCAGAATCAACGCCTGTGCTCCGCGTCTCATGCCTTCAAACGCCACCACGCGTTCATTGCGTGTTGGCGTTTTGTCTTCTGAGGCACAAGTAATTTATTAAATAAAGAAAAGATTCAGACAGCTTCTCCTACCTCAGCAAATTTCACTTTCATTTTTGATATTTTGTGTCAGTTAATCAGGAAGTGACGATTTTGTTCTCTTTGACTCATTGGATGGAAACTCTGCTTTATTCGCACGTCTTTTATGCGATATTTCTGTTTTGCGCATAAATTTAATTTGAATGGAAACATAGCTAGTGTTCTCTAATGGGTTTGTCATTGGAAATGTTCAACAAAACATACGCGGAGCAACATATTTTATGTTTTACAAAAATATTTTAAAAGTTCTAATTAGACTGGGCTGTATTGTAAGCAATGTTAATTAAGCTTTTTTTGTGCTTAAGTAATCTCGTTTATAGATGTAATAAATTGTGCCACTGCATGTCTCTATAGTTTAGTATGTGGCATATTTAATTTTAAGAATAAGCATTTGGGTTTAAGTTAGTTATAAGCTTGTTTTATTTGCTATTGTGTTTTTCTTATAAGATCTGGCAACATAATTTAGTAAAGTTCTATATTGTTCTCTGTGATTCCCTGCACTATGTCTACAAAAGACACAAATTTAAATACAGCGCTAACAGCTAGTTGTTCAGTTTGGTTATACATTCTACATGTTGTTCAGTACACATTGTGCCACTTTTTGTACAAGTTAGCAAAACTGCTTAATTGCTTACAGCTACTACTACAAAACATTAGCTTTGTTTGCATCCAAAGATGCAAATTAAATTTATGCGCAAAACTGGAAATATCGCATAAAAGACGTGCGAATAAAGCAGCTTTTCCACCCAAGTAGTCAAAGAGAACAAAAACGTCACTTCCTGATTAACTGGTGCCAATTATCAAAAGTAAAAATGGAATTTGCTGCGGTAGGAGAAGCTGCGTGAATCTTTACACATCTTAATAAGTGACTTGCGCTTCAGAAAACAATGCTGCACACGTGGTGGTGTTTGAAGGCATGAGACACGGAGCACAGACACTCTTGACAATTCTGGAGGTAATTAATTATATAACAACACTAATATTGAAATTGTTATGACCAAAACAACATTTCGAATGCTTTATAATGTGCTCAGCCTTCTGGTTTATCCATTCACACACATTTTTATCATCACATGATCGCTTATAACAAAATCACATGACTTTTTTTTAATGCCCAAATCAAATTTTGTTTTGTTTACATTGTAGTTTATGTGCATTTCCTCTTATCGAATAATCCTACTCAGTAATGCGCATATGTTTTTTTATGCGTATTGTCAAAATTGATGCGCATCTTTTCCATCAACCGGTTTCTTTTTTTATGCGTATATTTTAAAATGCGCATAAAAATAGTAAAGTAACCATGCAGTGCACCAAAAAACCTTTCACAACCAACATGCTGAAACATAAAACAGGAAAAAAGAAATCAAAAAGTAAACTACATTAAATGGAATTGATTTCATGAAGAGAACGAATGTAAATTATCTCTTTTTTAACTTTTCAAAGTAGTTCAAACATCACGTGCATCATGTGAGGAAAAGTTTAGTATTTTGTCTTATATAATTGTTTTATTTTAATTAGCTAGCGGATTGAATAAAATATTTGTAATGACTGTATTGTTTGGCTACTTTCAATAAATGTAAAAAAAATCCTGGAAATAAATATTAAAAAAAAAATCATTGGCACTTTAATTATTGCCATTCACCAGTATGTGTAACGATACCGCTGATGCTGCTGCCTTTTCCTCTTGTTTGTCTAAATGAGAGAAGAAGCTCGTTTATGATTATAATTAGCCGATTAGCGTGGTAGCGTGTCACGACGACTCTAAATAAACACAGCTGTACATCGCTTGTGTCGGAGCGGCAGATGGGACAGGAAAAGCATGGAAGTAGCATTTTTGAGCCGAGTAGTGTGGCGTTTGCCCTTGGACAGTGCTCTCTCACCTGAAGGTAAATGTTTATGACGGAATCATCATTAAAACTCAGACATTTAATAGGTCCAATTAAAACAATGACTTCATTTACAACGGAATGAGAGCCGGCCCTATTTATTGGGAGCTGCGGTAATTGAGTTCTGGGCACTTGAGCTGTTAACTCTCTCCTGTCTCCTGAGGGCCACTTTGGTTTAAAGCTTTCCGGAAGTTTCTGAACACTAGAGGGCGAGTTTTATTTTGAGTCTCAAAGTGAAATCAGATCTAAACACCATTATATGCATGTTTAATCTGAGAATATCATTTCTGCGTTGACAGTTCTCAACTTAAGAGTTACTGTTAAACTCCGAGAGGGAATAAAAAGGCACTCGCTACTCTTCTTTCCCCCCCTCACCAGTGTCGGTTTTAAAGGATTTATGGGTTAAAAAATGAGCCGTTCTCCGTAAGCTTCTCTCTCCACATGATGGGATCAATGTCGTTAGTCGTGAGATGACAAAGCGGTTGAACATCTCTTGGCGGGCTGGGCTCAGATTGCCACAGGGGCCGTCAAGCGATCGATATGGACAGAGGCGAGCGATTGACTGACGCCGCCCTTTTCCTGGCACGGGCAAAGCATCCAGGGAAAAGAGAAATGGACTAGGGAGGGAAAATGTTGAAATAATGGGCCTTGGAGGCTTTGAGAGCGAGGCGAGTGGAGGAGAGTGATGGGTGAATTAGGGGTGGTCTGGGTTAGTGATTCCATACACGCTCTCATGAGGGGTAATGAAGTGGACCACTTTAACTGTCTTACTACACAACTGACGTTGTTTTTTTTTTACTTACTGTTGGTGTTTCTTTAGAACGTATACAGTATACTTCCCACTGACCTTTTCTATACTTTGTGATTGCAGTGGCTCAGAAAGTAGTTGCCATCCGGAAAAAGCAGCAGCTGTCAATCGGACCCTGTAAGTCCCTGCCCAATTCTCCAAGCCACTCCTCCGTCTGCGCAGCACCAGTGTCTGCAGTGCATATCAGCCAGGTGAGTTGCCTCACACTTAATCTGGATATTGTAGTGGGGTTGAATGATTTATGTAGGCTTATCAGTTGAAAGTTACACAGAGATGTACTGTGAAGTCTGTAAATATTAAATTCAATATTGATATTTTACTCTAAATTGAAGAAAGAAATACATTGTATTGTTTCACTATCAAAAAAGGTCAAAGAATGCATTTAGTTGCTCGTTTTTTGCATTAAACTTTTGCATAAATAAACAAATAAGCTTTATTTTTCAATTATTTATTAAGAAAAACTCCAACAACTCATAGTAATCATGTGCAGAAAAGTGGAAGAGGAAACACCCTCTCACAAATGGTAAATAAGGGCACGTGTCTACTTAAGTGGTTTCCCAAAGCTGAGCGTTTGTTTGTTTTTTTCCATTGTTGTCAATGTGATAGTCTAAAAATGCTGCTAGCACTTCTTCAACTGCACGTTTTGTGCCTCGATGCGCTATGAGTGTTTTAAAAATGTACCGCTTTCATTGATAACAACAGAAAATAAGAGCATTGTTTTGATGGACACACTCCTTTAGGGCTCATTCACACTGAAGGCGTCTTTGCTACTAAAAGACACTCAGTAGTGGGTTATAAAAAAAGTGCAGCGTAGCACAAGGTCCATGTGATGCAATTTTATGAACAATGTAATAACAATTAAAAATAGATTAAAACAATTACAAATTAAGTCAGGATATCTCGACAAAGCCACATTGAGCGTCGCCTCCGCCATGATATAATGGTAAATAAATGGTTTTCATGCCAACTTTCTACTATAAACAGAAGCTCGCAATGGTTGCCCTGCCTTCGGGCTCTTCTGAATAGTCCATTGCTTTTGGACCTGACAGTGATGGTCTTTGCTGTGTGTGAAAGTTGAAGGTCTTGAACTTGACACGCCGTCTAAAAAACGCGTTGGTCAAGTGCTTCAAAAGATGCAAGATGTGAGCATAACTTTCAAACATGTGCGTCAATCGTGTGTTTACATTGAAGAGCAATAGAAAAGTAAAAGTTCTATGTAAACCGCCTCGTAGTGTCTTAACATTTCAGATCATTGTTTTATTTATTTGTAATTAGGGTTGTCAAAAGTATTAACTTCAGTGTCAATAAATACTGATATTTTGAAAAAGTTGAATATGATTATTTCTTCACCGCTGTTCATTAAGCTTGAACAGAGATACACGGACACAGGAGTGTTTAAGAGCTGTGTCAATAAGCTGATCCATCAGCAGAAAGCTCTTATATATTCTCTTAGGTGGATCAGCTGAAAGATGTTGCTTTCAAACGCTCCAGTGTTGCTCCAAAACATGCACAACTGTGCTCAAATGTTAGTGGGAAATAAATTAATTTCTTTATAGGTTTGGTATCAAAATTGTTACTTTTGACAACATTTTAACATGACTAAAGAAAAGGTAACAATAAATTATGTATGAAAAAAAAAATTATTTTGCCAATATATTGGCAGATTTTGTGAAAATAATTAAGATCCCCAAAGAATAATGTTCTTAGTTTAATTGATCTTTATTTTTCATAATTATACCAAAAATACATTTAAAATTTTATTAAGATGCAATAAATGTCTTAACAAATTTTAAAAATCCATATGAGCCTTAGACAAATCCCCAAGAACTTCTGTTTCTAAAAAGTGGTATTAACCTAGATTTTGAATAATAACAATTATTTTGTCCTTATCAGTTTAACATGTTACATGTAAAAAGGATGAATAATAAAACCTAAAGAATAATAAAATAAAACCCAAGGTCTTTAGCATATCTCACACTTTAATCTAAACTAATTACACTAAAGCAAAGTACAAGGATGGCAAAAAACTCCAAACCTAATCTCAAGCACAAAATTTATCCAGATCAACATATCAAACAGAAATGTAGCATCAGATAACATGATTAAAAAAAATCTCAATGAAGTAGGCCAAAACACCTGCCTTGGCTTTAAACTGGGCACGTAAGACTTCAATTATAACACAGCTAAATCAGCCAAATCTGTCACACAGTGTCCAGTACAAATTTGTACACTGTAACAATCAGGAAGAAATCTATAAATCAAATAAATCAAACTCCAAAAACAAAATACATTAAGCATCTGAAAACTAACAAACATACAAACGACTGCTGACCGAGCTTCGTGATGTCAAAATGATGATTGACTGGAAGATCAACTAAAGCAGGGTTTCTCAACCATGTTCCTGGAGGACCACCAGTTCTACGTATTTACCAAACACACCTGATTCAGATTATCAGAAGAGATTTAAAGACCTGTAATGGGTGTGACAGACAAAGGAGACGTCCAAAATATGCAGTGTTGGTGGGTCTGCAGGAACGTGGTTGAGAAACACTAAACTAAAGCATAATGATTTAAAACTGATAACTGATGATTGACAAGAAGATTGACTTAAACCAGGGGTGTCCAAACTCGGTCCTGGAGGGCCAGTGTCCTGCATATTTTAGTTCCAACCCCAATTAAACACACCTGAATCAGCTAATCAAGCTGTTTGTAGGTATACTAAAAACACCCAGGCAGCTGTGTTGAAGGGAGTTGGAGCTAAACTATGCAGGACACCGGCCCTCCAGGACCGAGTTTGGACACCCCTGGACTAAACAATGGGTCTCATACTCTATTCTTGGAGGGCCGCATCTCTGCACAGTTTTGCTCCAACCCTAATCAAACACAGCTGATCAAACTAATCAAGGTGCTCAAGTTTGACATTTTAAATGTATGTTTTTAGTAGTATTATTATATTTCTGATGTTATTAGGAAACATGCTGGATTGTGTTTTTTAATATTGTTTTTGAGTGATTTTTTGTTTGTATGTGTTTGTTGTGTCCTGATGCTTCTGCTCTTATTTAATTGCCTCGGGCGGGATTATTAAAGTTGTTAAACTTAAACTTGAACACAAACCTGAAAGTAGAGAAAGAGTTAACACACAAGACAGTAGAGAGAGGAATAAAAAAAAAAAAAACAGAATCTGTACACAAAACACACATGGAACGAAAGAGTTGACATATGCTGTAGTAATTTGTCTCACAGTACTGCTGTTGTTGCTTGTTTTTCTTCTTATTTGTTAAAATAAAAACAGAGGATTATTATAATAATTACAGTAGCTTGATGACAAAAATCTGTCAGATGATGTTTTTGGTTAGTTTTTTGCTGTTGTGGTTTTGAAGCGAATTATGAGAAACCTGTATTAGCCTCTTTAGGGTTTTTGTAGCAGACATAGCAAAATTTGTTTTTTTTATTGACAAATAATGGTAGGAAACGGTTTATAAAATTTTAATTATGTATGATTATTTGCAGAGTGTGAATAATCACAAGTCAAGACAAAAAAAATGCATTGGGATCAAATATGTTTATATCATGTAATATACACACATTTTGATTTGTTCCCCAAAAGCACCTCTTTCTCTTTACCCAGACATGATTTTTTTTCCCTGGTCAGACACTAATCCTCTTCCACATGGCTCAGTCCTCATTGATTTGTCATTAGCAGTGTACAAGTGAGTCTGTGTATGTGCAGCCAAGCTTAGAGCGGCTTAGAGAAGCTCAGAAAACCAGGAGGCCTGTGGCGTTTCTTTGTAACGTGAGATTATTTTCTTGCTTTTATATGTGATTCTTGTTGTGTGTGTGTGTTTTACAGAACAGTAATGGTGGAGGCAGTTTAAGCGATTACTCGTCTTCTGTGCCCTCCACTCCCAGTACCAGTCAGAAGGAATTGCGTATTGATGTCCCACAAACTGCCAACACACCTACACCCGTCCGCAAACAGTCCAAACGACGGTCCAACCTCTTCACGGTCAGTCTGCTCTCGAGTTAGCTAGAAAGATTTGCGCTTATTGATTCGTTTTTTAACTTAACCATATTGTATATCAAATATATAATATTAATTGTGTGTGTCTGTATAATGTAATATAATTTTCTAAAATGTTTTTCAAAGTTTTACTAGAAGTTGCCGACCAAAGTAGAATTTTTTGAATAAAGGTACATTTGAAACGGTATTAGTCAACAATAATATACTAATATTGCTGCTATTTCAAAAACTTTTTTTGTTTTGAACCCTTATGTGCTGTTGGGGATGTTTTCATCCACTCTGGGGTGATTTTGAGCTGTGTTTCAGCTAGCATGAAAATATTTGGTGACAAATCTTATTTTGACACATATTTTAAGAAAATGCTTTGAATTTAAAAAAAAAAAAACTGAAGGATACACTCTGGACAAATTTACTGCCCTTTTGTTATATTCGGGATAAAAACATCCACTGAATTAAACTGCTGTAAAAATGCATCAGATAAATATTGTTTTCAATTTTTTTCAAACCCCAGTCCTAATCAAAAATACTATATTTTTTTTAGAAAATTACTGGATTTTAACTCTTTAATTACCAAACTCATAAATGATGTCACTGATTTGGTGAAAAAACACACAAAAATGACATATTTTCAATATAAAAAGTAATTGTGGACTGGATTTTTTTTTTTTTTACCTTTTATCAAAGTCTTTTGATAACATTGCTTTTGATGCATTGTTTTTCATTAATTTTCATTTTTTCGCCCTAATTTACCGTTGGTGTTTTTGCCCTATTGACTTCCAATATAACCTCATTTTTGGATTACAAAACCATGACACCATATATTCATGCTTTTTTTTTTTTTATTGTTGGTGGTGGTTTTCCCTGTTGAAGGGAAGAGCCTATCTAAAGGGTTAATGGTGCCAACTAATGACCAACTGTAAAAAATTACAAATTTTACCCTGTACAAAAAAGCTTAGTTTCTGGATTTTATATGGAGTATAACAGCAAATTAAAGTGTGTGTCTGAGAGTGTGAGAGTGACCTTTACGTACCTACCTTGATGTGTCTGAGAACATCAAAATATGCATCTCAGCTTTCAGAACTGCGTGGAGTAAATAAAAACAAAGACTGTGTATTTATGCACCATCAAATGTGGTTATAATGGAAGTTAATGGGTCAGAAACAGCCACCAACAGTAAATTAGGGAGAAAAATTGAAAATCTAACAATGCATCAAAGCCAATGTTGTTACTAATCGTTAACATGTATTAGACTATGATAAAAGGTAAAAAAAAAAAAAAAAAAAAACCAGTCCACAATTACTTTTTATATTGAAAAAACGTCATTTTGTGTGGGTTTTTTTCACTAAATCAGTGGCATCATTTATGAATTTGGCAATTAAAGAGTTAAAATCCTGTAATTTTCTAAACAATTTAGTACGATCAGGACTGAGGTTGATTTAACAGATTTATGCAAAAAAAAAATTCAAATTTAAGAATATTTTTCTGATGCATTTTTACAGCAGTTTATTTCAGTGGATGTTTTCATCCCTAACATAACAAAAGATTAGAACATTTGAACAGTGCACAAGGGTTAAATATTTCAAAATGTGATTTATTTCTATGATGATAAACTGATTCTAAACCTCCATTACTCCATTTTCATGTGTATTTATGTATAAAATGTGTGTTTTTTTTATTTTATTTTATTCATATTCTTGCAGTTCAAAATTATTCGCCCTCCTGTGAAATATTATTATTCTTTTTTTCCCAAAATATTTCCCAAATGATGTTTAACAGAGCAAGGAATTTTTCACAGCATTTCCTAAAATATTTTTTCTTCAGGATAAATTATTATTTGTTTTATTTAGGCTAGAATAAAATCTGTTTTCATTTTTTAAAACCTTTTTAGGGCCAATATTATTAGCCCTCTTAAGCAATATTTTTATTGTCTACTGAACAGACGATCATTATACAATGATTTGCCTCGTTACCCTAACTTGCCTAATTAACCTAGTTAAGCCATTAAATGTCACTTTAAGCTGAATACTAGTAAAATATTATGTACTGTCATCATGGCAAAGATAAAAGAAATAAATTATTAAAAATTAGTTATTAAAACTATTATCTTTAGAAATGTGTTGAAAAGAATCAGATTTGCGTTAAACAGAAATTGGGGAAAAAATATGAAGGAGGGCTAGTAATTCTGACTTCAACTGTATATACACTACCGTTCAAAGGACTAAATGTTTTAAAGTAAATGCATTTTTTTGCAAAAGTGAAAGAAAAATCATATTACTGTTTTTATATTGTACTTGTTTGAGTACTTTAAATGTACTTTTTTTATAACAGCATCAAATAATACTGAAAAGTATTATAAAAATTACAAAAATAAATTATTATTCAATTAAGCTGCACAACTATTTTTTACACTAAAATAAGAAATGTTTTTTCAGCTACAAATCAGCATATGCAAATAACTGAAGAGTGATTTGAGAATGTAAACTGGACTAATGGCTACTAAAAAGAGCTTACAATCACTGGATTAATTCACTTTTTTTAAAATATTATTTTACAGACCTCAAACTTTGCTCATCTGATTTTATTATATAAATGTTATAGAACACAAATGTTAGTCCTTCACCTGTTAATATATTTGTCATCTTATTTATTTATTTTTTAGTTTAAAAAAAGGGTTGAAATGAATTGCCAATGATCAAAAAACTTTCTAAACGTCAGTGGTAATCAGTGGTAGTGCACATCCGTCACATGTACCACATGTTTTCCTTTCAAGAAGTTGTGGGTGTGGGGTCACGTCAGGGTCAAGTTGACCGCTCCCACACCCCCTTGACTTTTGAAGTCGTGTGAGAGCCCCGCACTCCAAACTGAATCCAGGCTGAAGTCGGGCTCAATTAACAGCCAGCTCGCCTTTGACTAAAATCATGTCTTCTCCCCCACAGTCTCGCAAGGGAAGCGAACCAGACAGGGAGAAGAAAGGGATGGATGGCCGCGCAGACAGCATTGGAAGTGGCCGCGCTATCCCAATTAAACAGGTAGGGTCTGGCCGGCCGTCTGGGCTGGTATAATTGGAGTCCAACAGCGGTCTATTGTGGACGAACAGGCCTCAGATCAGCACTCGGACGCGTTTGATGCCATCGTCTTGATTAACAGTGAAAGCACGCACTTGACATCAATTAGATCCAGGCTCTCCCGTGTGCAGAAATGAGATCATTAGGATAAGAAGTGGGAAGGGATTTTTTTTTTCTCCCCCACAAGCCAAAACCCCTTCCACATTTCCTTCTCCCACCTTCTTTTTCCCCCGTCAAAAGTGGGCTAGAAGAAAGCTAAGAGGATCCTAATGAAGTGCAGTCTACCAATCTGCATACGGGTCCATCTTACCCCCTCCAGAAAGCCTTGAATTAGTGTTGCGTTTGGAAGGGGAGGGGAGGGGGGGTGATAAGCAGAATGTGATGTGAAGAAGACCCCCTCCATTGCACCATGGGAGAGATTGTTTGACTTGGCCTTAATTTGTCACAAACAAGAGCGTGTAGCGAGAGAGTAAAGGAGAGTGTGTGGCGGGGGGGCAAGATCATCCTCTGCGCATCTCAGCTGGAGTGAAAGAATCAGGTAATTAGCGGCACTAATCGTGCCCTCTCATGTCAGCACCGTGGCCTTGTTTGTAATTTTCTAATGAACAAATTGCATCTCTGATTAAAGCTGCCTTTAAGTGAGATCTGTGTTTATTAGCAAGCCGCAGTGGAGCAGCTCTTGCGTCGTCCAGAGCGCTGTTCAGTCGCCGTTCGAAAGCCAAGCTGCAGATCTTGTAGCTGTGTTTAAGTATTGCAGAGAGACTCCATTTGAGGCAAAGATATTTACATAGGACCACGAGACAACGAAATGGTGCTGTAATCGGTTGCTCTTGATGTGGGACTGATGTGGGAAGTGTTCAGTATTCGGCACCAAAGCCAGTGAAAACGCATGATTCTTGGGGCCAATTTTGGTAGCGAAGCAAAACTCAACAAACATACCAGTTGAGCAACACAAGTTACGTCTCTTATTAAGCAGATAAAAATAAATTAATTCTTCATTTTTAAACATGTATTAATTAAAACAAAGGTTTTGTACTACTTTTGCGTGTTCTATTAAAATCATTCCATCTGCAATAAATTAGGGGTGTAACTGATCACAAATCTCACGGTTTGAATCACGTTATGGATATTTCGTCACGGATCAGACCATTTTTCGGATCAGCCAAAAAGGAGAGGAGACAAATGTAATTTGCTTTCCATTTATTACAAAAACAGTACTGCGAGTCAGTACTTTTGGTTTTAACAAACAGAACTTAGAATCTGTAATTTTATTAAAAATAAAATGAAGAAATAATCAGATGAATAAATATAAATTGTAAAATAGTCAGTACTGAATTCACTGTTGCTGATAACCCTAAAGCCCAGTTTCACAAACAGCGCTTAGATTAAGCCAGGACTAGGCCTTCGATAAATTAGGCTATTTAAGCCACATTTATAAAATGGCCATAGAAAAATATATTTCTGGTGTGCATCTGGAGACAAAAAAATGACACTGACGTATTTTAAGACATTTCACTGCAAGTTATTTTGAGTTGAGACAGCTCAAACATGCAATTTAATCCATGACTAGCCTTAAACCTCATTTGTGAAGCCGGGGATAAATGTATAAGTCTAACTTATTTAGTACAACCCATATTTATCTTCAGTCTCATTTTCAATCAATGATTTAGTTATTCACTCATAAAACTTCATGTTTCGTTGCTAGATGGATCATTTTTGAAGAATTATTCAGAGCCATATTTTTGATGGCTGGTTGTTGCCACCTATTGGTTAAATAATGTAAATGCTGCCCACAGCTTTCATTTTTGAGCGTCGGTAAATGCATATGGTTTCATCTAATATATAAACTATTATCCCACTACTTCTGTGTTATTTGACTGTTTGTAACTTCATAACTAACTTAAAAGACTGAATCTCTTTCTTGATTTTTGTGTTTTTCAAACACAGATTTGAATGCAGCGATTCAAAGGATTAATAAACATATGCAAATCACCATCATTTATAATTTATGTTGCGTGGTTGTTGAGATCCCGATCTCTTAATGATTAATCATGCAGCTTACGCTGAATTCATTAATGCAGGCTAAACAAGTAGTGAAAGAAAACACCTTTAATAACCTAAGAAACCCACCACATCCCGAATAACCAACAACAACTTCTTCCGTCATCATTATCTTTACAGAAAAGCTTAAATGCTTTCATACATGGGATTTGAATGATGTGAGAGGCGATCTCTCTGTGATCGTTGCAAATTTATGATGAATCTTTAAGTAAAAAAAATGTATTAATCCATGGGCCACATGTGTTCCTAACCGTGCATTGTGATCCATACGAATCACGGATTAACCATTACACCCCTACAATAAATGTGTCAGCACATTGGGGCAGGACATCTGAGCATGTGCAACTTCTTCAATGTATGTTTGACTGCATTTTCTGTTGATAAAACCGATATCCAGTTCCAGTTCCTTTAAAAAATAAACCAAACAGGTTACAAATTGCGCACTATGCAATTAGTGTAGACTCTTTTAATTCATACAGCTCATACAGAAGTGATATTTAAGTGTTTGCGGTTCAATGTTACAGTATGTTTTAGGGCTGCACGATATTGGAAACATCTGACATTGCTATATATATATATATTTAAAATGAAGTGAAGAAATAATCAGATGAATAATGATTAATCATGCAGCTTACGCTGAATTCATTAATGCAGGCTAAACAAGTAGTGAAAGAAAACACCTTTAATAACCTAAGAAACCCACCACATCCCGAATAACCAACAACAACTTCTTCCGTCATCATTATCTTTACAGAAAAGCTTAAATGCTTTCATACATGGGATTTGAATGATGTGAGAGGCGATCTCTCTGTGATCGTTGCAAATTTATGATGAATCTTTAAGTAAAAAAAATGTATTAATCCATGGGCCACATGTGTTCCTAACCGTGCATTGTGATCCATACGAATCACGGATTAACCATTACACCCCTACAATAAATGTGTCAGCACATTGGGGCAGGACATCTGAGCATGTGCAACTTCTTCAATGTATGTTTGACTGCATTTTCTGTTGATAAAACCGATATCCAGTTCCAGTTCCTTTAAAAAATAAACCAAACAGGTTACAAATTGCGCACTATGCAATTAGTGTAGACTCTTTTAATTCATACAGCTCATACAGAAGTGATATTTAAGTGTTTGCGGTTCAATGTTACAGTATGTTTTAGGGCTGCACGATATTGGAAACATCTGACATTGCTATATATATATATATTTGCGATATACATTACGGTATGAATACAATTTCACAAGCTGGCCTAAATAGCTGTATTTGGAAGGAATTCATTAATTTTGTTTGATGGGGGTAATTTGAATCATGTATAAAAAAATAAGAAACAAATTGCAAACAAAAATAATTACAATAGAGCAACGAAAAAGTAGTGCTTAATGGTTTTTCATAGAGACAAACAGTATTCTGATAAAGAAATTTAATAATAAAATCTAAAATAACTCTGTATAGTAGGGTTGGGCCGATAGACGATCCTAATGATAGACAACACGATGCTGAGCTGGCATCGCCGACCCTCCGCCCGCCACCGCCGCAAACCCGCCTACGAAAAATACACACTCAGGCCCATTTTAAAATGGCATTTTAGAACGAAAATAATCCACATCCACACAGTGTTTTACCTAGTATTTCTGAACAGCCCTCCGTCCGCTGAAAACGCACATCACGTGACCACACACACACACACAGCCACACACACACACACACACACACACACAGCCACACACACACACACACACACACAGCCACACACACTGTCATGCGCTCGTCTGAGCTCCAGAGAGCAGTGCACATCGGACAGTTTATCAAGGATGTACCGCTGGATTGCGCCTCACTATAGTTGTTAAACATGATATTTAATTCATCTTGTCTCTATCTAACGACTCTTCTGCCTTTCGAATCTATCAGGTAATGTGTCACAGCGTCAGTACACTGCTTCAATCTTTCGATTTCACGCTTGTACTTAGTAATTTTAGTGAAAACCTCAGATACTGTTGGTTGTGCACCTTTTTTACCGACCAAGTTTGTGACGCCATTATAACGACACGGATCACTCTGCCTATGCATGCCAGAGTCCTGCAGAAGCAGTGATTGACAGGTAGTAATTTGTGTGTAACTTATCTTTATTTATTTACGATTTGATTATGGGTGAAACAAAGACCATGAGGGTCAGGTCGTTGAAACGGTAGGCTACAAATAATTAATAAGTTATGATTTAATTAATTATTCATAAAAAATTAATTCACCTTCTCTTATGACCACGATGCCATCATCCATCGCGATGTTTCACATTAGACATCATACGATGCCAAATTGGTCGACATCACCCAACCCTACTGTATAGCCTTCATTGTGTCAATTCAGTAAAATAATTCCTCATTAAAGTTACAAATGTACTACTTTTGTGCCCAAATGCTTTAAACTCTCTTGAAATGCCTTTAAAACACATGCTTTCACTCTGTTATGGTTATAATTTGCAATGACTCCACAAATCATGTGTTCTTAGCTGTTGTGCTGATCAATAATAATCTCAACTCAACATTGCATATCCTGCGACTATTGTGAACACGCACATTGCGATATCGATGCTAAAACCATATATTGTGCAGGTTTAAACTGCCTTTCCACTGCACACAACATTCGGACATGACTGTCGAAATACGCCCTTTGTGGCAGTCGCACAGAATTTTCAGTTTTGTCGTGCACCATGGGGGAGAAGCTGGATTCTCGCGGTGTCCGAAATAAGGAGTGCAAAAGCAAGAGCCATTATTCTACGTCCGTTCACTATGGTTGAATGAATGAATACTAGAAACTCATAGACCACAAATTTTGGAGGGAATGTGGTGACAACTTAAAAAAAAAAAAATAATAATAATAAATTTTTTTTTTATTTATGAATAATTATTTTTTTTTTAATATAAACTTTTTTCTGTTTCAAAAAATAACAAAAAAGCAACTATTTCTCATCTTGCACGCACAGATCTGCTTGGACAACACTGGAATACATCACATCCAGTTTACCGGTAGCATATGATCCAGTCGCAGGAGTTCAAATATTTTAGCGGATCCGCAGCTCAAATCGGATCGGAATTTTTCATATACGGAGATGATCGAAACTCCTTGCAGCTCCTGGACTACTCTCCATTCGAAACTAATGACTTCCGGTCTGCCGCTTCTCATTTGTAAGGTGCAGTTGAAAGGCGGCTTGTTTTAATAGAAAGTAATGCTTTTTTCCAGCAAATATTCATTCATTTAATTAGTAGTTGCTGTATAATGTTTCTTATGTTCTGCAAAATGAATGCTTTCATTTTGAGTTAATCCAGATTTGTTTTTGGTAAATTCAAGGTAATTCATAGTGTGTGGAAAATATGCTTGACAATATTCACTTCAGGATTAAATGTACTTATTTTTTTTTCAAAACCATATGAAACCAGCAGAAAAACAAAAAGTACATTTAAAGACACACACTACAAGTTTTAAACTTAATTTAAATTGTCAAAGAATCAACAAAACACCCTTAAGCGAAGGCTGTTTCTCAGATAACCTTAAATTGAATTTCCCTTCTCTTTTGAGATGAGCAAACGTAGCTAAATCTGTGACACAATCATGTCTTATTGACAGGGTAATTGAAATTGAGCAGATGTACTTTGTCTGCTTTACCTACATGGTAAATAACCCAGAAGCATTAGGAAGATGGCTGCTTAACGAGTCGCCTTAAAAGGACTGTGGATGTGCTGCTTTTTTCGAGGCACACAAGTGAGTGCTAATGCTGCCAGCAGTGATCTCTCACCTCCTGCGGCTCTATTTGCATAAATCCTGTTAAAGTCAGTGGCGGTTAATGAAGAAGAAATGAGGCTGGCCGACTGCAGCGGTGCTGAGAGCAGGGCGCAGCACTAGTGGCAGATGGGAAGGCTGAGCCGCGGCAGGCAGCTGTGCGGAGGAGAGAACAGCTCAAGCTTTAACTATCATCTCACTCTCTTCAGACTGAGCTCTTTTATTGAGTGTGCCATGCTAAGAGTGATCAAGACAATAACTGCTTGTTGAACGACATTAAGAGCATGTCATTTCTTTACATTTTTAATACGATTTGAATAGGAACTTATTTAGTTTGTAAACGCTGAGGTTTTTTGTGGGTGGGGGTTGGGTGAAGGCAAAAAGATTTTAAGTATAAGATAAAGTATACTGTCAACACTCCCACAGACACTCACATGCTCTGCAGACCCACAGAGACGTGTCTTTTTTGGCACTTCTTAGTCTTCTGATGTCCGGTATTTAACAGATTTATTGAAGACATGGATGTCAATTGTTCATTTTGTTCATCATACCCAGAAACAGTACCTCATATTTTCTGGCATTGTCAATATACAAAACAGTTATGGGGAATGGTATCTAAATTTATAAATGATAAAGTGCTGTCAAATTTTCTTTTATTGTATGAAAATGTTATTTTTGGTTTTTTGAACTATGATAAGAAGTTAGAAAATGAAGCTTATGTTATTAATCTTCTGATTATACTTACCAAGTTTCACATCCATAGATGTAAATTTAGCAATCAGAAACCTCTGTTTTTAGTGGTACTTAAAGAACTTAATATTTATATAAATACCATTAAGGAGAGTACAAACAAAAAAGCTGTTAAAACTGTATGTTTGTTTGACGCTTTAAAGTTATTGTGAGTTAGCAAGGCATAGCATTATTTATTTGTAATATTGTTTTATCTTCTTTTGTTATTTTATTTTGTTTTATCTATTGAGTTTTTTGTGTCTCTCTCTATTTTTATATATATATACTTTTCATTTTTGTATACCCCTGGCATTGTTTTGTATGTATCGTTCTTGCATTAATAAAAAAATAATAATAGTTCTTGGCTAGAAATTGCAACAGCCGTGGAAAAGGAAAAAAGTTTTTGTAAAAGTTTGGAAAAACCTGAAGGATAAGTTTGTTGAAAAAAAAAAAAAAGATGCCATGGCAAAAGTGGAGACCAGTGTGGTTAATAGCTACAAACTAAAAGTAACTGACAAATTATGTCTTTGATAACTGAAAACTAGAATATATGAACCTATCAGTTTACAATATACTGATGCCCAAATTCTGGGCTTTATTGGTGATAATGGTCAGGAATGTTGGACTGCCGGCAGCTAGCTCTCTGCAACTCTCACATGGTCGCCCACTGAAGCTAAGCAGGGCTGCGCCCGGTCAGTACCTGGATGGGAGACCACATGGGAAAGCTAGGTTGCTGCCGGAAGTGGTGTTAGTGAGGCCAGCAGGGGGCGCCCAACCTGCGGTCTGTGTGGGTCCTAATGCCCCAGTATAGTGACGGGGACTCTATACTGCTCAGTGAGCGCCGTCTTTCGGATGAGACGTTAAACCGAGGTCCTGACTCTCTGTGGTCATTAAAAATCCCAGGATGTCCTTCGAAAAAGAGTAGGGGTTTAACCCCGGCATCCTGGCCAAATCTGCCCACTGGCCTCTGTCCATCATGGCCTTCGAATCCTCCCTATATCATAATTGGCTTCATCACTCTGTCTCCTCTCCACCAATCAGCTGGTGTGTGGTGTGCGGTCTGGCGCAAAATGGCTGCCGTCGCGTCATCCAGGTGGATGCTGCACACTAGTGGTGGATGAGGAGATTCCGCCAATATGTAAAGCGCTTTGAGTGTCTAGAAAAGCGCTATATAAATGTAAGGAATTATTATTATTATTATTATTATTGCCTTTTTAGCTTTTATAGGACAGAAACTAGCCAGACAGTAATGTGTGAATTGTTGAGTGGGCAAAATAAAAAAAAAACTTCAGTATTTTTAGTAAGTTTTTTTGCTTTTATTCTTACCATAATAAAACCTATAATTGTAGAGCAACCCATTTTCTCTTGTCATTGATATTTAACTTTAATAGGTAGAACTGTCCGAGATATGAACAAAAGCAAGTGATGCATCAAAGTTTGATTAAAAAAAATCTTGAATGGTTATAAAAATCTTTATAATCATTATAAAAAATGATAAAAATTATAAAAAAATAATTAGTTTTAAAATCTTGAACGATATTAATGATATGACGTAGTTCCGGAAACGTACTACATCTGTTTATCCGTATGACTTTACGGTGGGTTTCTTTTGACTGCCCCCTGTTTTAAAGAATATCCCAATGGCGAACGCATCAAGTATAAAAGCCTCGTCCATTTCGTGAGGTGCACGCACAGTCAGCGGAGGTGCGCGATGCCCCGTCAGTGAAAGTATAAATCAGCCTTAAGGTTTTTTTTTTTGTAGTTCAGTGTTCCGTCTAACCTGTCTTTAGTACTGTTCAATTTAAGTAAATTTATTTTACCACTAATCTTGTGATTTTGCATTTTCTCTCACGTGTTTTTGATATTGTGATATAGGTCTTAAATTGAATACTTAATGGTCCTAAAAAGGTCTTAAAAAGTCTTAAATTTGACATTATGATATCTGCAGAAACCCTGAATAAAGAAACCATGTCTAATTCCTAGACATTGTGAAAATTACTAACTTTATACTGAGAGTGGTTTTACTCTTATGTACTCCACAATAAGGAATAAAGGTGCTCACTACTTCTCTTTCATGACTGTACAGTTAATGCATTAGAGAGCCTGCAGTGTAATGTGGCATTAGCCAATAAAGAGAGTGTGGTACGGAGCCTGGCGCAGAGCCATATCTCTGAAGCATCTCAGCCTCTTGACACTGCAGGTACATAAATGAGGGATTAATTTCCCCGGTGTCAGACAGAGCCTGCCCCACACTTACTCGTACACACACACACACACACACACACACACACACACACACACACACACACACACACACACGCACACACACACACACACACACACACACACACACACACACACACACACACACACACACACACACACACTGTCAATGCTGAGCAGTGGCCCCATTGGTGCCCGTGTTCTTCATCGCATGAGGAGATCAATCAGAGCACAGTAGCCTCTGCAGTGCACAGTGATTCCACTTTCCATGTTGTCCTCTCACTCACTTGCTAGTGCTCTAGCTTCAGACTGGGTCTTTTGCCTCATTTCCACACTGAGCGGTAGTGTTCAGTGCAGTACATTATGGCTCGGTACAGGTCATCCTGATCAGGCTTGCATTTCCGCTGCCAATAGGACCCTTACTTGTTAAGGCTGAATTATACTTAGCCGTGCATTTAAGATTTAGCTCTGCATTTATACTTCTGTGTTCTGTTTGTGTTCAGCTGACAATACACTTCAGAAACACTACTAGGCAGTGGGGTTTTGTTCCTCTGTGTTGAGTTTCTTTTAGGTTTGCATGAAATGCTAACTTAATGTTGAAGTAGCTTAAACTCAGGCTCATTCAAAGAAGAATGAGGCGGGAATTGGCAAACTTTGAACAATTTTAATTGTAAAGTATATACAAAACAAAAGTATCCATCTGGAACTCCTTGAGTGCTCCCATGGATCTCGGCCCTGCCCACACTCAGGATAATACTTTGAGGTAATATTACATTGCGCAAAGGGTCATTTTTTCCCACTTGATTCTATGACGCATGAAAAAGACTCCCATACTGCAGACTTGCCTGATGTGGGTTTTCCAACAGTAAACTGACCGTTTTCTAATGCAAGCTGAAGGACAGCGCATTTTCACTTTGCTCTCCTATGTTGGTAAAGCCCACTCTGAGGACCGTTATGCAAATGATGCACGCATAGACTGTGTGAAAAAAAGCATATGCAGAAAGCAGTGGTCATGTGTTTAGCATGTGTAACAGTCGAGAGCACTGGCTGTACCGGTGCTCTATAAGAATGAGGAAATCACAGATATCCTGTTCTGAAATAACGTCAAGACTCGGGAACGCTATATTGTTAGACCACCCGCTCCTATTCAATTTACACCAGAGTTACCGACCGCTACCGCGTTTTATTCAGAAATTTATTCCTGCGCCGCAGAAAATCTGATTGGGTCCCACGGCTCCCGTGGTACAGCCATGGGAATGCAGACCTCCACATCAAGCTACGCGGAAGTGTATGCGACTGTGGGAAGTTTGCATCGGATCTGCTGTGTACATTTAACACGTAAGTTTAAGTCAGCCTTAATTGTGGTGTGTGCCAGAAAGATTCCCATCATTCTTTCTTGAAGATGTACCCCATATGAAAAATACACATACTGCGTCTTTTGCACAGAAAATGTTGTTATTTTTATATTTGTAGGAGCATAGCAAGTGTGGGCAAATGATGAGGGGAAGTGGTGCGCTTCTCGCTTTCTACATGCTTTCTATTTAGATGCTACATGCTAACAGTGTCGTAAACAACAGTAGAAGACATACAGCAGATTTGGTTCTTGCTTCTTGGCTTGTGTCTGTCAAAAGCTTTGTTCGTCCATGGTTTATTGCTGTACGGTGTCATTGTTTTATTATAGTGTTGTGTTTTGGCTGTTTATTTAAAAGTGTCGCTTCCTGTGGTGTTGTTCGCTTGTCTTGCTGGATGCACTGGTGATGATTCTCTGTAAACGAATTGCATTTAGCAGCTAGTCTAGCTCCACTCTTTTGGTACCGTACTGTTGAGCTAGGTACACTTAGGTAAGGATGCCAAAGAAGTGGTACAGAATGATTCATTATTTTGGTACCTTTGAGATTGAAAATGGAGATAAACTTTGGTACTATATCAAACCGTGCCGCTAAAGGCTAATTTATACTTCTGCGTTGAGTGCATGCGTATGGGCCAGCACAGCCTTGCACGGTCGCATACCCCTCGCCGTGGCTGATTGTATCAACAACGAATGTGGGCGGGCACAAGAGCCACAGGAGAGCAGCGAGCTCATTGGAGCGAGTTACAAGTGTAGAGTCTTGTGGAGGAGCTCCATATTAAAACTTTTGTTTTATGTTTACCTTATGGTTAAAGTTGTTGCACGTCCACCGGTTCCACCTCTGGATGAGCGAGTTTTAGCTACTAGTACATTAGGGTAGTAGCATTCAGAAAAAACAAAAAAACAGTGAAGAAACTCAACACAGAGGAATGTAAAAACCCTCCCAACCCAGCTAGCGTTTCAGAAGTGTTATTGCAGAGCAACACAAACAGAACACAGAAGTATAAATGCACGACTACGCATGAGGCATGCACCGTGGGTCACGTCGATCACTCAACGCAGAAATATAAATCAGTCTGTAGTGGAGATGGGCCAGTATTGTACCTCAATGACTGGCCCAAATTGGCTTTTTGCTTTTTCTATGCTGATTTTTGGGGAACTCTGAGGAGTATATATTTAAACATCTATTTAATTAGGAGTATGATTTTTGGCTGTAAAGTATTTTTCAGACTTACTGCAGGTATGAACTGCACAATAATCTTGTTTCCAGACAAAAATAAAAACCTACGCTGTCTCATTGTACCTGGACTTATTTTTTATATTTTTTCCTCAGTTTACATGTAATTTAAAAATTTGATATTTATTAATACGTGAATATTTGTGTATATACAGTTATTTTGTAAACGACAATATTAGATAAAAACAACAGTTAAAAAAATAATAAATATTGTTTTATTATAGCTGCTAGTGGTGTAACGGATCACAAATCTTACAGTTTGGGTCACACTATGGTTTTTGAGTCATGGATCAGATCAGAAAAAAAGAGAGACAAATGTCATTTGCTTTCCGTTTATACAAAAATATTACTGCAAAAAACAGTGGTTTTAACAAACATAACTTAGAACCTGTAATTTTATTGAAAATAAAATTCAAGAGAGAACCAG
Organism: Danio kyathit; assembly: GCA_903798195.1. Taxonomy (NCBI): domain Eukaryota; kingdom Metazoa; phylum Chordata; class Actinopteri; order Cypriniformes; family Danionidae; genus Danio; species Danio kyathit. The sequence continues at coordinate 22,204,561 of LR812524.1, read as the reverse complement.
CTCAAAAAAAGGAAAATTCAATAGAAAAAATCATCTTTGCTATTGTTGCTGATAATGCCAAATATAGAAATCTAACATCTTGTACAACATATCATATTTATTTTCAATTAATGATTCAACAATTCACACTTAAAACTTCATGTTTGATTATAGGTGAATCATTATTGAAAACCTATTCAGTGACATAATTTTGATGGTAGTTTGTTGCCACCTATTGGTTAAACAACCTAATTACTACAACATTCACCAACGTCAGGTTCCATTAAACAGTCGTTTTAATCTTTACCATAAACGTCAGTGTTTATATCTGAACTATACAGTGTTCTCCCAGTACTTCTGTGTTATTTTATTGTTTGTAACTAAATGAAAAAGTGTAAAAACTGGATCTCTCTTGATCAAACGCAGATTTGAATGCAGCGATTTGAAGGATTTGCAAACATATGCAAATCATTATCATTTGTCATTCATGTTGCGGAGGTTTGAATTGAGATCCCGATCTTTTAATTGTGCAGCTTTACACTGAAAGCATTAATGCAGGCTAAACAAACAGTGACAGAAAACATCTTCAATTAATAACCTAAGAAAGCATTTAGGTCCCACCACAACTTTTTCCGTCATCATTATATTTTTACAGGGAAACATGAATGAATGAACAATGAATTACCTGGGAGGCGATCTCTCTGCAGTTGTTATAAATGTTAAATTAACCTACAAGTTCAAAAAGGTTATTAATCCACAGGCTACCACTATTACCAATACTACTAGTAATAACATTTGTTGTAAGATAGATATGTTGGTGTTTGTAATGTTATTAAAGAAATTGTACATTTCCTTTTATTAAATGATTATATAAATATATATGTATGTTATTTAGTTATTTCATTTTTGCTATATCTATAATTATAAAAAGAGAAATATATGAATAATAAAATAAATTAGAATTATATAATTAAGCAAAAATATTTAAATAAATAAATAAAAGGTTTTATTAAACTTTATGGTAAAACTATATTGTTCCAATTGCTTTTAACAGTGCCCTCACTGCCTTAAAAGTGTTCTATTGTGTGTGCCTACCCATTGGTCCTTTAATCAACTTGGTTTAATTTCTAACGTCCCGTTACTCCATGACATGTCAGACTCTCTCCAGCCCCCTCAGAAACAGAGCCATATCAGACGAGCAGCTGTGGAGCCGCTGACCACAATCCCTCCATCAGATCAGTGTCTGCGTCTGCCGCTCTGGCATCTCCTCTATTAATTGGCCGCTATGTTTGGGCGATGAGTGTTTTACCAACAGTCTGAAAGCGGGCCCTCGCAGACGATAACGCAGCCGAGCAGTTTGCGCTCAGAGGCACAAGCCAGAGCTTCGTTTAGGAATTGGATGTTAATTGATTTGATAATTCCCTGTGGTCTTTCCTCTTATGCGCTCACGTCTCTCTCGATCTGCCTCTTCACCACAGCAGGCTGTTGGGTGTTAGACCTGCTCTCCAATTAGCATGTGTGCCGAGACGTACACTTTTTAGGCTACCTGCTTCACATTAGCACCCTTTCAGTGGCATCTCCTCAGTCCAGGAAAGAGAATTTGAGAAATAACTTGGAAAAGTCCCTCTGTTACTGGTTTGAACTCTTGCGGCTTGCAGCTGCTCATCATCGCCGGCTCTTGATGAGGAACATCAACTTGTAATCTCTTTGGCAGATGTCTGAGTGTGTTAGATTTTTTTTTTGCTCAACTGTTCCTTGAAGGTATGGTTGTAATTGTTAGTAAGTTATGTACACACGGCTGAGTCCTGAACAAAATCGATTGGTTTTGATGCTTGGAATTTTCTGTTCTATTTAACACTCTTAATGAATACAGGGTGTCTTTGTAGCAGTGCCATTGAAGAATAGTTTTAGTGAACAGTTTTGAAGGCAAGTATTCTCCATTGTAGCTCTCGGTTTTAAACAATAGCATGTCAAGGTCATCAAGGAGCTTTAATGAGTGGTTTAAACACTCCCCTAAAAGACTACACCAATCGAAACCACAAACATTGTCCTGCGTACCTTTTTTTCTTTTTGGAGATTTTGGTCAGTTTGGCTATTCATCTTAGCATCTTGTTTCTTGCTAGTCGTGAGAAACAAACATAAAAAATGCACTTTAATATGTTGATTTTATTCCACTTTATCATCTGTAGATATTAATTATAATATACACATTTATAGCATATTGCCTCAATGTTAGCCAATTTTTTCTTCTAATGATGATTACTTTTTTCTAATTTATTTTGCGATGAAAGGAGATAACCAAAATCTCATTTGTAAAAACATTTCACTCTAATATGTTAACAAAAATAAAACCATTTAGAAACTTTTGCAATACAAAAAGAAAGGCTAGCAATCCTCAGGATCTCATATTAACACCAATTTTTGTCAATCCAATCTGTAGAGGAACAGTTTTTTTGCAATAAGAAATGAAACGTTTAGTTTTAACCTCTAGATTTGTGTTGTTTTGCCATAAAATACCTTACCTTAATTTGGAGAATATGCTCATTTGTAAAAGATCATCTTTACCACTACAATAGCAGCTTTTGCACCAAGTAGTGACACAAACTCAGTCATAGGAACTACAGTAGTCAACATGCCTGGTGTCCTACCCGTAAGATTGTGCTACCAACACTACGTATATTTGAAATGATCTAAGATTGGCGTTTAATTTTGGGGTAGGATAAAGCTGATTTATTCTTCTGCGTCTAGTGATCGACATGACCCACGGCGCCTGCCTTGCGCATAGTCATGCATTTATACTTCTGCGTGCTGTGTTGCTCTGCTCTAATGCTAGCTGGCAGTGAGGTTTTTATGTTCCTCTGTGTCGTCGTCTTCGCGGGTGGTTTGTTTTTTCTGAACGCTACCTTAATGTACAAGTAGCTTCACTCATTCAGAGGCGGGAACTGGCACGACGTGCAACAACAATAATCATAAGGTTAACACAAAACAACAGCTTCCAGCTAGAGCTACTTCACAGGATTCGACACTTGTAAACATTCATTCCAAGGGGTTTGCGTGGCTCTCGGTCCCACCCACACTGGTCACAGCTACCAAGCCGACCTATCACAGAGCTTGCGCTACGCATCAATGTGACGTGTAGTTGCATATTTTCAGAGGTGTGCGTCAGCATTGGCATCAGCCACGGAGAAGGCTATGCGACCGTGCGAAGGCTGAAAAATGTAACTACACATCGCAACAACGCGTACCAGAAGCTCTGTGATTGGTCAGCTTGGTAGCTGTGACCAGTATGGGTGGGATCAAGAGCAGCGCAAACCCCTTGGAGTGAGTGTTTACAAGTGTCGAGTCCCGTGAAGTAGCTCTAGATGGAAACTGTTGTTTTGTGTTTAAGTTACCTTATGATTATTGTTGTTGCACGTCTGCCGGTTCCCTCCTCTGTACGAGCGAGTTTTAGCTACTTGTACACTAAGAAAACAAAACACCCGCGAAGAGCAGCACAAACAGCATGCAGAAGTATAAATGCGCGACTACGCGCCAGAAGTTATACTTGATTTCAGTGGGTGTTGCTTAGACATGTAATGCTTCTTGTTTATTCCAGAAAATTCCCCCAAAACAAAGACACAATCCAGACATGAACTCATTTTTATAGTGTATATGTTCATGCTTAAGGTAGTTTCACTCTCTCTTAGACCTTGTCGCAGTTTATTTGCCATTGACTGTGATCTCATTACGAAGGTTATTGTTCTGACTCCTGAGCTGAAGGTTACGCTCTCAACATGGCTCTCAGCTACAATAAAACCTTTGTAAAAACGCCTTCATTAGAACATGCTCCTCATTAAAACACGCAGCCGGCTCGGTGGACAGTAATGAGGCTGGGGTGGGCTCGCACTCTCCAGCAATTAGATGGCTAAAGAGGAGCGTTTTCAGCGCCGTCTCCCTGTGGAGGGCTTCAAAACGGCTTCTCTGAGCCCTCCGAGTGGGTGTGGCGAGGTCAGACATGTCACCTGAATTTGCCATGACAACTCGCACTTCTGCCAATCACAGCCTCCTTTGACCCCCTGACTGGTTCTTAATAGAGAGCGTTTGTCAAATCAGCTCAGGGATCCTGCTTGTTTTGACATCTATGCTATATTATGACTATATTATGTTGTTTGTTTTGACTGTTGGTCATTTTAATGGCCGCTATTGTGTTTGTTTATTTTTTTTGAATGGCTCATTTAAATTTGTAAGAGGTCACGCTAAGGAGTGATTATTATGCTGAAACTTGCCGAGGTCTTTGGATTGCCAGTGAAAATAGTTGAGTTTGATAGAGTTGTTTATGGCTTTGTTGAGAAACTAATGTTACTCTAATGATCGCCAGCTTTGTTTACTGACCCTGCGCAGCCCGGAGTGTGCCGACATCTGTTCCGCGCTCTTAATTAGCCGATTAACGTACGCACACACATCTTTGTTAAGTATATGGAAAGGCATTTACACACGCTTTTTAATACAAATTAATTTTCCAAAATGAGGCTTAGATTGTTGCTGTGAAAATGAGGTCTGCAGACGTTGTTCTTGTACACATTTCCTTTACGGCGTTAGATTTGAGTGTGTGAGGTTAGGGAATATAAAAAAATTAACAATTTGGTTTCTGATTCATTAACCAAACAAAATGATTAAAGATGATTAAGAAAATACATTTGTTTTAATGACCTTTTAGTCTTTTTAGAGACAGATTTAATTAAATAATTGGCTCTAAAAAGTAAATCAGACTAAACAGATAACAAAGCAAGCATATTTTATTAAGTACTTTATTTGGTGTTTAAAATTTGGGTTGTACCATTTAATCGAAATCGAATAATGATCACAATTTAAATTTTTTCAATTTAAAATTTTTTAAAAGGCTGTGATGTGAATATAATATAAATATGTAACTATAAAACAAATATTCTAGCCAATTGAATAAGTGTATTCTTCCCAATCAACACAGTTCAATCCAATTGCATGTTGCGCCCACTATTAACAAACAGCATAGTGGAATAATGATGATGTCTTTCTCTAGGCAGAGGGTTCATATAAAACTATTTGTTTTGAAATTTTACTCTTGACTGAGTTTAGGATAGTTTAGTTCAGATATATTTTCACTCATCTGCTTTGAGTGCTCAAGTTTCACATTTCATATCTTGACAGTGGAGTGAGAAACTGTTCATAACAGTGGATATGTAACGGATCTGTAAACTCAACTCAAGTAAAAGTAAAGAAGTATGGCCTTAAAAGTGTAAAAAAGTGTCCATTAATACTTTCTGTTTTAGTTTCACACTGGGAACTAGACCTCACATTATATAGATACATTTATACAAAATAACTTACATTTCTGATTTTGGTGTAAAAATGAATAATTAATGCTAATTTTCAACAGGAGAGTAGACCATCACACTCTGCAATATTGCAAAACAACACTGCTCAAAAAAATCATCCTGACACAATTTCTGTATATCATCATCCTGACACAAACAGGATTTTGCTGCTTTTAGATCAAGATCAACAACTGCCATTAATGTCCATTCATACACAACACAAAAAGGAGGCATAATTCTTTACAAATAATGAACGTCTTCAATAACATTTTTATTTTGTCCAAAACATTTTTTCTATTTTGGCCATTCGGCTAAAACCGCTTCATTATTTTTAAAACTAAAATCAAAATAGCCCATGTTTTCAGTGTTTCTTAGTTTTTCAGAGTATTGGGGATATTTTCTTTCATGGATATAGTCATTGATGCTGTTAATAAATTTATTCTATGCAAAAAAACAACACGCACAGGCGCAATCACAGCCTCCAAAACTTTTTACATGAACTTTTTTTTTCACGTGATAAATTCCTGATGCTTTTGATTATAATTTTATTCTTTAATCACCTAGAGTAAATAATTTTGATGTTAAAATGTTTGTTAAACTAATTTAAATGAAGACAACAATAAAACCGTATAAATTCTGTATTAGGAAATAGGAAATCATTAAAAATCCAAAAAATAAATCGCAGCAGAGGTTCTCAACCTTTTTCACTTCGAGGCCCACCTCCTCTGAAAAGTTTTTGAAGACCCAAAATGATTGTCTAGAGAAAATGCTCATTTTAGAGCTTTATTTATAAGCAAACCATTTAGTTTGCCTTCTATTATTCTCACTTTTTTAGATAATTTTTTAAACAAACATTATAAATATATATAAGTATAATATAAAATATAATAATATATATTTTAATATGTAATTCTTAACATTAGTTATTCTTTAGAACTGCAGAGTATTTGGGCCTTTTCTTCAATAAATGAACCTGACAGGACAACAGGACATGGCAAAAAATAAAAAACTGTTTCTGCTTTGAATTAGACTGACTACTATTCATCTATTGATCTACTATTCATATCAATTAAAAATAAACAAAGAAATGTAAAACACGTAAAAACACTTAAATCTGTTGAAACGCATCAATCTGAAGGCGGTTTGGTTTGTAGCTGGACATTATTGGAGTTCGCTGACAGGAACAGGGAACAGCTGTTCACTACTGAAGCACCACAGAGTCTCGCTAGATCTTTCTGTACAGGCGCATGTCCGTTATAAAACATTCACTGGATATTACTTTGGACAAGTATGCAAATATTTTAAAGTGTTCACACAAAGAGAGCTTAGTTTATGAATTAACGGACTTGTGTGATACAGTACGGGTCGTGGACGTGAGGCAAGCGTGAGCTGGTTATTAAAACTTTAAGCAATGTTACCTTTACATTTGTTTGACAGTTTGATTTATACAACTGAGAACGTAGTCCTAGACGCGCAGCGGTTGGTGGTTTAAGCCACATGTCTGTATTTAACAGTGAGGCTGTTTTTGCACCGAGTCCGAATTATCCTATTCAATCACAGAAAACAGGAAATGCCATTACTTTGATCATTTTAATATGACGTATTTAATAATGAATTCAAATAATTATCGTGTAATATTTAAATTCATTTTTAGGCTTTTCGTCTCACAGCCTACCTGTGGCCCACTGGTTAAGAATCCCTGGCATACAGCATTTAAAAAGGATTTAACTGTTTTAGTCCTAACTGTACAAATGTTGACAAAAAAAAGCATATGATTGTTAAAAAAATGGTGGTATTAGATTGAAAGATCAGAGAAGCCTCTATAGTAAACCATGGTTGGAAGTGGACAAAAAACTAAAATTTAAATATCAATGTCTGATTTTATCTGTGACCCAATCGACTCAAATGCAGCTTATTACCCGGTAAAAGCAGTGCAGCTTCAGTCATGTTTACATCACCGACTCCGTCTGTCATCCACTTAAGTCATTTTTGCCTTCCTTGTGCTAAGCTTTACAAACTAGCCTGTGTATGTGTGTGATCAACATGGGTTGACAATTGGTTTACTGAATCAAATTTACTCAATTTGCACAGTGACAAAAAATAATATAGATTGCAATGCCAAACACATGAAAATGAATGTATCGAGCCTGGTTTAAAAATGTAAGGAGTAGAAAGTACAGATATTTGTGTAAAAAATGTAAAAGTAAAAAGTTGTCAGAAAAATAAATAGTGGATTAAAGTACTAATACCAGAAAAATCTACTTAAGTACAGTAACAAAGTATTTGTGCTTCGTTACTTCCCATATCTGACTCTAACAACCTTTATGAGAATGATCGTGCAGACATATTGTACAGTATATTGAGTGGTTTATTAATTTAAATTGCGAATCAAATCCAAATATCAGTAAGAAAAATCTGAAAAATTGAAACAACTGAGATCTAGACTACACTGATCATGATGTATGTGTTTTCATTTCCATCACCGTTTGTTTCTTCCTTCGCTGTGCCTAATTCATTTGCTATGTTCAGTAGTCAATATTAAACAAAACAATAGTGCTAAAATGTTCATAGGTTACTTCCTTGCTCTTCTAAAACGTTCTCTCGTCAAGAAACACAATGGCACAAACGTCTCTCCTCATCATAAAGGGAAATTAGTATCATGCTTGTAATTGCATGTTCTAGTGCGTCGATGAGCACTGAGCTGTGCACGTTTGACGAAGTTCTGCCCCCTCAGAGCAGGGGTGCTTTGTAAGGAGTTAAATTGGATGGTTAATTCGGGTGTTATTTACCCTGTAATTCATTAGCTTGGCCCTGCCATTGGCAGCGGGCAGGCTGTAATTTCACGCTTCGCAATAAAAGATGTCTCATAATCTGCTTCATTTAGCACCGAAAGAATTTAATGAAATTAACTGCAGCCCTAATTAAGACGGTGAATATTAAAGACCTGCTATCAAGCCTTTAACGAGTGTGACATGATCCGCCTTCTGCGGGATTGGAAAAATATCATTTCCCAGGGAAAGGTTGTCGCTGCTCCGAGCCATTTTGGCCAAGATGGCAATTTTGTCATGCACACTAACCTCCCGCAAATTAGTTTTTTTTTTTTCTTCTTCTTCTTCTTCTTCTCCCCATATAATTTTTAGCTCGAAAATAATTTAAACGAATACACAAACATCAATCAGGGCTCTCTGTTTAGATTTGGCTAATCTCTTGTTGCCAATATCCATTGGCTTCGATTGGTTTAGTCTTTCAGGGGAGTGTTTAAACCTCTCATTAAGCTCCTTGATGACCTTGACGTGTTATTGTTTAAAACCGAGAGCTACAATGAACCTCACATTACCATCTTTACTGTCCGGCCATCAAACTTGAACTCCTGGGTATTATTTAACATGGACAAGAGTTTCTAGATGTCCTTTCATCATAAGACAAGGTGCTTGATAAGATACAGACAATAAACATTCAAATTCACAATTCTTTTCTAATCATGTTAATCATTATTTTTAAAATTTCTTTTAAGGTTTAGGAAAAATACGAATAAATACACTCACCGGCCACTTTGTTAGGTACATGGTGCGTTATCCTGCTGGAAGTCCAATTGCTTGTTAACGCAAATTTCTAATCAGCCAATCACATAGCAGCAACTCAATACATTTAGGCATGTAAACATGGTCAAGACGAACTTTTGCAGTTCAAACCGAGCATCAGAACGGGGAAGAAGGGTGATTTAAGTGCTTTTGAACATGGCATGTTTGGTGATGCCAGACGGGCTGGTCTGAGTATTTCAGAAACTGCTGATCTACTGGGATTTTCCCGCACAACCATCTCTAGGGTTTACAGAGAATGGTCCAAAAAAAGAGAAAATATTCAGTGAGCCGCAGTTCTGTGGGTGCAAATGCCTTGTTGATACCAGAGGTCAGAGGAGAATGGCCAGACTGGTTCGAGCTGATAGAAAGGCAACAGTAACTCAAATAACCACTCGTTACAACCGAGGTATGCAGAGGAGCATCTCTGAATGCAACATGTCCAACCTTGAGGAAGATGGGCTACAGCAGCAGAAGACCACACCGGGTGTCACTCCTGTCTGAGGCTACAATTCACACAGGCTCACCAAAATTGGACAATAGAAGATTGGAAAAAAATCTCGGTTTCTGCTGCGACATTTGGATGGTATGGTCAGAATTTGGCGTCAACAACATGAAAGCATGGATCCATCCTGCCTTGTATCAACGATTCAGGCTGGTGGTGGTGTAATGGTGTAGGGGATATTTTCTTGGCACACTTTGGGCCCATTAGTACCAATTAAGCATCGTGTCAACGCCACAGCCTACCTGAGTATTGTTGCTGACCATGTCCATTGCTTTATGACTACAGTGTACTCATCTACTGATGGCTACTTCCAGCAGTGTAAGGCGACTTGTCATCATCTCAGACTGCTTTCTTGAAAATGACAATGAGTTCACTGTACTCAAATGGCCTCCACAGTCACCAGCTCTCAAACCAATAGAGCACCTTTGGGATGTGGTGGAACAGGAGATTCAGATCATGGATGTGCAGCCGACAAATCTGTAGCAACTGCGTGATGCTGTCATGTCAATATGGACCAAAATCTCTGAGGAATATTTCCAGTACCTTGTTGAATCTATGCCACGAAAGATTAAGGCAGTTCTGAAGGCAAAGGTGGTTCAACCCGGTACTAGTAAGGTGTACCTAATAGAGTGGCCGTTAATTGTATAGGGAATTTATAAAAAATATACATTTTATATAATAAGTTAACATTTATTAGGGACTTGCACTAGTCAGAAAAACACTTTAACATACTTTTAACATTTAATTTTTATATTAACCTTGACACAAAAGTATGATGGTCTATGGGGTCGTCTTAATTCCAGCTTGTTAGTTGCACAACATAATAAAAAATATATATACATATTATATTAATTATGTATCATATACATTATCATCTGTTTACCAAGGGGAAATCTCCAAAAACCTCCATATTTCCATCTAACCTGTCATAACTGCCCTATGAACATGTATAATCCCTATTAATGTGTATTTGATGATGTTCCCATTTCTGGCTTGATTCAGGTGTGTGTTTGTCAGCGTGAGAGCTTCCTGTCGTTAAATGATAAATGTCTTTTGTGGGTGTTGGGTGGCGACTCCTCTCACTGCCTGCACCGGCCAGATCAGATGGCCGCAGTGATACAAGACCCCCAGCTTTCACGCCATGTCACTCACGTGGCCCCACTTCCCTCGCACACACACACGTACACAGTCAGTCACAGTGACAGGGCCGGAGGCAAGCCACTGTTGGGATGACACACTTAATTTAGCACCCTTCTTTCTGGAGCACCCAAGAACAATAAGACCGGCGTGGGCAAACACCCAGCCCTTTGTTGAGCGGCTGTCCGGTGTGGACTCAGAGGAGACTGATCCTGTCCGCCATACTGACTCTGTCCACACCCATGCCACAGCTTGCATTCATCTCCCGCTTAACCTCTCCTTTTGTTGTAGAAGAATAGGAGAAATGAGAAGAGCTGAAAGAAGAGGATAACACACACTGATAAGAGAAAATCGGCCACCTTTAATGTAATGGATTACAGGCCTTTGTTTGTTTAGGAAGTTTATTGTTAATGGAAACTGTTTTTCCTTCACACCAAAATTTGTCCGAGGTGCTGCTGTTCCTTCTGAGACCTATTTGAACCTTTCCGTTGTATCAAAGCTCCTTTATATGGGCTCTTCATATAATTAAAATGTTCTTCACATAAACATACTGAAATACTAGCATCATGCTAGTAACGTTAAAGCAGGTTAGCAGCATTTGTAAACAAGTAAGGTATAAAGTACATCCAGGAAGTTTTTATGGCAGAATAAAGCTCAACAGGCTTACCTCTGCCTATTTTATAAGACTAAAGGGCTTCAATTTGCGAAAATGACTGTCTGGGGTGTATTTTATCCCACTTATTACATAGCTACTTTTCACAAAGCCGTAATAGTTTGTTAATGACTTAATTCAATGCAAAGCTAACAGAAACTAAAACAGCTGATGGAGTATACACTAATGCCGAGTTCAGACTGCATGATTTTCAAAGTAGTCGTGTCACAGATGTTTTCACACTGCATGACTTTTCTGTCGGTGCTGTGTTTACACTGTATGATGGATCGGCGACAGGAAAGCTCATACTGCATGACTTTAAAATAGGAAGAAGCACGACAACTTTGTCCAAACTGCGTCTCACAACCAAACAAACGCGAGAAGTGACATGAAACAACGCGAGGTCACGTAATATATTTTTCGTTATTAACTACATAATGTAAACAGAAGGCTTTAGCTTTAGAAACTTGTGTTGCTCACCTGGCTTTTGAAGAGAATTAACAATCTCTCCTCAACTTTTTTTTTTTTGCTTTTCGACCCTGCTGTGATATTGATCAGATGACACGTCAAACAGGCACAGGTGCTCCTGCCAAATTTGCACTAGTTTTTCCTCCATTTTTTGGGTCAAAATAAACTGAAAATGAGCGCTTTTAACTTTTCCCCCAGCCTCCCGCTGACCTGCAGGTACCCGTACAAGTGAATGCTGCTCTCTCATTGGCTGTAGGTGATCGCGGATGTTATTTTCAGTCAAAACTCATTTCACACGGCATGATTTAAATCGCAGACAGCTCTAGATATTTAGCATGCCAAATATCTCACGGCAAATATCTCACTGCGACTCATCTGCGATTTTCTCATATCGCGTCCTTGATAGTTCATACTGTGTGATTGTCACTCACGTGAACGAGCACCGATTTGCCTGTGATTTCAGCCATTTGTCTGCGGTTTCTCAAAACCTGTCGGCGAGTCAAAATCAGGGCTAAAATCATGCAGTCTGAACTCGGCATAACTTGTGCAATATTTAGTCGCAAGACGGGGTCAAGCAGTCAAAAACACAATGCTGACGGAAACGATACTATATGGATTAAGCATATACTAACCTACAGTAGATATTATTCTTTCACAAGACTGCATGACAGACAGCAGAGAGATCTGAATATGGATGCAAGTACTGTATATGGATTTGAATGAATTCAATGATGGCCATGTTCCCGTATGAGCCTTTGTTATTTACAGTGGTTATCTCAGAATAACATACCTTGGAATGTTGTCACTGACCAATCAGAATCAAGTATTCTAGACATCAGTGTAATAAATCATGTTAGCAACATGCTAATAAACATGCTAGAAATGTGGTAAAAGTTTAAATGTGGTAATGTTGTGATAAAACATGCTGACAAACTGTTATACTAAAACTTGCTATAAATGTTAAAATTGCGTAAAACGTTAACTTGATATACTTTAGTTTTACAATGCTACACTACATATATTCAAATATTTTAAAAGAAGGCTAACAAAACCTAGAAACAACCACTAAAACGGTTTTAAATGTTTAATGGTGGTGGCGCGGTGGTGCAGTGGGTAGCGATGTCGCCTCACAGCAAGAAGATTGTTGGTTCCAGCCTCGGCTGGGTCAGTTGGCATTTCTGTGTGGAGTTTGCATGTTCTCCCCATGTTCTCGTGGGTTTCCTCCAGGTGCTCTGGTTTCCCCCACAATTCCAAAGACATGTGCATTAGGTGGTTTGGATAAACAAAATTGTCCGTAGTGTATGTGTGTGAATGAGAGTGTATGGGTGTTTTCTAGTGATGGGTTGCAGCTGGAAGTGCATCCGTTGCATAAAACATATGCTGGGTAAATTGGCAGTTTATTCCGCTGTGGCTACCCCTGATTGAAAAAGGGACTAAGCTGAAAATAAAATAAATAAATGAATGTTTAATGGTTTTTATGTGGTTTAACGCTTTCATTTGGTATAAGTAGGGATGTCTAAAGTACCAACTTTGACACAAATCAATACTGAAACAAAAAAAAAAATTAGACAATATCAACATTTTCCTGGCATTTTGAGCAATACTGAATGGATTTTTGAAGACTGTTCAATGCACACAGAGCTTGACATTAACACTCGCCAACCTGCCAAATGTGAGTAGAATTTAGCTGTGGCGGGTTAGACAGCCACCACCACTAGCCACTTTGGCTGGTTGAAAAAAAAAATTTAAATTGTAGTTTTCTTAAAAACAGAGTTCAACAATAAGGATGGCCCAGTATGCGTGCAAATGCGATCTTAGAATCGAGAAGCAGCACGACTGACACAAATAATTGTGTTCGCGCTAGCTAAAGAAGGCATATAAATATCAAATGAGAGGATGATCACTTGCGCTAACAGCTGATGTGATGCGCGCAACTGTTTAAAACGGGTGCGCACTCCTGTTTTCTTGCGTGAAACAACCGTGCCTAGAAACGCAACTAGTGTAATCAGTTCTCTTTCAAATAGACTAGACAAGTTATGCTCGTGCAACCACAGTCTTGCTGCTTTCAAGAGTTCCAGATTTGTCTTTTTGTAAGCAGCAGCGGTAATAATCTTTGAACAGATTATTAATTGGCCTAACATTAACCGTGTACGTGTGATCATCCTTTCATTAGCACACACAGTATGTATTTCACTTTTCTTTAGCTTACAGTTCTTTTTTTACAATAACATTGCTTTAATGGGAGATTAACTCCCCAGTTGTGTGTAGTTAACTGGTAATCTGGGACCTTCAGCCGGGACAGACTACTGTGCATAATTTTTTAAATTAATTTTTAATTGTTATTTGTTTTTTTGTTTTTAAGAAATGTTTCGTTAAATAAAAAGTATAGTATACAGTTATATTTTGCTTGTTTTGACACATTTAACATTTGTGGCTAAGAAATAAATATTTATTTTTGGTGTGGTCAGAGATAAATTTGGTAAATCCTTGATTTTGACCTCTGAAAAGTCATGTGAAATAAAAACTAATTGCAATGCAACACCATAAAACCATGACCCAATTGCTCATGCTCACGCTATGAGCGAGCTCATACACATCACACACAAGTGAAATGAATGTGGAGGCATGTGGACATGACACAAAATCTAAATCAAGAATTTTAGCTTGTCAAAGTCATATTTCTGCATATAAAATATACTTTCCCTACAACAAAATTGTGGCTAGTGAAAATGGCGAGTGGCTGGTGATCAAACAAGTTAAAGGGGAAATAAAGCACTCTTTTCTATTTTCTATCACTATTTTGTACATTGGAATCCACTTTAATGAAAATATGTTAAACTCGATTAATGTAACCATTTAGAGGAAAACGGCATGTTATACAGTATAGCTTTTAGACCTAGGATGCCACCATCTTGGAATGCCGCTGTGTCTGACGTCATGAGGTTGGTTCTGTTCCCTCAGCTGTACAGATATAGTGGAAGTAAAGGACTGAACACAGCAATATTCCAAGATGGCGGCGCCCTAGGTCTAAAAGCTATAGTAAAACATGCTGTTTTCTTCTAAATGGTTACATTATTCGAGTTTGTAATATATATTTCTATTAAAGTGAAAACCAATGTACAAAATAATGTTAACTCGACTAAGTGCTTCATTTCCCCTTTAATATCAAACCCTGCATACACAGATACATGGACATGGGATAGTTTGAAAGCTGTCCATGTATCTGTTATGTGTTAGGTAAAGAGCATCAAGTGATGATCATTAATGGAGTCTCTCGAGTATAATTTAAATTTTTAGAAACGTGTTTAAAACTTTTTATTTGACTTAATTCTCATTTATGTTCAGTTCAACTTTAGACATTTGAACTTCTTTTTAGTGTTAGTCTTTTGAGTGTTAGTTGCTTCGATTGTTGTGTTAATATTAGTAGACTAAGCTGACATGCAACTTTTTTATGGTCAGTAACATTTCTGTTAGGAGACCATTAAAATAAAGGGTTAGCAGATACTGGATAAGCAGACAGTCTACTAACACACAAGTTACCTATTGATAAGACAATGACTAAACAGGACAAGGCTTTAACAAACATCTGAAAAGGTATCATCACCTTTCTCATTCAGCCATTTGTTTGTGCTCATTTCTATTGGTGCTCCACTAAAAAGCACAGGTGCTCCATTTTCTGGCTTGTTGTAAGTAGGAAACGCCGGCGTGAGATTTATTCTTTTAGCCCCTGTTTTGCAACATTACAAGACCTTGCAGGTTGTCAGCCATGGGAGGGTAAAATAGTGGCAAGCAGGGTGTCACCAGCCCGGTCCTTAAATAATGAGCGATTACTCCCATCAGAGAAGTGACGTGGTGTTCAATTAGCCTCTCCCGCTGAATGATCGCTTGTCATCTTCCCGATGGATGTGCTAAATTAATATACCTCCATCCAAAACCAGAGCGAGGCAGAAGACATAAGAGCTACCTGCCCAACACAACATGCCTGCCGAGACCTCACGCTTACACCGTCATTAAAACATCATCTCCTTTTTCTGTCTTTCAATCTGTCCATTCCTTTCTTCCTCCCTCTTTCTTTCTTGCTCTTTTTTTTCCCTCTCACACACATGCGCAAAGCAAGCGCACGGTCTTAGTTAATGAAGTAGTGGATATTCACCCTTTGTGACAGATGGGCTGCTAGCGGCTGCACCCTTGTTAGGGAATTATAAAGCTCGTCAACTTGTGTTTAGCACTCAGCAGGAGAGCCCATTGTTGTTCTACCCTTTTCTCTCATCTCGAACGCTGGGTCCGGGGTGTACAGATGTGCAGACTGACCCGAGGGAACGTCCTCCCACACATAGAGCTCCACCACCCGGGGGCCAGACTGATCTCAGAACAGGCACGGCAGGCTTCATTATCTAAAAACCAAGATGAGTTCAGAACAAACATACGTGTCATCGAAGGCCAGACTGATCTTGGTAAAGTTCTGCAGTATATATAAATGATTATTTAAAATAAATGCTGGAATATATGATAATAAAATATGTGCATTGCTGTTTTACTTCCTAAAGATGTCTATAAATAGACTTAAATAGAATTGATGTCGTTAACACTTTATTTTGACGGTCCATTTGAGTATTAGTAGACTGTGCTTATTATCTGTTGATACTGCTTCTAAACAGACATTTAACTGACTATAAAAAAAATGTGCAGTCACATGTCAACTTACACTAACCCTAACCCCAACCTACAGTAACAGTCTACTTATAACCTAATGAGAATTAGTTGGCATGTAGATGCAATGTAACTTAAATTCAACAAACAGACCATCAAAATAAATTGTGACCTTGATGTCTTGTGAATATATAGGATTCCAGGCACAGTTTCACAATAATGAATGGCTTAAGTACTAGGAATGCTCCGATCAGGATTTTTGCAGTTGATATAGACTACAGATTCCTTGTCATGGTGATCGGCCAATTGCAAGTACCGATTCTGATGCTTTAAGCTTTATAATGCATAAAGCACATTTTCCATCTAAGTATGATACTTAAGTGGAAATCTCGCCTTACCTCAGAGAACAAATTAAGAATGTTGCATATTATCCCTAAAACATGTCCCTAATAGCCACTTAGGTGCGAACATATCGTGGTCAGAAGCAGCTTCACAGAAAATAGATAAATCAGATTAAAGAAAATTACCAAATTGGTAAAAAAAATGACAAACAATGCAATTTGGAAACATTGAAAATGATGAAAGAAGAATTCCATGAGCCTTAATGAAGAAAAAGTTAGTAGCGTATATTTGATGGATAAGAAGTTAAAATGCACACCTATAAATCCAATACTTCTTTACTTAAAGGAAACAGGTCTATAAACTACTGTTTATTGCAATAAGTATATTACAAGAAGTTATATTTCTAAGTATACATGTTAAAAAAAATGTTTTATTTATGTAACATTTCCAGCCAGGTTTTACTGAACTTGCAACATTGTCAAAAACACAGAAGTTTTTTAAGTTCTTATATGTAAAAAGGCCTAAATACATGCAAGGTCATTCAAATATTTTGCTCATCGCCTACTAACACAAACGCTTGTGCATGAGATTGGCCAGATCAGCGAGTACTGATCAAGTTATTAAATGTGAAGATAGGTATCGGCCGATTGATCGGAGCATCACTAATAAGTACAGTATATACAGTTGATGTCAAAATGATTAGCCCTTCTGTGATTTATTTTTCCTTTTTCAAATATTTCCCAAATTATGTTTAACAGAGGAAACGTTTTTTTCACCATAATTTGGATAATATTTTTTCTTCTGGAGAAAATCTTTTTTGTTTTATTTCAGCTAGAAGAAAAGCGGTTTAGAATTATTTAAAAACCATTTTATACAAAGTTATACAATGACTTGCCTAATTACCCTAACTTGCCTAATTAACTTAGTTAAGCTTTTAAATGTCACTTTAAGCTGAATATTAGTATCTTAATTTTAAATTTTTTTTTTTAAGTAAAATATTATGTACTGTCATCATGGCAAAGATAAAAAAAAATCCGTTATTAGAAATTAGTTATAATGTTTAGAAATGTGTTGAAAAAAATCTCTCCATTAAACAAATTGTGGAAAAAAAAAAAAAAAAAAGGGTGGCTAATAATTCAGAAGAGCTAATAATTCTGACTTCAACTGTATATAAATGTTGATCTATAAATCAAATGTTGTCATTTGGTGCTTTTCAGTCTTTTGATCAACTTCACAAAAATCAAGCACAAAAAAACAGATTTTTGTAAAAGTTGCTGAGTAAAAAAATGGTTTGGGTTTATGTTTACTTATTAATTAGTGGAATCTGTTAATAATAATAATTTATTTAGTAAAAATCTATTCATAATTTTGCATTTAATCTAAAAATACATATTCTGCATTATTGTATATATAATATACACACATTTTGCACAATTTTTTCTGCATATGTCACCAGAGAGAACTCTGTTGTTGACATTTAGTACGTTTAATAATCTGATTTTAATATGATTAAGACAATACTCGGATTAAGAGTCTACCATGTAAACAGTCCAACTAAACAGAAAAAAGATTAAGACATGTGGAGTATGCCTATTTTAGCCGCATTATTGAAGTGCAGTACAGACATGTAAACACCACAATCAAACTATTACCGTCATGTAGGATTTTCGCCACTTTGCGACAGGATAGTCTATACACACACGGCTGTTTGACACTATTCTCTGCACCTACCCAGTCAGTGAAAGACCACAGACACCTGCATTGCGAAATGCTGAGGTTTTTTCTCCATGCGGTGAGCGGTATCCGATTCCATTAAAACTACACTCTTCCAGCAGTTTATATCTCGTAATCCAATATCTCGTTCGTCAAGGGGGCATGCATGAAATGTTCCTAAATGAACGTGAAAGTGCAAAACTGCAATTAAAATTAAACTCTGGAGGAAATGTGGATAGCTTGGTGACGCCATAACATTCTGAAAGAAGCATTCAAAAAGCAACTCATGTAAACACCTTAATCATATTATTGTCTTATTCAGATTAAGGCAAATAATTCAATTACTGATGTCCATGTAAACATAGTCACTGTTGAACAGGTTATTGAAATAGATATGTAAATATCTAATCTTTCTGCATTGTAGCTTGGTACGGCAATCTGAGTGTGTCAAATAAGAACAGGTTGAGTAGCCTGGTGAAGGTGGCAGGCAAGATCTAGTTTTAACTGAACTGGTCCAATGGTAATTTGACATAATTATGTTTTAAAGGGTATCCTATGCACCCCGGATCACCCATTGTACTCTGTGTTTCAGCTGCTGTCATCAGGACGTCATTTTAGAGTTCCTATTTGCAGGACAAATAGAACTAGAAATTCTTTTGTAATAGTGGCCATTAGGTCATTAAAAGAGTCCAGGGGCGAGGGAGATGGACCTACAAAATGATGTATTATATGTTGTGTGGTAATATTTTGTTAATGTGTACATGGAACTTCGCCTGTGTTACGGCACCTTGCTGCAATTTTAGTTTCCCTAAACGGGAGAATAAAGTTGAGTCTGAGTCTAAATATAGACTAAAATTGGTATTTTTGAAAATCTGCATTCAGTCTAATACCATGTTATTCTCTGCTTTGAGTTAATAAGTCTTGTATATTTTGTGTTGATTGTTTATTTACAGGTTTTCAGATTTTAGTCAGTACATCATTTCCCCCCCCCCCTTCAGACTGTGTTTACATACCAATTACCCCATAATTAGGCCAGTTTAACGGTGTGTGACAGTTAGGGATTGTGGCATTTTTTAATGAAAATGCAGAGTGTGGAGTGACTGAAAAAAAAAAAAACAAGACAAAGAGAAATGGGCAGAGAGTGACAGAAACTTGTCGGCTCTGGTGTTACACGCTTCGTGGCAGCCAGAGCAAGAAATCTATTATTATCCGTCCTGTCTGCACGTTAATGTTTAACAAGTCCAGCGAAGTGACACGCCGCCGCAGCAGCGTAATTGCTAATCAGCGGACAGTTTTATTCCCTTCTTGCCTAATGAATTTGGCTGAAATGAGGTGTGGGCGGCCGGACCCTTAAACGGGCAGTCAGCCGCCACTGATGTGCGTAGGAGAGGAAGGTTAGTGCTCGTGTCATAGTGCTAATGTGCTCGCTAACACTCCAAGGGGAATTTGCATTTGTAGCTCACAGTGGGGTTTTTTCTCTAGCTCTTCCTCTCAAAGTGTGTGAATAAACTGTATATCCACTTGAGTCTATTATAATTGAGTGTATTGTTTTTTCAGTGGGAATTTTGGAAGACAGAGTTTTAGCCTTTCCTCATTTTTAGGATCATTTTTCAGGCCAGTGTTTTTCCCAGTAATTATTGTATGATTTTGGTTAATGAATGTCTTTCTCTGTCTTTGTGTGTCAGGGCATGTTGCTGAAAAGAAGTGGAAAATCACTGAACAAAGAGTGGAAGAAGAAATACGTCACACTTTGTGACAATGGAGTCCTCACGTATCATCCCAGTCTGCATGTGAGTATCAACACACACATACTTATACACACGTTTACCTACAGGGTGTCCGCGGGGTCTTAAAAAGTATTAAAAGTTGATAAATCAATTATGACAAAATTAAGGCCCTTGAAATGTATTAAAAAGTCTTAATCACATTTTTACGAGGTCTTAAATTTTGTTTAAGTGTTGTCCAAAGTGTTTGACTCCAAAAAAACATAAATATATTTATTTTCCTCCTAATATTAACAAACGGCGTGCTTAATCCACACGATTGGTTCAGGCCGGGGCGCGTCCAGCCAAGCTCCTTTGTCCAGGTGATGTCACGTAATTTGCGACAAACGCGGGAAGGTGATGTGACGCTTTCCACATGTAGCAAAACCATAGAGCGAAACAGACAGCAACATGTAAGTTTGTGTACTCCTGGTTGGAGAAGGACGAGTTTAAAAAAGCCTGTCGCTGAAAACAACCAAGTAATGCATGGTTGTGTTTCATTGATTTATTTAACTACAACTGTTTATTAACAACTGTTAAGTTAAAGTTGTAACTGATTAAGTTAAAGGTTTGATATTGATTAGAACTTGAAGTGGCGATGAGAAGGTCTTTAAAAAGTCTTAAAAAGGTATTGAAATCACCTTTAGGATTCCTGCATATACCCTGACCTAACTCTCGGTTAGTACACTTGTATTAGGGCTGCACGAAATCAGAAAAATCAAACATTGCAATCTTTTTTTATTTTGCGATTATATATTGCAATATGAACATAATTTCACTGGATGACTTGAAGTGTTTTGGAAAGAATGAATCATTTTCGATCAATTGGGATGATTGTGATTCTGTATAATAAATATAATATAAATATAATATAATAAACAATCTACAAGCATAGATAATACAATAAATAAAAAGATCAGCTAAATAAACAGTGTTTTGTTGTTTTCCAAGGAGTCTAGCGGTATTCAGGTATATACAGTAATTGAATAATCAAATGTAAAACAATACTGCATAGTCAATGTTGAGGGTAACAAGTTATAAGTTATGTGCGTTACATAATAATATTGCTTTACGTAACGAGTAAAGTAACGTATTACTTTTAAAATCAGTAATATTATTTGAGTTAGTTTAAAAAATGTAACGGGAGTTACTTTTTACCTTGCTTAATTAGCTTTTAGATAATTTTTACATTTTAAATGACCTTAGTCAGGTTGAATTACACATTCAATGAGAGAGCGTGCTGTGAGGAAACAAAGTTGGCTCGCACTCATCATCATCATCATCAGGTCTCTTTTTTCACACAGATCAGTCAGTGTACTGTTCTACTAACTGAATAACTCAGGATATTGGTTTATTTTGAGTATCCCGTATGTTAGTACTTAGTGAAGACACAAACCGTTTCACGCCAACTCTGTTCAATTTAATTAACTGGTTCGACCAGTTCACCTAGAAGATCTGGTTAAAACAAACGATTCATTCATGAGTCGCCCGTCATCACTACAGACAGTCAACAACAGAAACAATTGCATTTTTGCAGTGGATTCTTGTTATTTTGAACTCATCGAAGAAAAGAAGTGGATTGTTGTTAAGAGTAGATTATGTGTAAGTAAAACTCTTGACAACTGCAAGAAACACAACATTGAAAAAAAACAAACAAAATCGGATGCGAAGCACTACACCCGCAACCCATCTCCAGCTATGATTGACATCAGTTCACGTTCTCCAGGTAAAACAATTAATTTGACTAAACTAAAAGAAAGGATTATTGCTTTTTTTGTTGAGGAGGTGCAGCCACTGTCTAACGTTACTGTAGAAGTAACTACGTGTTGTAATAAAGTATGATTTTTTTCCTCTTTTGGGAAACGATTTACACATTTTTAAGGCCTCATGAAGCAATTTATTCACTGTATGAAGCTCAAAAGATTTATTTTGATTTGGGGATATTTTTTATCGTCTTACACTTCGTTTTATTATTAAACATTTTAAAGGTTTAAAATCAGTTTTTGCCTTAATATAAATCATTCCATGTTAGTAGTCTTAGGCTTTATTGCAATCTTTATCCCAATGGACAATGAATTTACGTAACTAGTAACACAAAACATTCAGAAGTAGCAAACACGTTACTTTACATGCTGTCATTAATCTGTATATACAGCATTCATAGCTCTGGGCTCAGAAAGGTCTCAAAATACAATATAATCCTACATTTTTTAAAGTAAAATGAAGGTGTAGATTATATACTGTAGGTGGTTGTCAAATGGAGGCCTTCTCTATAAAAAAAGTGAAAAAACACCTGTACGTTCTGAAAGAGATCAAACCTCAGACAGGTAAGGAAAGGTAAAGCAAAAGTAACTCAGAAGTAATATAACGCATTACTTTCAATAAAAAGTAACTAAGTAACACAATTATTTACTTTTTTGGGGGAGTAACTCAATATTGTAATGCACTACTTTCCCCAACACTGTGCGCAGTCATCGTTCTATGAACAATTAAATAACATTTATCGTTATTCATTATTCAAAGTTACAAACAAAGTTACAATTCCTAATGCCTGAATGCTTTTAAAATCCTCATGCCTCAAAAAAACACATGCAAATGATCAAATACAATCCAGACTCAACATTGCATATTCTGCGATGTGACTATTGTGAACGATCACATTGCAATAACGATGCTGAAGCGATATAGTGTGCAACCCTAACGGGTATTGTGTTTGCCTTCCTTATCATCAGTTTGGGCCTGCCCTGTTAATGCTGTTGTTATTCTCAGTTCACCATCACTGTAGCATCCCCTTTTTTATATATCCTTTTCACTGACGTTTACCAGATTATTGTGTGTGCCTCAGTAAGCATGGTGTGTCAGTAGACACAGTCTTGTCCTTAATTACCGGCTCATCTATTTGCACACGGCTGACGCTGTTGATGTGTAATATAACGCTGTAATGGCTTGTCATAATCACCAGCTCAGACGACCTGTTTGCCCACACGTCAATGAAAATTGCCATCTTTTATTGGTTGTTTTCCATGTCTGGATTTTTTTTTGGAACGCGCTTAGACCTTATTGTCACCATTAACCAATCCCAGAGTGATTATGCAAACACTGTTGGAGATCACAGATTAAATGTAAAAAATAAAGACATGGATAGATAGCAGTATACACAAACATTTTTTTGTGACCGGTTCTAAATTACAGATAAGTCATGCTTAAGATATTAAAACTGTACTTCAGGACCCTGATTTAACATTAGGGGGCTCCAACTGGTACCTTTCAATACGGTATGAACAAAGTGTGCAAAGTTTTAATGTTCTTTTGAAATCAAATTTTTGTGCAAGCTTGAAAATATAATTTACTATAATTATAATTTAATATAATTAAAATGAGATTCTTTTTTGCATTACATAGTTTTTAAGTTTTAACTAGTTTTGTTTATTGCTTGTAGAAGAGACAATTTGTCAACAAAATAATTGTATGTGCATATGGGAAACAAGAACAGATCTAAAACATTACCAATATAAACTAGGGGTTCCTCCGACTTGTCGACTTTAATTCTTTGCAGTGACACTTTTTGATTGACGTCGACTAGTTGCGCTGCGCAGATCATGTGGTTCACGAAGGTGGTTTACTAAATTAAACTGCCCTCGGATTATTTACAGTAATTTTTAAAAGTAAATTTTCTTATGTAAAAATTATTTTTTATTTTATTAAATAATATAAAGTCATTGATCCATTAAAATAACCACATTTTTTTGACAGTAAAACGTTATTGACAAAGTCAAGAGGCGTCATTTTCCCAGCGTCCCCATGACAGCACAGTACCACTATTGCAAGCAGTAAGAACAAGTATAATACAAAGAAATGTCCTGTTGCAGTGTTATTTGAGCAGACTTTGCATTTCCTGTGAAAATGTGTGGTTCATGCATAGATAAGTGTGTAAATGAGCGGAATATCAAGCCGTTTTTAACTTTGAATGCAGCATGTAAACTAGTTGATGGTGCGCTCAAACCACCCTTGCATACTACAAGCAATTAAAATGAATGGGTTTCATAGTGCAGCGCTTTCTACGTCCAATGTAAAAGCCACTTCACACTGTGCAGGGAATACTACTATTTATATACGTTTTCTTTAATACAAATTCCATGTATTTAGATTTTTTATATATATCAAAAAATATTAATAAAAATGTTTAACCCCCTCACCCTGATTTTAACTGCCCGCCTGATACATTAAATCCAGCCTATAACTTCTTTCTATCTCAGTGCAAAACAGAAAGCAATGTGTCCATAATTCCTATCGATGTCATTTTAACTTGCTCAAATTAATTCCCTAATTAACATCCTCATCTGGGCGAATTAAAGGAAGTGTGCGTCGTCATATACAGTCCCCCTCCTTCTTTTGACTGTGAACAGGTTCCTCTCATCAGCAGGTGTCTGCTACACAGGCATCAATTACAGTGTTTGCGGAGGCTAATAGGATGAAACTCAATCAGGGCTCCTAATTGCTCAACTATGTGAAAAAGAAATCACATTAATGCAGCTGATTAAGTGGATGGCAATAGATGCAACCCAATTAGTAAGGGGGGAAAAAAAATCTCAAATAACTCACATCTGTTACAACCACGTCACAATTTTGTCATTTTTAAGTACATAGCTATTCCCTGTTGATTAAACTCACACCTTTTTGGTTAAAGCTTCCATGATTCTGCTTTAGCGCAATGCGGTTTGAAAGATTCGTCAATGTTAAATTCACATCTGTCACCGAAGTGGCCAGACGATGATCTTTTCATCAACTCTTCGCGTTTGAGCACTCCAACTCCCTCAACGAAATCCCTCAAGTGGTTTGCCCGTCCTTTATTTTAAATCAAGAGTTACATATGGACCGGTCCCTGGAGCGTACGTCCTTCATGAAACACAGTAACATATGTTCTTCGATAGAGCCGATACGCGGAGTCTTTGGCCTTAATGAGCAGGGGCAATGCTTTGAGAGGGAAAGCGCAGCACCCGGAACTGCCATACATCAGCTGAGTGCCAATCAAATCACACAAAGGCCCGAGCCTCTCTGTGTATGTGTGCTGTTCCGAGCAATTTACAGCAAGAGCAGAAACGTGTCCATCCCTCACTAGAGGCCAACAAAAGGGCAATTCAAAGCCAAGAGCTCTCAACACGGTTTAACAAGCCACAGGAGAGCCCTTCAGGAGTGGCGGGCCAACAGCTTGCGGCTGGTAATTGCATCCCTATTAGCATTGAGTAACTTTCATCATCAACGCAAGCAAAGCCACGCGCGGAAATCCAGACAACGCCGTGAGAATCCAAACACATGCTGCGATGGCATGCTGCGATTCACGGAAAAGGAAAAAGCGGGAGATTTTTATGTTTGCTCTAAAAGGCTGAAATGAAGGTGCACTGCTTCACTGTAAATATCAAATATATTCATATCGATTTCTTGACCTCCAGGGGGTGGGCAGAATTAACTGTGTGCTGACAAGATGAATTTAGTCGACACTTTTCATCTAAAGTGTCCAATGCGTGTGTGTAATGCTTTTGTCATTTGTACTGTAGGATTATATGCAGAACGTTCACGGGAAGGAGATCGACCTGCTTCGGACTACAGTGAAGGTTCCAGGGAAAAGGCCTCCCAGGGCCATCTCAACATGTGCTGCTCCCAGTCCCAAAACCAATGGGCTGACCAAGGACATGAGCAACATGCAGCTTGGACAGGCACCAGGTAATATGATGATGCTTTTGTTTTGTTTTATTTTTTATTTTGTCATGTATGTTAAGCTTTTAGTTTTTTTTTTTTAGTTTTTTTTTTGTTTTTAGATTTGCTAATTGTTTTTAATTAAGTCCGAAAACTTATATAATATAAGTTTTGTGTATATTAAAATTAGTTTTTTTACCGCTTCTTTTCTTCTTTATCGGCAACTCCTGTTACTAACTCACACTGTTCCTTTTTTATTTAGAAAAAAAAGAGGCTGGCGCTCTAACACTAACACTTTCTATTTTATTTCCTATTATATCTTTTATAAAAAAAAAAAAAAAAAGCTTTCAGTGCTTTGCTTTTCTTAATACTAATTTACATATCTGTCCTTATGTCTTATCTGTTCATATAAGTGTCTATGCATATATTTATCGATTTAAAATAGTTTTTTGGTCTTTCAACACTAACTAACTATCTGTCTATCAATCGATATTAAACGAACGAACGAACAAACAAACAAACAATCTATCTATCTGTCTATGAATCTAACTACCTAACTAACTTACTATCTAACTGACTATCGATTGGTCGGTGAGTCGGTCGGTCGGTCGATCTGTCTGTTGGTCGGTCTGTCTGTCAGTCTGTCTGTCTGTCAACCTAACTAACTAACTAATTATCGAACGAATGAACAAATTATCTATCTGCCTATCAATAAAACTATCTAACTGTCTATCTGTCTATCGATTGATCTGTCTGTCTGTCTGTCTGTCTGTCTGTCTGTCTGTCTGTCTGTCTGTCTGTCTGTCTGTCTGTCTGTCTGTCTATCTATCTATCTATCTATCTATCTATCTATCTATCTATCTATCTATCTATCTATCAACCGAACAAACAATCTATCTATCAATCTATCTAACTGTCTATCTATTTATCAACCGATCAATCTACCTGTCAATCAATCAATCAATCAATCAATCAATCAATCAATCAATCAATCAATCAATCAATCAATGTCTGTCTGTCTGTCTGTCTGTCTGTCTGTCTGTCTGTCAACCTAACTAACTAACTAATTATCGAACAAATGATCTATCTGCCTATCAATATAACTAACTAACTATCTAACTGTCTATTTGTCTATTGATTGATTGGTCTGTCAGTCTATCTATCTATCTATCTATCTATCTATCTATCTATCTATCTATCTATCTATCTATCTATCTATCTATCTATCTATCTATGAAACTTCCTTCTATTTTTTGGAAAAAATACAATTCAAGAAACAAATTGATGCATCTTAATATCTGTATAATGGGCAGAGTGTGCGGTCTTCATTAGTAGTGAATTAAACAATTAAGTTATTGTTTAGTTATTCATATAACACTCATTGGATCAACAATCCTTAAGCCCCGCAAGGAGTGTTAAAGACCCCCTTTCAGACACATAAATACACTCACACACACACCACCAGGAGGACCAAACTAATAGCATGAATATTCAGTGACCCATAATACATGTACTAATTATTGTCATGAATATTAATGCAATCAGCGCTCGTTCTCCAGTCAGGCAAGTCCGAAATGAACACTAATGAGAGAGAAAGAGGGAAAGAGGGGGGCAGCAGTAGAGGAGAAAAGAGAGATAATTCACAGTGGGAAAGCAGTGAAGGCTTTTGTAAGTGGAGGATTTGACTGTAGGGCTCAGGCAGCGGTGTGATCACATGCACCTCTTATTCCTTTGGTCTTAACATGTCTTTTTGCTAACGCTCTAATTATACACGAATACGAGTCCATTATAGCATTGCTTCACACACTGCTGTTCTTGTGCCATGTGTGTGTGCGCGTAGATCCTTCTCTGCCCTCATACATACATAGTGTTTATTTTCTTCCAGACGGCCACGATGTATAAATGTAGTTTATCAAGCCTCTCCTGAAGTACGATCAGCTTTTTGCCATTTACCCAAAGGTGCTGCGTCTGATTTATCCGCTACAATGGAGATTAAATTGAGTTGTGACATTTCATTCAGTGGAGTTTGTAACGGGCCAGTGGAGGCCCGTGGGTACACCTTTTTGCAACAACATATTCAAAACCAGAAAAGGAAATATTTACTGAACCTTTTCTTTTTCCCGACTGCTGATTTCTATAATGTGGTATTTTTGAGTGTTATTTACATTTTGCTCACCATTGTTGAACAAAAGCTCTTAATAATTCGGTGTGTACTAAAGGTATGACAAATGGGATGAAAGCTGGAAAATTGGCAAAAATAAAAAGGAGCGTAATATTTTAAATAAACCCTGTGATTGGAATAAGATCCATATTCCATTTTAAATCATGGGAGACACAAACAAATTGTTTGCTGTACAAGTAGTAGGATCGGCTATACGAGTCTGACATTTGCTGAATGGTGAGGAAGCCAAAATGCCAGTACACACTCTGTCACTGGGACCGTACCTTTTCAAAAGGTACATTTTTGTACCTAACAGCTCTATTAATACCTAAAAACTTCAAATGTGTGCATACAATACCTTTAAAACATGGGTCTCAAACTTAATTCCTGTAGGGCCGCAGCTATGCACAGTTTTGCTCCAACCCTGATCAAACACAGATGATCCAAATAATCAGGTTGTTCAAAAGAGCTTTTAGGTGTTTGCACGATTAGTTGCATCAGCTGATTGTGTTTGCTCAGGGTTAGAGCAAAACTGTGCAGAGCTCCAGCCCTCCAGGTATTGAGTTTGAGACCCATGCCTTAAAGATATAAACGTGAAGCTTAAAGGAACAAAAGTGTACCCTAATGCTCCATTCAGTGTCAACGCTTCCCATTCACATTTAATGGGTGACGTCAGGCGTTGCCGAACTGCATTGTGGATCATTCGGCTCTGCTTCAGTGGCATTGCTCACTGCAGAAGATGGGAATATCTCAACTTTTCAAGCGCCAACGGACGCGTTAGCCAATCAGGTCGCTTTATGCAAATACACCAGCTCAGACAGTAGTCGATTGCGGACTAAGTTCATTGGCTGACGCTGCAATGACGATCGCGTCAGTCCCAACTTTAGAAATGCCCTCTGTCAAGCGTTGAAGGTACTGATTTCCACCTGTATGGTAAAAAAAATTTCATTTTGTAAATTTACAGCCCCTGTGACAGATTTTAGTACAGCTGTAGTAAAACTTCATTTTTGGGTAAAACCCAAAGCCCATTTGTTTTCTTTTATGAGACAGAAGGTGCATCACAAATCGCATGCTTACGCACTATTCTAGGCCATTTTGTATTATAAATAGTGTAAGTAGTCCATTTACACTAAAATATTCCTTTTATTCTAAAAAGATTAAGTGCACTTTAAATACCCGGATGAAGCTCTTATTTAACCATTAAAAAGAAGTGTGGAATGTTGGACACTTCACGCATTTAGCAGCTGCAGCTTTGCTCACATAGTGGAAAGGGTGGAGCTTCTGGCCACTGATGTTGAATTACTTTATTTACTTTGGATTTTATAAACAAAATTCTCTTACGAGAGTGATTATACCGCCAACTATAAATGCGGTTATACTCATGGCACGTAATATTTGGGAATTTGGAATTTATTTTACTAATTTGGCAACCGTCAAACATTATCTGGGAAACGATTTAAGTTTCTGCTTCGTAAAAAAAAAGTGTTTCATTTGGGACAACACTACATTCATATGCTACGCTGTTGAGTGTGTAAGTCCATAAGTACATAAGAGCATATTCAGTTCAATTCTTCTTCATTTCTATTGCGCTTTTACAATGTAGATTGTGCAAATCAGCTCAACATTAAAGTTTTAGTAGATTGAAATTGAAACTGTGTTAGTGCAGTTTTCAGAGTTGAAGTTCAGTTTAGTTCAGTTCAGTGTGGTATAATTTTCACTGCTGAAAGTCCAAGCAAGCCAGTGGTGACAGTGGCGAGAAAGAAACTTCACCAATTGACGAAAGTGGAGGAAAAAAACTCGAGGGAAACCAGGCTCAGTTGGGCACGACCATTTCTCCTCTGGACAAACTTCCTGTGCAGAGCTGCAGTCTAAGTGCCAGGGGCAAGAGAACGCATAGTGTATAGTGTGCCATTTGGGGCGCAGCTCGATTTTAGGACAAAAAATGGATCCAGAAAAAATTGCATTTGCAGAAACCTTGGTCATTTTTATGGTATGTTTGTTGAATTTAGGTTGCATTGCATCTACATGCGAACTAATTCTCTTTAGATTATAAGTTCTGTTAGGTTAGGGTAAGTTGACATGTACTTGCAAAGTTCCTTATAGTCAGTTAAATGTCTGTTAAAGGAGCAGTATCAAAAGATATTAAGCAGACAGTCTACTAATACTCAGATGGACCATCAAAATAAAGTGCTACCAAATCCTTTATATTTGTTTTTATTGCTTTTTAAATCTTTAAAAGATGCACCTACAAAAACTTACGCCATAAATGTTCCCATACATTGATATGCAATACTCAGCAGACTACAAAAGAAAAAAAACAACAAAAGTGGAAGAACAATTGTATAACTACTGTATATACAGAAGTACTCATATAGACACAAATACTACATTAAAATAAAATATCAATTAAAAATTATTTTTATCACCATTATCACCTACATATCTTTTATTATCTCATTAAATATATCCATTAGTATCCCCATTATTTTCTTTTTCTAAAAATATATATATAAAAGCATCTCCTATAAAAGCAGTTCCTAGCATCTTTAAAAATCTTTTTAAAAACTGTTTAATAACATTTTATTTTTCTCTAGTGACATATTTATCAGCATCTCCTTAAGCCACCTCTCTAGTCGTGCTATATCAAGTAGTTTAGCTTGTAAAAAGACCTTCACAATAAATATATTTTCTCCTCTTCACAGATTTAGATTGCTAGATTATAAATGTAATAGAAACTATAAAGTTGTATTAATTTTTTTCCTAACCATTTTTTCTTTGTTAAAGTAGTTTTTATTTAAAAAGTGCATTTTATTTATGGTATTATGTTGTTAAATGTTTAATATCTCGGCAGTAAGCCACTTAAATACCACACATAAATATTACTACTTGCATTATTGAAGAAACTGTTAAATTGTCAGAGTTGCGTTTGCTCTGCTCATAATCCCAGCGGCCTTATGGCTGATTGTGTCCGAGTCTGTATGTGCGCGTCATATCATATCCCTCTTGATTTCTTTTGTGCCCAGTTATGTTGTAATCTTATTAGTGCGATTAGATCTGACTTTCTGTGATGTCCGCTTTAATTTCCACGTGAGTCAGATGAACCTCTCCCACTGTTTAATGATGACTCACGGTGGTGATAATTGACCTTCCAGTTATCCGATGTCACTGTTTATGCTCGTCGACAAGAACAGATCAAGAGCTTCTTTGCATGTGAGCTAGTTAGCCTTATTGTTATTATCATTAGCCAAATGAACATGACAGCTAGAAGTGAAAAACATTAGGAACGCATCAGTGATTATTCCTTTGTTTATGGTATGATGATTACTTACTTTTTTCATCTGAATAAATTGAAAATAAAATGATTAAAAGGTAAATAAGTAATATTAGATTCAATCAAATCAAATAAATGTAACAAAAATGTAATGTAAAGTATTTAAGACATAATGAGCCCTATCATACACCCGGCGCAATAAGGTGCAAGACCAGCGCAACTCTAATTTTCACATTTTTGCGGCATGTTGTTTAAATAGCAAATCCATTTGCACCACTTTGTGGACTCATGTGCGTGCTGGTCTATAAAGGAGGTGTGTTAAAGAGAAAGTGAAAAGGCTGAATGGAGGAGGCTCATTCTTTATCCTCGCGCTGGAGATGGTCTGTTTAACTGTTTTCTCGCTGGTGAAGCAGCCAGTTTTTACACTTACAAAGTCTGCCATGTAAATAGCAAATGCGCCATGGCACGACGCAACTGACCCTTATGCTGTGTTCACACCAGACGCGAAATGCAGGAATAAATTGCAATATTCGCACGTAAATAGACAGGTGAACTTTTTGAGTTTATTTGCATTTGCTCAATTCACTTCACAATAGACATGGATTTGCGTCATGGGCAGGGCTTCTGTCTGCCCGGTAACATTAGCTTTGTTGCTAAATGGCTAACATCGGTTTTATTGAGAGAATAGCTGTGCTTTGTGCTTTAGGAGTGCTGAAAAACAGTGTTTTTCAGAGGTGCATCCAGCTTTATGAGTTCATAACTCCTCCAGAAACTGTACCTGGATGATGGAGGCTTTCAGCGATGCTTCCGACTGAGCCAAGCCCAGTTTGATGGACTGTTGTCCGGTGTCGGCAAGAGGATTTCCCCTTGGGACACCAACAACAGGCACTATGTCATAAGCAAGCTCATGATTGGTTAACATGGCACGAATGTCCGCTAAAGTTTGAATGTCCCAACTCAAGTGTTTTGCTGAAAACACGCATCAAACGCACAAAACGCTCAACTCGCGCCACTTCATTTGCACGAATCATATCATTCATGCTGCCTCATTCGCGCAAAACGCACTGCTGGAGGTCTGTTCGTGTCTTTGCATTGACTTAACATATAAATCACTCGCGCTTGATGCTTCATTTGTGTCTGGTGTGAACGCAGCATTAAAAGGAATGGGAGATGAGAGTCTGATTGGTTTATGGACGTTAAGCTCAACCCATACACCCATAACTCATTAAGAGAATAAGCACAACCCTGTTAGACCATGCAACGGACACGGCCTTAATGCTTTGGCACCATATGCTTTAGACTTTGTGCCTAGATCGTTAGAATAGAGCCTGATAACTCTTCATATTTTATATATATTTATATATTTTATATCAGATCTCAATCAGGCAGTGAAGATCATTGAATTTTAAGAAAGGATATGTTAAAATGCTGCGTTTATTTATTTATTTATTTTTTTATTTTTTTGTATGTTACGTACTCTAAACTTTGGCAATGGATTCACAAAGCAAGCCAGACCCGTAACAATAAAGTAAATTAAGTAGGACACCTCTAAAAGTTCTCCCATTGAATCTCCCATTCAAAAGAAAACAACAACAATGATGAAATAACGTAGTCAAATTTAGTTGACATTTAAATTAAAAGGAGACATAAAAACCTTGCAGAGGTAAAGCCAAAATAGCAAACAAAAACTCAACAACTAACTAGGTTTTAAACCCTCATACCTACACATAAATTCAAACTAATTAAACAACATGCACTTACCTCCCTACTAACCACAAAACATGAGAAAAGTTAATAAAACAAAAAGGCACCCTCCTCATCAAATACGTCTCCGTACATTTGTCTCGATAATTTAACAGTCAACACTCAGCGTTAAATTCGGCAATATCGCTGAGCAAATACACAACTGTTGTTCTTGTAATTTAAACAGAAAAAAATGGGTATAAAATTGTGATAGAGTTTTACATTTTTCCTTTCAATTGTTAGTTTGAAGAATTCATGTTTGATCTGTGGCTTCAAATAATCAATTGTTTTTGATAACTAAATATGTTATCCATTAAAAGGTTTTTTTTTTAAATAAGTCATAATTTCTATTAAAAAAAACTGATTTGATATGAATTATAATCTTTTGTCTCTCCCACAGGCTCTGTGACCAGTAGTTCATCTGCGTCTCAGATGGCGAGTGGCATCAGTTTGGTGTCGTTTAACAGTCGGCCAGATGGGATGCATCAGCGCTCATACTCTGTGTCCAGCGCTGACCAATGGAGTGAAGCCACAGTCATCGCCAACTCAGGAATCAGCACAGGTAAGTGACGGACACATGAACACTTCAAACTGGTTGCCACTGTCCTGCAGGTTTCTTTTCAGAGCTGTGATCAGAACATTAAACACCGATTTGTTATCCAGTCGTCGTAAACACACACATACACCCACTCCACCTTTCATTGATCCTCGTGTCAAACTCTAATGCCGCTTTAACTGTTAAGCAAAGTAATGGCCACTCAAGAGAAGCACATTACCAAAGAGGAATGTGTAGATCATGATGTTTATTTGTCGGTCACCTTTCTGTTGTCGTAGATCATTTCATACAATACCAGTCAAAAGTTTGGAAACGGTGAGATTTGTTCATGTTTTAAAAGAAGACAATTCTGCTCACCAATGAGTCAAAAAAAAAAAATACTGTTAAATAGTGAAATGTTATTAAAAAAATTTCAGTTTAATTACTAAATCATTACTGGGTTCAAAGCTACATTTTCATCATCATTACCCTAGTCTTCAGTGTCAGATGATCCTTCAGAAATCATTGTAATATGATGATTTGCCGTTGTATTTTGATCAAGTTATTATTGGTACAAAATCTGTAATAATGTTTGTTAATTATCAGTGCTGAAAAGATCTTGCTTCATGGTATCGTGGAAAATCAATAATAATGTTATATCCTATAATATCAATCAGTAAAATCAATGAAAATCATTAATAATTCTAATATATATATATATAAATAATAATAACATCAATCAAAAGTTAAAAGTTATATAAAAAATCTAAAGTGAAAATAATTATAAAATCAATAATAATGTTATAATGTAATAATAATTCCATGATACATTTATTTTTTGGATTCTTTGATAAACAAGAAAGCTTTTATGTTATATACATGTTTTAATAATGTAAAATATTGATTTAACTTTCTTTTTTTTTTTATTTAAAATGTGTTTTTACATTTAGAAATGTATTTAAAATGTAACAGAAAGATAGCAAACAAAAGAATCCTAAAAGTGAAATGTGTCACAGTTTCCACTGATACTCTGAATCAAGATTTTTTTAGCAATGATAATTGTAAAAATCATTATTAGTGATTTTGTACCAATAATAACGGATCATAATAGAGCAGCAAATCATCAAATTATAATGATTTAGATTTGTTTATGGAAACTGTAATTGATTCTATTAAACAGTTAAAGTTCCCAGGAAATCAAAACTAAACATATGATTTTGTTTGCTCACATTGCTAGTTTTGTGGTGAACAATTCATCTGTGCAAGTCATTAAAAAAATAGTTTGCCCTTCTAATGTTTAACTGAAATCTGAAAATGCTAATTTTTTTAAGTTAAATTGTCAGGTTACGTATATCTTAGGAATTGGGTGTGGCTAACATATTTAACCACGCTGCTCCAACTGTTTTGACACCAAATAGAAATGGTGAGATGGAGTCTGTTAGGTTGTAATAACTCTCCCCAGACTCTTTTTCTGATCTTTCTGAATTAAATGTCTTCTTTACTACATCCATTCTTCTCGCAGTAGAAAAAACAAGCCACGCCCACTGTTTGCTCATTTAATCTTCTGTTTCTCTAGGAACTGCATCACAATACGAAAAAAAAATGGTCGCAGCTTCCAGTTTATAGGGACTTTAATGTAACACTTTTCTCTCAACAAATCAGATTATATTTTAGATTTTTTCAAATTAGAAACTGTTAAATCACTTCTGCCAGATTTTCCATCCATGCCCCCTGATAATCCATCAGATAGATACCTTTCACTTAACATACTAGTTAAGGGTTTCATTTCTATTATTTATAATTTGATAATAAATCAAATTATTTGGAATCGCCCCAGAAGACTCTGCGTTTATCTGCGTCAAAGTGTACGATTCTTGCCTTCTCTTCTTTATGTGCTCAAGTGGAAAGATCTCCTTCCACCCACCTTTATTCAATAAACCAAAGAGATGATGTCTTGTCTTTACCTTGAAAAAATTAGATACTCTTTAAGAGGATAGGGTAAACAATTTTATAAGATATGGCACCCTTTTATTGATTATGTCGACCATATTAAGTAATGCCCTACCCTTTTGCTGTCAGAACTGCCTTAATCCTTCGTGGCATAGATTCTACAAGGTACTAAAAATATTCCTCAGAGATTTGGTCCATATTGACATGATAGCATCACGCAGTTGCTGCAGATTTGTCGGCTGCACATCCATGATGCGAATCTCCTATTCCACCACTTCCCAAAGGTGCTCTGGGAAGATCTGGTGACTGTGGAGGCCATTTGAGTACAATGTGAACTCTGAGATGATTTGAGATGACACTTATGTAAGACTGGAGTAATGATGGTGAAAATTTAGCTTTGATTTACAGTAATAAAAAAAATGTAAACTGTATTTAATAAGAAACAGTTGTTTAAAATTGTAATAATTTTTGACAATTTATCAGTTTTTACTGTATTTTTGATCAAAGAAATGGTGAGCAGGATTGGCTTTTTTAAAACATTAACAAATCTGACTGGTAGAGTGTACGTGGCTATTTTTATGAAATCCCTCATGTCTACACAGCCACAGGGGGAATGGGCACAGGGAAGGGAAGTTAGTACTGGACTGACAGCTGTCAGAAACCATGTATAAATGAGTGCTGATGAACTGGAGTGACATGGTGTGACTAGTTTTAGGCCTTTCGTTTGACCCCTGCCTGTAGTGTTCTCTGTGTTTACATCTGATAACAATTAAAGCTGTGAAAAGCTTAAACGGACTCTTGAGCACATCCACAGCAGGGCACAATACACACGCAGCTGAGCCACAAACACAATGCGTGATGTCAACAACCTTATGCGAGGAAAATGGAGTTTTCAAGCAGCAAAATTTTTTTTTTACCATGTTTACCATGATTTAAGAAGGTCACCTTATGGTCTTAAAAAGTCTTAAATTTACAGAAATATTGTGTTTTACGTCTTTACTTTAATCCTTTTAAACAAGTCTTAATTTTCCAACATCCATGTAAAGCTTCCCAATCAGACCAACACACATCCAATCACCAACAACCAATAAAACTTTATCAAAACTCTATTTATAGCTCTGTTTACCAACATAGTTTAATTATCTTCCTTGCAATACAATTTGTTTAAAAGTTCTCCATGTATTTATAGGCCATATGTGGACCAGATGTGCATATATTTAGTTTGTTATAGTTTTTAAAACTAAAGTTTTTTTTAAAGATATGTTGTGTTGAAAAAGCAGTGCATGAATACAACAAGAGTTTGCTTGTTTTGACACCATTATTTAAAATATGTGGCTAAGACATAACTCATTTGATTTTTTTTTTACATAAATAATACTTCAATACTCCATAAAATACCAATAATAGGAAATTTAATAAATAATATAAATCATTTTGTTAACTTCCGGCCACAACCATATCTGGGTTGTTGCTAGATTAGATATGGTTGACAAAATGATTTATATTATTTATTAAATTTCCCATTAATTGTATTTTATTAACGCCTGCCCCAAGTGTGCCACAAGCTTGCTTTTGAGTGAAGGTCTCGGCTGTTAGATCGCCCCCTGGGGGCTGGTTGCAGTACAAGTCATAAAGTCCGCCTTCTCCGTGTTAATGAAGGAGACATGAGACCAAATAAAAAAATTAATTACACTTGCAATAAAATGTTCCGAAAGATGGTGCTGGTCAGTTAAGGCACTGGTTATCATGCTGATATAGGTGCAGATCTTCAGTTTTGTAAAGAGTATGTTTTGAGCAATAATTTAATGCTGGGCGTGTTTCTCAAAGCAGGCGTCGGAGCTTCGGCAGGAGACTGAAGTGTTATTATTCGATTTCTGTGTTATTTTACCATGATAAAATGAGTTGCTCAGCAGTAAACTATAGTTTCTGACATACAGGATCTGGTGGAACACTGTTTATTTGGTAAGGTCAGGGCTTTATCAGTTTGCTGATACACGCCTAACCACCCAGATAGCAAAATACACTCGGGCCAGTTCCGGCTAGACTCTCGCCTGCCGGAGACTTACCTCTCGGCCCGACTCCATCTGCTGTACCTACTCGCTGCATCCGAGCCGGTAATGTGTGCTGCGGCCCGGAGCTGGCGCAATTAAATCTTTATTATATAAAACCTCACCTTTGTTAACGTTATTACAACCATTTGTGTTGATAAAACAGCAAATGCAGGCTACTATGTAAATGCAAAGTGTACATTAGCAAGCCTTTGTTATGGTGCAGACACCGGCGGTCTAGTGAGCAGTTCGGCGGGCATGGTTGATTTGATGTACAAGCAGTTGGTTGGAAGTTCGATTCTGCAGCTCCTCCTCTGGCTCCATCAGGCAGTCCTTCTGCGCATGCCCAGGCTCCAATTTCAGCAGTCTTTTGCGACAGTTTGTGCCCATCACGAGGCGTTTTTTTCCTTCACAGCGTTTAAGGGAAAATGGCACTGTTGCGTCGTCCATATTTTATACAGTTATTGGTCTACCCCAACCCTTAACCCTGTCGTCACAGTAACGTAAAAACAGTAGTTGTACCGAGTATTATTTATGTTACAGTATCTATTAAATTACCCAATAAATTGTATTTATAACATCTACCCTAACCCTAAACCCAACCGTCACAGTACTGTAAAAATATTCATTATTGTTATACAGTGTCATAAAAAATACTGCTATATTGATGTGCATATTACACTTCCGGCCGGCTGTGTATTCTATCTAGAGTTTACCCCATATCTGATCTAGCAACAATCGACGTGCATGGCGCAGAAGCAGCGTGCAAAACGCTCACAGCCGTTAGTAAACCATTCAAAAGATGCTCCTCTCAACACAAAAAACGCATTCTAATCTGCCCTTTAAAAAGTCTTAGAAAAAATCTTTGGCATTTAGCCCGATATAAATCTCAAATTTCACTCATAATAGTCTTAGAGGCAGATCACACCGAATGCACTTTTACGTTCCAAAAAGGAAATGTTCTGAAATTTGTTGTAAAAAAAAAAAAAAAGAAACATGCTGTTGATATTGTTATAATTTTATTATTTAATAATATTGTTATATTCAAGATTTGTAAAGTCATACAGCTCCTAAGAGCTTGAAACAGCGACTGCTAGTCTCTCCTTCATCTTTAAATGTCTCCATAGTCTTCAAACACGGCTGTCACCTCAACAGAAACCCCGCCTCTGCTTTTATTTGACTGGAGAATGAAAAAGACGTTACTGACGTAACGTCCTTTTCCACTCAGAGATGACTTTTTTTTTTTTACTGCGAGCGGACAGAGCGCAACGGCAAAAATGCAAGGCGGTTAAACTACGAGGCGTGCAGGGTGCATAAGCAGCACGCCAAACGCTCACAGACATTAGTAAATCATTCAAAAGATGCGCCTGTCAATGCAAAAAACGCATTCTGTGTAAGCAGCTTTAAAAAAAAAGTCTTAAATTTGACTTGGTGAAACCTGCAGAAATCCACTAGAATGTCACTAACATTTAAGAAAACATTTTTCAGACATTTTCAATACTAAAAAACTTTTAGCGTCTTTTTTAACAGTATCCTGCAAAGCACTGGGTCTGTTTTTATTACTCATTACTATTTTTTAAGGAAGTTAAAATACTTTTTGGTGCCTTTTTAAAGTGCTGTTTCATTTTTTACATACACATTTAAAAATATATTTGCTATGCTGAATAACATCAAAAAGAGCGATAAATTCACTATTATCATTTTTAACAACTTCTTGATGCCTTTGCACTAAATGACCTCTATCAAACCTTTTTATATGGGATAAAGGTTATTTTAATACTTAATTAAAACCTTGTTAAGCCACAGTCATAGTCATATAATACAGCCAAAGCTTGTCTGTACATGTAAACAAAAAAAACAAATATGAAAACAAATATGCTTTTTTACTATGTATTTTGTATGTTTATTTATTTATGTGATGTTAAAATCAAAGGACTGAATACACTGAATGATAACTTTGCTGTTTGGATCGTTATTATACTCATATTTTTTACATTTTATTTTCACAAAAATAGTTTTACACATTAAAGTTCAAACTTTAAACACTTTTCTACATTTGATATGGACACATACAGTCTGTACTGTATCTAAAAGCCTCTGGAAATGCGCCTGTGAGTTCTAAAGGAATTCCCTTTCACCTGGAAATGAGAAAAATCAATCAGTCTTTTGGTTAAAAGAATATGAAGCACTCTGGGTATGTGTGTGCATGTGTATCATTGACTGTGGCAGTAAGTCAGCAGTGGAGTCAGTATTCACGAGTGTTGTTCGGACACCGCGGCGCTCCGGAGGGCTGTATTGTGAGGTTGTTTGAGTGCTTGTATGCCCCCCCAAGGAATCTCTTAAAAATAACCTTTCTGCTGGCCTAATGATGTGTCTGTCCACGGCCTGACTGGATCAGATCTGATGGCTGGATGACGGTAGTGCTGGACGCTGATTGCTTGTCACCTCCTGCCCCCAGGAGCTGGCGGGAATGAGATCCTGTCTTTCTTCCTAGAGAAATGGAGAGAGATAAGCGATAAAGTAATTAACTGATGTTCCACACACTGCGCTGAGAATGACAGACTCTCCACTGACCTCTGACCTTTTGTTTAGACTCTCACTTTGTATAGTCTTTTGACAGGAAGCTGTTTTTTCTTAACTGTTATTATTCACTTTCTTTTTAAGCCTGGTTTATACTTCTGCGTCAAGTGATCGGCGTGACCCACAGCGCATGTAATGCACGTAGCCGAGCATTTATACTACTGCTCTGCAGTAACCCTTCCGAAACGCTAGCTGGCAGTAGATGTTTATGTTCCTCTGTGTCGAGTTTCTTCGCTGGTGTTTTGTTTTTTTCTAAATGCTTCCTTAATCTACAAGTGGCTCAAACTCGCTCATTTTGAGGCTGGAATCGGCGGACGTGCAACAACTTTAATCATAAGGTAAACACAAAACAACAGTCTCCATCCGGAGCTCCTTCACAGGACTCCACACTTGTAAACACTCGCTGCATTGGGCTCGCCCCCACTCAGCCCACACTCGTCAGAGCTACCAAGCTGACCAATCACAGGGCTTGTGCTACGCGTCGTTGCGACGTGAAGTTACATTTTTTGAGAGCAACGCCGATGGCCACGACGAGGGCTATGCGTCCACGCGTAGGCTGCGCCGTAGCATGCGCTTGACGCAGACGTATTAATCAACCTTTAGATTTTACTAATCTCTTCTTGCTTATAGATTTCACTAGAGTTTTGTGTTCCTCTGCTACCTGCCAGTTCTTTTTATGTTTTATTATGATTTTATTATGGTCAAATAGACCAAATCTTTCACATGATGCCTACTATTCACAGGCCAGCAGATGTACTGTAGTATCATTATATTGCATAAAATATAAAACTATAATGCTAACATATTGCTATAATTTACTTCTCACTTTGTTTGGTCCAAGTAATTTTTTACCACTATTTTGAAGAATGTTTTGAAATCAGTAGCTGTTGACTTCCATAGTCATTTTTTTCTACTCATTACAGTTTAGAACTACAGTGCATCCGGAAAGTATTCATAGCGCTTCACTTTTTCTACATTTTTTTTTTATGTTAGCCTTATTCCAAAATGGATTAAATTCATTTATTTGCTCAAAATTCTACACACAATACCCCATAATGACAATGAGAAGAAATATTTTTTGAAATTGTTGCAAATTTACTAAAAATAAAAAACCTGAAAAATCACGTATATAAATATGCACAGCCTTTGATCAATACATTGTTGATGCACCTTTGGCAGCAATTAGAGCCTCAAGTCTGTTTGAATAGCATTCCTCTTTTGCAGTACCTCTCAAGCTCTATCAGGTTGGATGGGAAGCGAAGATGTACAGCCATTTTCAATAGGATTTAAGTCTGCACTCTGGCTGGGCCACTCAAGGACATTCACTGAGTTGTTGTGAAGCCACTCCATTGATATTTTGGCGGTGTGCAATTTTCAAATTTAGTTGAAATTGTTTGCTTGAATTTATTGTGTTATCTTTCAATTTCTAAATATGTTTGGTAAAAATAAATCTGTTTTGTTAACATGCACCAAAATACACAGCCTATATTCACTGAGAAATGGATAAAAATATTAATTATCAAAATGGGGTGTACTCAATTATGCTGAGCACTGTATATGAAATATCAGTCTTCCTGATTTGAGATCAAGAAACATTCAGCATAAGTGGAATTACTATCTTGATGAACAATAAAGTTTGACACACTTGTCCTCTCTTTCCCTTATAAACTAACGGCGTCAGCTCACGTGAGTTTTTGGCCGCTATTATCATTATACAACAAGAAGCTCATACTCCTGACAGCTTGCCAAGGCTGATGATTAAGGCACAAATATTGTGAATTCTGTTCACTTTCTCAGACATATCAATCATTTTGCTCCCTATGATGGAAATGTTCTTTTCTTTTCTTTGTTTGTTTGTTTTAAATATTCAAGCTCCAGTAGATTTTTTTATAAGTCATCAAGGACTACCTTTTGTCCGTGAGTAAACTATCAGAATCTTTAAATTTTGTTTAGTTTTAGTGAACTGCCCCTTCAAGCCACGTCAAACAGTTTAGAGTGCTCTTTTTAATGAATTGAAATCCTGATAGTTCTGTATATGGATCACCGGTCAACAAAACTTGCTTTTGTTCCTCTCTTTTTTCTTTCTTTCATGAGGTTATATAAATATGTTTGTCTTTAAGCTGCTGGTTGTAAAATTGACAGTCATGTGCTTTAGTTATGTATGTTTTGCCCTCTATGTCTCCATGCCAGTCATATGAATGAAGCTTTCCCATGCAATGAACAGAAAATTCTAGTGTATTCTAGTGTATTTTTTATTATTCTACAAGAATGCTTGCAAATTCATTTCCAACTTCAGTTACACTAAATGCTTTTTAATAACCCCGTGCTCATTTATACAAAACAAACAGATCTGTCCTGGTTTGGCCCGAGCTCACTTAGATCTATAAATGCCTTTAAAATGCAATCGTAGGAGGGTCAAAGTTGAAGAGAGCCGCAGCGGTTGACACTCGGCTGTGCGCTGTCTCAATGAGTCGAATCAAATCAGAGCAGACTCATTCTGACTGGACATGGCTGCCATTTGAGAAACACGGCCTCAGTAATGAGCTCTTTTATTCCAGAGGAAACAAAGCCAAGTCCGTTTAAAGGAGATAAGATCCCCTCTAGTGATCAGCTTCTCTCTGTGTCTTTTTGTCTCACTCTGCATTGTCTTGAGGGCATGGGAAAGGCAGTGACATCCCTGTCTCTTTACCTGGAGCGTCCTTTTTCCCTGAGCAGACAGTTGCACATATAAATATCCCCCGTGTCCTTCCCTGCGTGGCTATTCCTGATCCTCCAGCTCTCTGGCTTAATAATGAGAGACTAAGAGCAGCAGAAGTAATGAGTGTCTCTTTGATTACAGCTGCTGTGTTTGGGTGCTCTGGGGTACGTGCTTTTGGTTTAGTTTAGCTTAAGGCAAACGCCTGGCCACCCTCTTGTCACGTCACCTAACTTGTTGAGTTATGCTCTTGTTTTGTTTTGTTTTCTCCATAGGGATGTCCCTTCTGTTCACTGAATGTTTTCTTGCTTTCTTTCACTCGCTTGCTTATTTTAGTTGTCTTGATCTTCACTTTTTTATTTTTTGAATTGCTCT
Source organism: Danio kyathit (assembly GCA_903798195.1). Taxonomy (NCBI): domain Eukaryota; kingdom Metazoa; phylum Chordata; class Actinopteri; order Cypriniformes; family Danionidae; genus Danio; species Danio kyathit. The sequence continues at coordinate 22,161,389 of LR812524.1, read as the reverse complement.
AGGAATCGTACAACTTATGCCGGTAAGCAACCATGTAGAAGGCAATGTGGTTAAGCTAGTAATGGCTTAGCAACAGCTGAAGAAAACCATTTTGACCCGTTTCCACTGAGTGGTATAGTACGGTACAGTTCAGTACGCTTTTATGGCTGTTTCCACTGTCAAAAGGTACTTAAAAGCGATTAGTACCGTTCTGCTTTTTGGGTACCCTTTCGAAAGGGTACCTAGCATGACAAAAGGGTACCAAAAGGCAGAGCAAGATGTGCAGCTGAACATTATTGGTTTACAGAGATACATCACTAGCGCGTGCACAAGCCAGGAGAATGAAAACAAGGGAAGCGCCATTTTTAAATACACAGCCAAGACATTACATCGTAATAATATATACATATAACAACGAGCCATGGTTGACCCAAGCTCAAACAAACCTTGTTGTTGTCTTGATGAGCAGCCACAATGCCGAGAAGAAGAACAGAATCTACCCTGAGCCAAGTAGTTGTTTACAAGGTCGTTTAAAGCACGAGCGGTTTCGCTTTTTCGTGTGTGCTCATCGCGCATGTATATTTGAAATAACAAACTTCTTGAGCTCATGATAATAACTTGTGCATGAATATTGAAGTGCTTCTGACACTCAATCCTTTAAGAAACAGACAAATGCGAGAGTGAAGTATGAAAAACAAAGGAGCAAATGATTCTTTCAGCAACCTAGCATGAACTGCCATGTTTAACTATTATCATCGCCTTTTGGACTACTATGAACTCGGAATAACAGAATTACTTTCCGTACCATACTGTACTGTACCACTCGGTGGAAATGGGCCATAAAAGTGTTCTTTGTGTTCATTTTTTTTCTTATGGTTTTAAATATGTATAAAAGTAAAGGTACAGCAGTGCTATATTATTATTTTTTTTTTTAGGATTTTTGGTTCCCCAAAGAATGTTTTAATAAGAAGTTTTATTATTATTATTATTATTATTAATATTATTATTATTAGTAGTATTATTATTATTATTATTATAAAGCCTTTCAAAAATCTGAATAATCTTCATAAACATATTTTTTTATACTAAATAACCTTTTTGCATTAAACGTTTCCATTGATGTTAAATGTTCTTTATAGAACCATCAAAAAATCTTTTATAAAGAGTTTGTAGATATTATTTTTGTAAGGTTTAGCTCATACTCTATTTTTTAAGGTAGTGTTTGCAGTTTGGGTTTTGTAAATTGGAGTTTAAATACTAAATACAGGCCTTTTTAATTATGATATAAGTAAATTTCATAAGTTTTAATTCTTAAATTAGAAACATTTATTACAAGTGTTTTATTATTTATTATTAAGTGTTGCATTTTGGGGCTCCATTTTCATCTTTGAATAAATAATCAGGCACTCCAAGATTTAGCGACCCTGCAATTGCCTAATTTAACACAAAATCAAGAAGAAATGTCACAATTCTGTGGAGCTTGACTTTTTTATTTTATTGCCAAACACTTCCGACAATTTTGGTTAGCCAGGACACTATTCAAATTCCCACCGCACCACAGAGCATCATCCATTTTACACTAGAAAACATTATAGTATTAGGGGCGACACTGTGACACTAACACTACACTGACACTAGTGGTTAGCACTGTCGCCTTTACAGCAAGAAGGCCGCTGGTTCGGGTCCCGACTGGGTCAGTTGGCATTTCTGTGTGAAGTTTGCATGTTCCACCTGTGTTCGCGTGGGTTTCCTCCGGGTGCTCCGGTTTCCCCCACAGTCCAAAGACATGCACTATAGGTGAATTGAATAAACTAAATTGGCCGTAGTGCATGTGTGTGAATGAGTGTGTATAGAGGGTTCACAATACTGGGTTGCAGCTGGTAGGGCATCCGCTGTGTAAAACATATGCTGGATAAGTTGGCGATTTATTCTGCTGTGGCGACCCCTGATGAATAAAGGGACTAAGCCGAAGTAAATGAATGATTAAACGGTATTACATTTATACATTTATTGACCTATCCGGTTGATAGTAAGAATACAGAACAAAAAGCTGCTCAGTTTTACTTTGGACTTCAAATTGGGCAATAATGGAAATTTGTTAAACTTTAGCCAATATATTTAAGTAAAGGAGTTATATCTTCATAATAGTACATGAGACAACTACTATGTATTTAAATAAAATGTACTGATCTGAATCTCCCACTAATCTGGAAATTACAGTAAATGCTTAAATTTTTATGATAAAAGTTGGGTAAAAACAATTCATTTAGACCTTTCTGATTACACTGTAAATACATCATATCTGATTAATATATTTTAGCATGATTTTTTCTAATTCTATTGTTGATTATCAAAAAAGTTTTGTTTATTTTTGATCTTTGAGAGCGCTTCATGTATCGAATATGATAAAATAGGTTTATAGTAGGGATATCCAGACTCGATCGGAACCGGACATTACCTCCCGATCAGGACTCCAATATTGTATCACATTAATAGTTATGTGGTGGCACATGATTAGACTTCTTTCTTGACTTCACACAGAAACAGCAACGCGTGCGGCATGACATCACTTTGTTGCAGAGATGGTATTGGTTAAATCCCGGCAAAGTAGAACATGGAGGAGCTTGAAGCGGAAAGCGCGAGTATGTCTGCAGTCTGGAGGTATTATAAAGTTGATGACGACAACATTGCCATAGCAAACTGTGAGATATGTAAACTTGGGATTGCCTGCCGGGTATTTTAAGTTGAGGTTTACTGTTTACTGTGGTTTACTGTAAGTTTACTGTTGCACTAAATCCAAAAGTGAAGAATTGATGTTATTTATCACTTGATTGTTCAAGTTACCTCACAGAAGAGCTCTGTTTGTTAACAGAGTTGTTGAATGTTAAAATAAGGTGAATTAAATAAAAAAAAGGAACATCCTGGATCTGTTTCTTCGCTCTTCTTTATTTTTTAATGTAATATAGAAGTATCGGATCAGGTTTCGGTTTAGGTAGATACTCAAAATCAAATGACTCGAACTCGAGGGCAAAAAACCTGATCGGGACATCCCTACTTAATAGTGTCTTAAGCGACTCTCAGTGTTTCTCTCAGTGTTTACTTTATAGAAAATACAGAGATCAATGGTTCTTGAGGTCAAAAAAAGCAATTGAAAATTAAGATATGTACATTTTTGCATATTTTCACAGCATACAACTAAAGAAATGCTGCAAATTTGAGGAAAACACAACAAAAAAGTTAGTCGCAAAAATTTGAATTTTTTTTGTTTGTTTTCGCTAAGTCCTGGATGTATAAAGAATCCTCACCAAATAAGCAGGTAAACACAACATCCTAGCAATGTAGCACTGAGCTTTAACTAGCCAAGTATTTCTCACAAATGTGTTGTAATTTATGTAGTTGTTTCATAAAAGCTGACAGATATTTAACCTTTCCCTTGAAGTGGATAATTGTATCACAGTTGTGTGGTTTGTTTTGCTTTCTCTCCTTTGAAAAAACTGTATATTTCTTCCAACAAATTCCACAAGCAGACAGGCTGTGATTGAGTGTCTGCTGGAATTATACCAGACTAATAAATGACTTCGAGAAAGCACTGAGCTTGAGAAAACAGGGATAGAGAATATGAGGGAGACGGAGAAGGTTTATTTGACACCGAGGTGTGTGTGAGACAAAGGGGCTGTTAGAACGAGGTGGTTAATTGTTCACTTTGGGATGGCATCTTGTCAGCAGAGATAAGTTGTCACGTTTTCCACTTGAGCTGAGACTAAACGATTGTAAAATAAGTTACAGCCGTCCTTGGGGCTGCGCGCTGATGAGCATGCTCAGTGCCAGCCCGAACATCCCCCCCCGGACCCTCCCCACATCAGCGCTTTCACCCGGCCTGATATTGATGTGAACTGAATGTTATTTTATTCTGCCGCTAGTCACAGCTGTCAGTGGCGCTTATGAAAAGTGAAGCAGCCTTCTGATAGCCTGAGCCGGAGTATCCAGCCAAACGCCAGTCAGAACTGGCCTCACACAAATGCGGACGCTCCATCATTTAAACCAGAGAAGACACCACTGTAGGGCTGGGCGCTATAAATCTTAGCAACAATGTTAAATGTCTAGCGGTAGATATTCTGCTGTATTATTTGTGCGTCAATCCATTTAGCTCACTGCTGCTGTAAGTTATTGACATTTTAGACTGATAAAGAAACATGCGTAAATGAGAATATTACTAGTGGGACATGCAAAGAACATATTCATTTTGGAAAAACGAATAAAAGAAATGGAAAATCTTATGTATAATTAATTAATAAATCACAATTTGCATACCTTCAAGAGAGCAAAATTAATTTCTTTGTCACTTCCTGGGAAGCTGGTACAAATAACTTAAGATTGACAAAACATCCAGTAAAGCACTGTCACGTTGGCTTACTTTTACAGACAGATGACTGGTGTTCGTTAATGCAACTTTTTTAGAAGTAATTTGCAAATCATTTTGATGACAGACTTTCAGTATGACTGATAAAGCATTTTAGATCAGTCTGCTGTTTAGTCCAGTTATCTAATCAAATGGTCTGTTGTAGGAAGGTCTTGTTTCCCCCCCCCCCCCCCCCCCCACAAATCTATCCAATAATTGTGTATTTACCATTTTTTGTCGCATAATATTAAAAAGTTATTCACCTCAGTTGAGTCCAGTTTAAGATTTTATGCTCATCTTGACATTTACATCGATTGTTTGATGTGAAATCCCAAAATGTGAATGAAATTACCGCTTTGGACCGATACCCAAATTGTGCATACTGCATGCAATTCAGTCAGGATTTCCTTTTGTCAAATGTACATGAGCAATTCCATGCAAATGTCAACCTTGCCATAAAAAAAATTTAATTTTCACAAAAATAGTGAAACAGTTTCTACATTTTTTGTGTAAGCAAGTATTTTACAGTACTTTAGAAATACTAAAAAATGTATCTGTCAGTGTTTTTTAACTATTATATTTGATTTACCAAAGTCACACAAATGGTAATTTCACATCTGTCACATCCATAACAGAAAAGTGTCGCATCCATAACGAAGCTTTTTCCTCATAAATGCAAAAATGTCAAACAAAATAAAATCAACGATGTTTGTTCTATAGTGAGCCGACACTTATCCTTTTATTAGCTTTATTTCTTTTGGGTTGTGCAGTTTAATTCACAGAATATCCTGTCTTTCACAGACTGTAAACTCACAGACTTTTTTTTGTCACATCCATAACGCATGTTTATTTTCCACATTTAAAATATAAAAAATGTTTACAGATGGATATTTTTCTGATCCCATAACTAATCCCAAAATATAAACAGTTGCTTCAATATCTCGTTAACGTATACTTTCTATGTGAATTTATATTTTGAGTTTTTACTGCAAATGCCACATCCATAACGCTGGAATTGCTCACATACATATACATTGTATATTGTATATTGAGCATGCAGTTAGTGTTGGCGGGATGGTTTTGCTCTGGGCAAAACTGCACACTACCCCTTTATGTAGGTATGGATGAACAGAGCAGGGAGCAGCTGCAAGTCAACAGCGTTGACTCAACATTGTTCATAAACAATTTAGATAGTTAATGTAAATGCTAGAGACATGAGGCCATATACATGGCTACTATTATGAACGGATATTAGAAATGAGCTAGGAGGAGTTGGGGATGGTGGAGTGAATGTAGAATTGGTGACAAGTCAAACGCTGAAGAGAGACCGGATGTATGATTAAAATAGACCGCTGTGACAGATGTCAGAACTGGATTGTTACATGTTATAAACAGCTGACTTTCAGCTTAGATATGCTCTATATCTTGTAATATTTTAGCAAATTATTACATTTGAAAGGTCAAATTTCATAGCTCAAAATGCCAATGTTGCAGTATATAATATCACACGAGTAGCAGTGCGATATGGCTGTATATCAGCACTGGTGGGAGGCGTGCGTTGGTGCACCTTAGTGTCGACGATATACAGCCATATTGCACTGCTACGAGTGTAATATTGCATTTCTACAACAGTTTGACGGCATAATCGTGTATATGAAAAAGAAAATCAAACACAAGTGTCTAAAAACCCTTTTGTATGAGGAACTACTTTTTTCTTTCGCAGTGTGTGTGTATATATATATATATATATATATATATATATATATATATATATATATATATATATATTAGTGGTGGGCCGTTATCGGCGTTAACGTGCTGCGTTAACACGAGACTCTTATCGCGTGATAAAAAAAATATCGCCGTTAATCTATTCTCAAAGTTGGGTGAGAGCTGGGTCGATTCTACGGAAGATATGATGACTTTCACCTTGATAGTTTAGCGCGGATGTATACCTGACCGATGAGCCGTCTGGGAAAGAAGTGCCCTTCTGAATCAAATCAGCAGGATGCCTGACTGACTCTAACTGCAGTTGAGCAGTTTCACTTTAACTCATGAACATTTGATTCATGGCTTCGTGACAAACTGGAGTATTAGATGCAAATAAATGAGTAAGGACAGGTGAGAGTGTTATGGAATTTAATAACGCACGCCAAATGAGAAGAAAAAAAAATTCCGCATTTCGTGATGTGTGTGTGTGTGTGTGTGTGTGTGTGTGTGTGTGTGTGTGTGTGTGTGTGTGTGTGTGTGTGTGTGTGTGTGTGTGTGTGTGTGTGTGTGTGTGTGTGTGTGTGTGTGTGTGTGTGTGTGTGTGTGTGCGCGTCTGTGTGTCTGTGCGGTCCTTTACTGACAGCCACCTGTGTGGATCTTGTCGGAAAATATGGCGAAAAGTCCTACATGACGGTAATAGTTTGTCAGTATTGCCACTAATATCTGCATACTCCACGTCTTAATTCCATTTCTGTTTAGTTCAGTTATGACTTTACTCGCGTTAAGTAATCAAAAATCGCTGTTTACATGGTAGACTCTTAATCAGAGTATTAATTTAATCCTATTAAAGTATTGTTGCCCATGTAAACATACTCAATGCTTGACACATCGTCAGGGCTCTGTGAACTTGCCTTTGTGAAGCAGCATTTTCTGTATGTACGTAGATCAAAAGCAAGTATGAAATCGCTGTTTGGAGCTTATGTAGGCCTACAGTTCAACATTCATGTTTAACTGAATAAACAGTTAGTAAACACAAGTACATCTTATTGAACATCATTTATTTTCATCACCAATTATCATAGTAGAACAGTTTCCCAAGCAGTTTGTGATGCATTTTGGAAGCAGGAGATGAGCCCCTGGTCTAATGCATCACCTGGCTTGAGAAACCCGTTCTCAAAGACTTAATATTTGGGTAGCACACATATTCTGAATGCCTTTGGCAGAATTCAAATGAGCCATTTTAATCTAGATTAATCTAGATTAATTTTGAAATTAATCTAGATTAATCTAGATTAAAAAAAATAATCTATGCCCACCTATAATATATATATATATATATATATATATATATATATATATATATATATATTCATTTATTTATTCCATGGTCTGTTGAAATTCTTGATTCTGATTGGCTGGAGGGTGTGCATTATTTTCGTTGAAACACACAGGTAGTTCCAGTCAGTTTTGATTACAGTTCGAAGTAAATGTGCTTCTCCCAAATATTTATAATTACCATAACAACTCGCATGTGCTGCACAGGAAACTGATGAGGACTATGAAGACGGGAATCTGCAAAATTAGGAAAAAACTCCTAAATTATGCCACAAAATCAAGTTTTAAGAGTTTTTGAAGCGAAAATATAGATATTTTAAAGTCAAATCGGCAGTTTATGTATAAGCATAGCGCGTGTTTAAAAATGTTGGAAGCTCCAGGCGGTTAGCGGCGGTCCTTCGCCTCCACGTCATGCATTAAAATTGTTGATTATCCCTTACATATACAGTTGAAGTCAGAATTATTAGCCCCCCTGTTTATTTTTTTCAAATAATATTTTCTCCAGAAGAAAAAATATTATAAGACATACTGTGAAAATTTTCTTGCTCGGTTAAACATAATTTGGGAAATATTTACAAAAGTAAAAGAGATTCAAAGGCGGTCTAATAATACTGACTTCAACTGTATATGCACAGTCTGTTAGGTGAACGTAAATAATTTAGTAAACCTTATGCCAGTTGTTATATTAGATTTGTGCATTCTGTCTGAAACTGACAGAAGCCTTATGTTCTGTGTCATTAAATCAAAATAAAGCAAAAGGAAATCACTCAACTCCTCAAGTTTTGTTTTTGTAAAAATCAACCTATATTTATTCAGATTTGTGTCACCCTAAAATTAAAGAAAAATAAACAAAGATGACTCCAAATGCAAGGGTCTTTATAATGACTAAAGGTCATAGATCAGAAGGTGCAAAATAGTCCAAAATAAATAACAAGCGACCCGAACGCTGAAGCAGGACGCGAGTCAAAATAAGTTCCAGGTAGAAGGGCTCAGGCATGTCCAACATAACACAGAGACACAATTAACAAACAATAACGAACTGACAACAAAGCAAAGGATTGGCGCTCAGATATAGGTGCAGCTGAAAATAAGCACAGCTGAAGTGGCTGATCAGAACAGCTGATCGGCGTTGGGTAATGACCCCACGTGATCACAACACAGACATGCAACCCAATGTATGTGAAGTAAAGCAAAACATAATCACCTGACAACAACATAAAAGACCACAGAAAGCGCACACAGCTATTTATGTACTACACCAACAGTACCTAAAACTGTTTAAACTAACTTTATTTTTATCTTTGTTTTACTGTAAATATATATTTCAAATAAGAAATAAACTTTATGGAATAAAGTATTCTTACATGAAAGGAGAGTTTGAGAATTGCTCACCACTTCACAACAGAATACTTTATATGTGTTCATTACAGTAGGGCTGAACTTTCATATAAGTCTTCCTCTGTTTGTGCAGATACGGGTTTGGGAGATTCTGTGTGCTCCAGTCCCAGCATATCCAGTACCACCAGTCCAAAGATGGACCCTCCCCCATCGCCTCACGCCAATCGCAAGAAACACCGGAGAAAGAAGAGCACCAGTAACTTTAAGGTGGACGGCTTCTCTGGAACTGCTGAAGGTACGTACTGCATTTGTCCAACTCTGGCCTCGCTCCCCTGTCAGCTTCTCTTCCTCCCCTTCCCGGTCAGATCTTTACAGATAATATCTCGTTCTGTACCTTCTTGTCTAGAACAACTCTAATACTTTGGTTTAAAATTACATTAAAAGTTCTCCAGTAACGTTGATTGACCCAAACAGCAAATAATCCAAACGCTCAATTTCATGATAACAGCTCCATTAGAAATATATTTAGCAGGAAAAATCATAATCATTGTGTATTTTACACACTGTATGTACAGTATATATAAACAAAAATTTATCAACAATCTATTCTATTAGAAAGGGGCTAAATACAATCGTTTTCACATGCAAAGTTTGTGAGTGGTATTACAGTATCAATATTCATTATAGTCAAAGAAACCTTCTCATACACCAGCCCAAGCTACTGTCACACACAAACACAGGCGGTGAAGTTCTGTCTGCTGTGACGCTGCCGTGGAACAGATGTTTCTGAGCAGCAGATGTGTAATATGTTTCCTGATGTCAGTATGGATCAAGCAGCTGACAGGCCTGCGTGGAGCAAGAGAAATATGCTGAGTGATTATTACATACTCTCACAGACAAGCTGGTTAAATGCTGTCTGTCACTCACACACGCAGACTCCACTTATCACTGAGGAAACCTTTTTGACACAATGGATGGATTCGTATTTATTGAAGCGTTCAGTTTGGGAGAATTGATTTGAATTGGTCTTTAATTTGTAGTTGAGTCAGATTTATTTGTTAGCTACAGTCTACTTACGATCATGTTTTATTTCAGAACACATCTAGAGTGCTATTAGTTTGGTTTAGTTTATTAGCAAGGCAAGGCAAGTTTATTTATATAGCACATTTCAAACACAGTGGCAATTCAAAGTGCTTTACATAAACAAGAATAAAAAGACAAGTATAAGAAAATAAAAAAGCAAATAATAAGAATGATTAAAAACAGATAAAAATGGGTTAAAATGGGTTATAAAAGAATAAAAAGAAAAGAACAATAGTTTGGTCTGTCGGACGTAGCACAGTGCTCATTCAGTAAAGGCACAGCTAAACTGATGTGTTTTCAGTCTGGATTTGAATGTGCCTAATGTTGGAGCACATCTGATCATTTCTGGAAGCTGATTCCAGCAGCGAGGGGCGTAGTAGCTGAAAGATCTGAGTGATCTGTAATGTATTGAGGTCCTAGGCCAGGGCTATTCAATTAGTTTATCATGGGGGCCAGTTCATGAAAAGCATCCCAAACGAAGGGCCGGAGAGATATGACTTGCAGTATAAATGATGACACAACTGCATTTAAGAGCCAATTATGTATTTTTGCTCCTTTAGACACCCACGTTGTATTTGTCTACGTTAAAATGTTAATATATTATATTTTGAAACTGTATAATATCACTGCATTGTACAATAAGTTTTTTAACAAACAATTAAATGTTGTATTTCACAGAACAACAAAATTAGTGTATTGCTTAAGTAGGCTTCTTCTACATTCAGATACGTTCATATGTTATGTTTTGAACTGCATAACAATTATGGATGCAACAATTATAAATTTTGGTTGTACGATTATATAATGTGAAGAATAATCAGTGTTTAACAGTTATCTCGTCTAATGTAAATTTAAGCTTTATATTAGCAAGATTTAGATCTGGACATCCCTAACTAATATTAAAAAACCTTTAAAAGGCATTTTCATTAGTAATAGTTTTTATGCTGAAGGTTTTTCTGTTCTTATAGGGCTACACGATTTAATTATGTGTGTGTTTATAGAGAGGAACGGGAGAAAATAATATAATAATAATTGTTATGAAGGTCGGCGCCAATATTTAGATTAACTGTTGTTATCATCTGCGTTCATACATACATAATCATTTTAATAATAGTTCGTCTAACATGTCTTTTGTTTACATTGCACTGAAAGCTAAGCACAACTCTCACATAAAAGCACAACTCTCATATTGCTCCGCTTGCGCCCGCATATTGGCATATATTCTTACGACATAACAAACTTGCGCGCGGGAAAGACATGATATGGGAACGGCCCGCGGCTATAGTTATTACAGTGTGCGTGCGTATTAGCTTCGGTGGACAAGCTCGGAACTTTAAACTGGCGCACAGTTGGCAACTTGCCGTAACTTTGTTCAGCAGTTTTGTTTCGTGCGGCAGAACAGAAATGCAGAAATGCGGCTTAGAGTAGCCTTTACGATTAATTAACCATGACGAATTAAAGCGCAGTTAATAGTGAAATCGGTTAATCGTTGCATCCCTAATAACGATATCAGTGGATTGTACAAAAAAACATTTCTACAAACATATTCAAATGTATTCGGCTGCTCTCAGGTGACTCACGCTCTGCGCAGCTCATGCTGTATTGAACAGACGCACGTCACTTCATAACTATAGCGGCCGTTTTTTGACTGAACTAAATTTGGGACAAAGCAGACAAGAAAATGAATGAATGAATGAATAAATTTATTCTTGATGTCTTGGTCACACTATTTGGAGGGCCAGAACAAATTGCCTCAGGGGCCAGGTTTGGCCCGCGGGCCGCCAATTGAATAGCCCTGTCCTAGGCCATTTAGTGATTTATAGACAAGTAATAGTACCTTAAAATCTATTCTGAATGTAACTGGGAGCCAGTGTAGAGACCTGAGGACAGGTGTGATGTGCTCTGATTTCCTACTTCTGGTCAGAATCCTGGCCGCAGCGTTCTGGATGAGTTGCAACTGTCTGACTGTCTTTTTGGGAAGGGCCGTGAGAAGGCCGTTACAGTAATCCACCCTGCTGCTGATAAAAGCATGAACAAGTTTCTCAAAGTCTTCACTGGAAACAAAGCATCTGATTCTTGCAATGTTTTTGAGATGATAGTATGCTTATTTACTATCTGCTTTGACATGACTATTGAAACTCAGATCTGACTCCAGAGTTTGTGTGCGTGTGTTTGTGCATGTGTGTAAATTGATTAAAATATGCCATACATATATAAATAACCTGTTACAAGTAAGCTATTACAATAAAATATACTGTACATATATAAAGAATCTGGTGCATGGTGTCAGGTTATAGCAAAATGCTAATTTCCACCTGTAGTTTCCGGACAGGTTGGTGTTTATAAAGATACTGTGTGTGTGTGTGTGTGTGTGTGTGTGTGTGTGTGTGTGTGTGTGTGTGTGTGTGTGTGTGTGTGTGTGTGTGTGTGTGTGTGTGTGTGTGTGTGTGTGTGTGTGTGTGTGTGTGTGTGTGTGTGTGTGTGTGTGTGTGTGTGTGAGAATTGATTCAAATAAACTAGTCAATAATATTACACAACTGTACAAAAAAACTACATATACATATCAGGTATTGAGATGTTAAATAGAGTAAAGGTTATTTTTAGTGGGATGAGTTGGTTTAAATGTCAGTTATAGGTATAATAGTTCTGCAATCACAGATGTCTTTTACTGAAACTAAGGCCCAATCCCAATTCTATTTTTGTACCCCTACCCCTTCCCCTTGTCCCTTACAATCGAGGGTGAAGGGGAAGGGCTTCAAAATTTACCCCTAAGAATTGGACAGCACTACAGCACCTGCACACATCATCATATGTCATCACGATATCTTGCTTCATATGAGATCAGACGATGGCGACTGCTGTATTTATTCCATTTGTGTTATTTTTTGGTATTTATCTTTAGGAAATCACTGAAGGCATAGATTATGTTATCGTAACGATCTAATGTGGCAATAAGATCTTAACTGTACTGCGCATTTACACAGTGGCCATATTCATCTACATCTGTATGTAAACACACCAAAACAACACTAACATTATAGCATACACTGTAAAAAGCTCATTCTCAGCCACTAGACTGCTCTGACAGGGTATTCCAGTGTCATGGGTGTCAGAATGTTGTAGGACTGCTGTACAGGAGTTATGATTATGGATTATAGATCATGAAATTTAGCGTTTTTTTTTTTTTTTTTTTCTAGTGTTTTTTTAACAAAAAGCATGACGGTAAAACACGAACGAGGTTATGAATATATTAAAACATATGTTTGTTTGTTGTAAAAATTCATAATAATGACAAAAAATACTAATTTGTGGATCTCCTTTCTTCCGGGTTCAGCAATACTGCCATACTGACTGGTGTATTCTGGGAAATTTTCTTACCCTTGGTTTCGAGTATGGTCCTGAAAAATCTTCGTTCAAAGGGCTATTCACCCCTTCCCCTTAGGCCTACGCCTTCAAGCTAAAGAGAATTGGGACACCTCTACCCTTTGGCGTAAACGCGCAAAACGAGGGGTAAGGGGAAGGGCTAAGGGGTAGAATTGGGATTGGGCCAATTATAGCTTTTTTAGTAATTAAATGACTAGTGTAATGCTACACGGGTACATTCAGTATTATGTGTAAATGGAAAAATACTACTTTTTAAACTTACGTTTTTTACTTAATCCTATGAAAATTGCTTAGTAAATTACGGTTCTGGCATATATAGATTATTTACAAATAAATTTAGCTTCAAGTATCCAGTGGTAAACTTTTTGGCCTTGTTTATCCACGTATTAAGATGCATAGTGGTCCGATTGGTGTTACACCCCATCTAGGGGTAAGGACGCAACATGAAAGGGAAGACTGCACACACAATGCCTCTTAAGAAAATATATAGAGATTTTATTTTCACAATAATTTTCTCAAACAAAATTTTCGAAATTCAAATTCCCTCTATTTTCCCTTTTTTCAGCAAAAAAAGAGCAGAAAATAGACTTTATTACCTAACTCCCCTGTCCACAAAAACAATCAATAAAAAGAAGGTACAAAAGAAAATGGCGTCAAGCTCCCTACTTACTATGTACAAATATTTATACTCCGCGAACAAATCCAAAAAGGGCAAAACAGCTGAGTAGCCAATTAACAGGCAGAGGTCAGATTTTCAATGACAACAAAGCAAGAACTAATGCACTAACTACTGTAACAGATTTTCCTCAGATACATACACAAACTCAAATTCAATAAATCTCACTAACACACACACAATTTCTTTCTATGAAATTCAACACACCACTACCAACACAGAACACATCCCAAAAATAAAAAGAGCAGAATTAATACATAAAGGGACATAACTTTGGACTCCAGTAGACCAGGAAAGCACATTCCTGTTCACAGTCATCCACATTTCTTAGTGGAACGCTCTATGAGCAGGTGTTTGTATGGGCTTTTTATGATCTTTCAATGTAGTATTTTGAAATAAGCGTGTACATTATGAATATGAACACAAAATGAGACATTGGAAAGTATTATGGAGAGCAGCAGCTTTCATTTGTGCTCTTAGGCTACGTTCACACTGCAGGCAAATGTGGCCCGAATCTGATTTTTTTGCCCACATGTGACTCAGGTCTTGACAGTGTGAACAGCCCAAACCGCATGGAATCTGATCTTTTCACTTCAGATTTGTGCCACTTTCATATGTAGTCTTAAATCAGACACAGATCTGATGTTTTGCAATGCGACCGCAGTGTGAACGGTTATGTCGGATTTCATGTGACTTTTACATAATCTCTGAGCGACATGCGTCATCATTCTGTGCTACAGACATCATCTACTCCTCAGCAGCATAGTAGAATGGCACACAGGGCGATTACCACAGAAAGTTGGTTGGTCATTTTAAAAAAGATTTTGAAGTGAAAACTGGTGCTTGTTAACCAATCGATTGAGGCACTGGTTGATCGCGAAGCTAAAGAGTGTCGAGGGATGTTGCGGATAGGAGATCCGTTTGCAAAGGAGGGGGCGCTTTCATTTTAAGGATGAACTTTCTCTCAGAGAAAAAATAAAGGGCAGAAGCTCAAGCACCCAAACCCAGCTTTTGCACGTGCCTGCTGTTTATAGCGAAGCAAAATGAAATAACTCTGCAAACAGAGATAAACCAACTCCGCCTTCTTAGTTCAGTCTGCAGCTGCTTATTAACCCTTGATGAGTTCACTACAGCGGTGGTCAGACAGGCGCGCACCGCGGTTGTCATAAATCACAAATGATCAGTGTTTTAAATCACAAGGGACTTATTTTAGGTTTCAAACACACATTAGTAGTAGAGGAACAACCCTTTACAGTTCATGAAATACACCATGGTGGTCTGTAAGAAGGGCAATAATCACATTAAGCATAATCTGACAACGTGCTTTATACAGTATGCACACTGTGCATAATCAGACATTTTGTGCTATCCATAACTATACTTTTGCACATGCGGGTCAGCTTAGGACCATGATCTGTTCAGCTCTGCAAAAAAATCAGATCTGAGAAAAAATCTGATTTGAGCACTAAGCCTGGCACAGTGTGAACGTAGCCTTATACTGTAGTTTTGTGTTAGAATCAAGACCTTCAGAGAATATATAGTGCTCTTTACATTTTAAGCCATCAACTACATGAGCGTTTACACTACAAAATCAATCCAGTTGAATGAGCTTTCAACTTACTCTGCAAGTGGTCAAAATGGTTTAGAACCTGTTGACACCTGTACTTACTGTTTTTAGGTTAGGTTAGGTTACTTAGTTTGGTAACACTTTATTTTGATGGTCCATTTGAGTATTAGTAGACTCTCAGCTTAATATCTGTTGATACTGACATTTAACAATCCTTCAACAGACATTTAACTGACTATAAGAAACTTTGCAAGTACACGTCAACTTACACTAACCCTAACACTAACCCTAACCCCAACCTAACAACCTACTTATAATCTACTGAGAATTAGTTGCAATGTATCTTAAATTCAACTAACGGACCATCAAAATAAAGTGTGACCCTTAATTTATTTATACCCAAAGGTAGATTTGGTTTGCAGTCAAGAGTCCTCATTTCATAACATTGCCACACAAAAAAACACATACTGACAACAACAAATGGACAAAGACATAAAACATAAACATAATAAACACTCTTTAAAAAAAAATAAAATAAATAAATGGTAAAAATAAATAAACAATCACTTCAAGTGTCCACCCCCCCCACCCGAAAAAATAAATGTTTAAAACATTTATCTATCTATATAAATGTAAAATTCACAAGTCACAGAAAGACCTCTGCTTTAGTCTATGCCGTATTTAAATGTCTAATGGCTGCTGGTTTAAAACTATTTTTGAATCGTTTGGTTCTACAGCTTGAAACTAGAAACCTGCGACCGGAAGGAAGGAGCTGAAACTGTAGGGTGTAGGGGATGAGCTTTATCACTTAAAAAGAAATTAGTAATTCTCTTTAGCTTATTTGCTACTGGTTCAACAAAAATGCATCAAAATACCTTTAAAAGAAGATCTGAATTCCTGTGTGAAAGTATTTGTAAAATATTTGTCTTATTTTGTGGATTTTTCTACTGTGATTTAGTGTAAGATTGCTTAATTTATCGAAAAATCATTATATCACAAAAATAGTATATGCAATATCCATTTCGCAGCGAAAGTGCAATAAATTATTTCATTTTATATAGGATTTATGTGCCCTAATTTAGTGTTTATGGTGAAATGGGTCTTCAGTTCACAGCGAGTAGTTCATAACCTCTAGACAGGGTGAGACTACAGTTCTGTAAGGTCATGTCTGTTTGCGTGTGTAAGAGATGTGGGAATGATGGATGAGTGTATGTCAGCTCAGAGAGCGTGTGATTAATTAGACTGGGCTGTTGTGGGTGGCCACAGCCTCCTGAGAGCCCGGGATCAGTGCTTGTTTAAAATGTTTCCAATCACCCTTATTGATCGTCTCCCAAAGGGGGCCGATGTATTGTCAGCAAGAAGAGGATGAGTGTGTATTCGTCCATGTGTTATGTGCTGTGAGTTGCAGAATTACGTTTGTTAAGCGTATATCTAAAATATATAATGAAAGAATTCGGTGAGGTTGTGACCCAAAATGTTGGTTGTATGTTTGCTTTTAATCATGTATAGAATAGGAATCTTTGGCTAATTAAAATTATTAAAATGCCACTAATCTTATAACTGCATATGGCAAACTAAATAGCCAATAGACAGTGTGTTGGTGAATGTCAGGTCACTTTATAGGATCATTCAATTCAAATTTTAACCATTCAAATTTGACAGATGCGGTCATGATATGTTTCAAATAGTGCTGGGAAAAAATGAATCACTATTAATCCCATGCAAAATTAAAGTTTGTTTTGACATAATTTAAGTCTGTGTACTGTGTATATTTATTATGTGTATATAAATACACTCATGAATATATTAAAATATAAATAAAATGTTAAATAAAGATCAAATAAATAAGATTAAATGTTTATTCATATTTAAACATAAAATATATTATATTTGATACAATTTATATATAAATTTAAATATATGTAACTAAATTGTTTTGCTTTTATGTATGTGTGTATAACATAAACATGCTAAATATATAGACTGTAAAAGATATGAAACTAGTATCCGTGATGTCACCCATAGGTTTCTGAAGAGCGCAAATGAAGCTACAAGTAGGCGTGGCCAACTGTCGCCATTTTGTTTGCGCGTCATTTTACCCACCGGGGGGCGACCAAAAAAGGGCAAAGAGGCGGAGCGTCAGTATAGCTATGAACGCCTGCTAGCATTTTGCTTAGACAGGCTTTTCTTTGGAAGAAACGCTTAATACTTCATTACCTGCGACTCGTTTGTGTTCTGACCACATGTGCTTGGTTGTATACTATAGCAATAAAGTGTTTAGTCTTTTAAAAACATTGTTGTAACACATTGAGTCACTAAGTATTGTTCTTGTTCGTTTATCTACATAGGAAAATGCGAATTACTTCCACACACTTCAAATATAGTCTGTGTTAGTAAATGCAAGGCTATTTATGAAATCCAGGCATAAAACTGTATGACAATGTTTCAGATGACGTCAGGAGTGCATTTAGGTTCTAAAGAAAATTATAAATGATAAATTATCTTAAATAAAACATTTATAGATATGGTATAAAATTATTTAGCTCACCTGTGAAATTGAGGCCACTTGAATGGTTTGTGAGCACAATTAAGTGCACACAGCATGCCATATTATCTGATAATTGCAGGAAATAATTCCAAAATGCAATTGACTGTGTAAAGCCACATAAAACAAAACAAAAATACGATGAATACGCCGAGTTCAGCGGCTAATCAGCCGGAATCAGCTGAAGTGACGAGACAGCGAGCAGCGAGACCTAGCTGTCACTCAAGTGACCACGCCCTTAATTATGCAGAATTAATAAAACTTAATAAAAATAAAACGGATGACTAATAAAAAAAAATTTACCCCCTCACTGTTGTCAAGAAGGGTAATATTAGTTATATGCACCAAACCATCTTTTGTACCAGGCTGTAAACATGTTTTTATCAGCTGTAAAATTGGCCAATTTACCATTGCAGTCAGTGAACATCTAGATTTCCTGGAGCCAGACCCCAAAGGCGAGTCGATGAATTGCAATTTCGGTTACTTCCATATTGGCTTCATGAGGAAGAGCGGGAGGTTGCCACTTGGTCAAAACAAACTTTTATTTTGGATGCGATTAATCGTGATCAATATTTGCCCAGTATTAAATTCGAACTATGGAAAACTGAATAATTGTATTATATTGTAAATTATATTTTATCATAAAATTATTATTTTGACCGCACTACCTTTAAACACAGCAAAATAAATGTTTTTTTAAGCTCACGTTACAATGATTTCTGAGGGATTGTTTGACAGTGAAGGCTGCTTAAAAATCAGATTTGCTATCAGAGAAATAAATTGCTTATTTAATATTTTATATAGCTGTTTTTACTGTATTTTTCCTCAAATAAATATAGCCTTTGTGAGCATACAAGACTTTCGGCAATAAAACAGTAGTGTATATTCATTTCACAATATTTGCAATTTTGTGCATTGATTTTACATATTTCATATACAGTGCTCAGTGAGTACACCCCCCACAAATCTCTCATTTAAATTAATATTTTCTATAGGATGTGCTACAATATTATATTAGTGTATATACATTAGATTAGTCAGTACTGAAGCCATATCTGAAGCTTATCTAACAAAATAACTTACAATAATAGTTCAAAAATTAGTGGCCCAAATGTGTTATAGAAAAATATTAAATACAAATTTAAAAAAGAGGAAAACTCAAGAGAAAGAAAAAATATATATAATTTAGTTGAAATGTAGTTTGTAATTTTTTTTTTGCATTATTTTGCATGAATCTAAATGTATTATCTTTCCATTTCTAAAGATGTTCTGTGACTACAATATTATTTTAATAAATATATCTGTTTAATAAATCTGTTTTGTTCAAATGCACCAATATATATTACCCATATTCACTGAGAAATGGATAAAAATATGGTAGCACTTTATTTTGATGGTCCATTTGAGTATTAGTAGACTGTCTGCTTAATATCTGTTGATACTGCTCCTTCAACAGACATTTAACTGACTATACATTTGAACTTACACTAACCCTAATTCCAACCCTAACCCCAACCTAACAGTCTACTTATAATCTAATGAGAATTAGTTGGCATGTAGATGCAATGTAACTTAATTCAACAAACGGACCATCAAAATAAAGTGTGACCAAAAATATTCCTTTTCAAAATGGGGTGTACGCATATACAGTATGCCGAGCACTGTATACAGTATGTGCTGTTTTGTATTGCTATTTGATATCCGTTATACATCCGGGAACTGGAGCAACACCAGTTGAGAACCACTGATCTGATGCACCATCATGACATTAGAGTTTTCAGACACCATCAGTTCAACTTCATTCTCTCTGTGGTGCCACCATGTGGACATGGAAGAGTGGAATCATGGCAGATGAGGCCCCTGGTAACCCCTAGATTGTAGTAAGCAAATTTAGAACCCAATATTAATCCCAATAGAGTCCCAATATTTTAGTCTTTGACATTAAATCTCTAAATCTGGTTATATTTTCTAGTGTATCCTGTCTCTTAAACTGTCATGTGAGTGATTATAATGTGATTATAATTGATACTTAAGTGATTATTATTATTATTATTATTATTATTATTATTATTATTATTCACGGCTTTGGCTAATTTAAGACATTTTGTTTTTGCATTTGCAACATTCAAGGTTTCTGGATTTGAAACAAAGAGATTTTTCTTGTGGTTTCTGGTCTTAAGGGCTCTTCTCTGAGAAATGGGTTTGCATTAATGTACCTCACTCACTCTCTCTTTATTTCTCTCCATCACTATCTTTCTTTGACTCTTTCCCCATCCGCCCTCCCCTTTTTCCTCTTTCCTAACCCTGGAGAGCCACTTTGTCTTGCCCTGCTTGGCGTTTTTTGAAAAGGTTGAGCGTTGTCAGGCGCTGCTCGGGCCTCTTCCCCAGCCCCCATTCGTCAGGCAGGCACTTAAGTGAAATATTATAAATAATCTACAGTATTGAAATCTTTTATCAGCTGTGTCACTTTCATTATTCAATAAGCGATTAGTAACAGTCTCCCAATTTAGCCATTAAGCACTTGTGCGTGGGGCCGGGGAGTGCTGTCACGCCGCGGGCCTGCTGAGGGATAAGGCTGTCACATCCTCTGTTATTCATGAGCTCCACCAGCCAGGTACTGCATTCGTGGTGTTTTATATAACACACACACACTGTCACGGTCAGGTACAACGCTCATAGTGTTTTATGGAACACGCGTGCACACACTTACATGCAGTCTTTATGGCAAGGTGCTACTTGAAGAATGTAAAGTGGCAAACATCTCATGTGAATGACACAAAACCTGGTAAAATATGATTGGTGATATTTTACTTTTAAAAACTGAATGAACAATTACAATATCTTTAGGACCGTTATAAATTTTTCCTCTTACTGTCATTTAAAACAAATCTCAGCAGCACTGCATAAAAAGAATGTATTGTTGTATTACAAAAATCTATTAGTTAATGGAGCACTGCAGTCATGACATCAAAACCTGGAAGTCGGATATTAATTTTTAAAATAATAATATATACACTCACCGGCCACTTTATTAGGTACACCTTACTAGTATTGGGTTGGATCCACTTTTGCCTTCAGAACTTCCTTAATCCTTTGTGGCATAGATTCAGCAAGGTACTGGAAATATTCCTCAGAGATTTTGGTCCATACTGACATGATAGCATCACACAGTTGCTGCCGATTTGTTGGCTGCACATCCATGATGCGAATCTCCCTTTCCACCACATCCCAAAGGTGCTCTATTGGATTGAGATCTGGTGACTGTAGAGGCCATTTGAGTACAGTGAACTCATTGTCGTGTTCAAGAAACCAGTCTGAGATGATTCACGCTTTATGATATGGGACTTTACCCTGCTGGAAGTAGCCATCAGAAGATGAGTACACAGTGGAGGTAGGCTGTTGCATTGACACAGTGCTCAGTTGGTACTAATAGGCCCAAAGTGTGCTAAGAAAATATCCCCCACACCATTACACCACGACCACCAGCCTGAACCGTTGATACAAGGCAGGATGGATCCATGCTTTCATGTTGTTGACGCCAAATTCTGACCCTACTATCTGAATGTTGCAGCAGAAATCGAGACTCATCAGATCAGGCAACGTTTTTCCAATCTTCTATTGTCTAATTTTGGTGAGCTTGTGTGAATTGTAGCCTCAGTTTCCTGTTCTTAGCTGACAGGAGTGGCACCCAGTGTGGTCTTCTGCTGCTGTAGCTCATCCTCCTCAAGGTTGGAGGTGTTGTGCGTTCAGAGATGCTCTTCTGCATACCTCGGTTGTAATGAGTGGTTGTTTAAGTTACTGTTGTTTTTTTATTAGCTTGAACCAGTCTGGCCATTCTCCTCTGACCTCTGGCATCAACAAGGCATTTGTGCCCACAGAACTGCCGCTCACTGGATATTTTCACTTTTTCGGACCATTCCCTGTAAACCCTGGAGATGGTTGTGCATGAAAACCCCAGTAGATCAGCAGTTTCTGAAATACTCAGACCAGCCCGTCTGGCACCAACAACCACGTTCAAAGTCACTTAAATCACCTTTCTTCCTCATTCTGATGCTCGGTTTGAACTGCAGCAGATCGTCTTGACCATGTCTAGATACCTAAATGCATTGAGTTGCTGCCATGTGATTGACCGATTAGAAATTTTCGTTAACGAGCAGTTGGACAGGTTTCCTAATAAAGTGGCAGGGAATATATACAGTGTATTCTAGGTAATGTATATTGAATGCTGCTCCCAAATGCATGTGTTGGAGATTCACTGCTGATTACAGAATTACTGATTACTGACAAAACGTGTAAAAAATCTCACATGGCTTCAAATTACTTCAGCATCATGCATTTTTTAAATTGTTATAATAAACCAAGTTATTATATTTTATTAGTTTTGTATTTGTAAAAAATAAATATGCATGTACAGTTGAAGTTAGAATTATTAGAGTTTTTTTTTCCTTTTTAAATATTTTCTAAATGATGTTTAACAGAGTAAAGAAATTTTTACAGTATGTCTGATAATATTTTTTCTTCTGGAGAAAGTCTTATTTGTTTTATTTCGGCTATAATAAAAGCAGTTTTTAAATATTTAGGTTATGTTAACCTATATCTTCATTATGTTTTCATTGTATATGTTCATCATATTTAATTTGTTAATTATAATAAGGCTATTATCTAACCCTTTAAAATCACAATAATGTCCAATGATTTGGGTCTCCTACTTGGATAATAGAATTAGGTGTGATCTATTGTTTTATCCTTCATAAAAATTTCAATTACATTTGAGTTTATTTAAAGACCACACAGTTTGTTCAGTTAACCACTGTTTAATAATAATAAAAAACTTCTCAAATGCAGGTTGTAACTTTTTTAGGGCAATTGTTAAAAAAATGTGTCCCTGAGCACATACAAACCTCAATGTGCTAATAGATTCTCATCTGATGTTATGGCGGTGCGGGGGTCTATCTCTAATTTCAGCTCACCTGCTCTTCTCACACACAATCGTCTTTCATCCCCCCTGTATACCCACATAAAGATCAATCGATCCCAGCATGCCGTGCATTTTTACACTCCTTACATCCCCCCCCAAACAGTGGGCCGCTGAAAGCCCACCACTCAAATGGCAAACTTACTGCACGGACGATCACAGTTTATCAATTACCGCTGAGCTGTAAGGCCCTAAGTGGCCCTTGTTAAGTAATTACTGCGTTTGATGCGAGCAGGAGAATGCGAGAGGCTTTGAAACCGGATCAGGCAGACGGTGTGGGTTCTGTACTGCACGCGGACAGCGGGGAGGCTCATGAATGCCTTGATGGGCACATAAAGAGACCCAGACCTCTGGAAGGCGATACGTTTTAAGAAACACCCAGAAAGAGAAAGACATTCCTAAAGGATGGAGGGGCCTCACAGGTGTCCTCAGCTGGAATTGGTCTGGCACGTGGCCGCGACGTTTAATTAAAGCATTTTTGCAGGTGAATGGCTCTGCGATATTACTTGCAGGAATAAAGTGAAGATGGTTTTATGGCTTTCTAGTGGTATGAAAAGAAAGACCACTGACTGTCTTAAACTAAAGGTTGTTCTCTGTGATCAACAAATGTGTATTCTGAAGTGTTTCGTTTCAAATTTTTTAGTCCTCTTGTGAATTATTTATTTATTTTATTTATTTATTTTTTCAAATATTTCTCAAATGATGTTTAACCGAGAAAGGAATTTTTCACAGTATTTCCTACAATATTTTTTTCTTCTGGAGAAAGTCTTATTTGTTTTATTTCAGCTAGAATAAAAGCATTTTTTTACTATTTTTAAACCATTTTAAGGTCAATATTGTTAGCCCCCTTAAGCACATTTTTTTGGTTATCTACAGCAGTGGTCCCCAACCCCCGGGCTGCGGACCTGTACCAGTTTGTGGATCAATTGGTACCGGGCCGCACAACGATTGCATCTTGGTCACTTGAGCACCCAAATTTAACCCACAAGCTAGCAAAAAAACATACGTCATTGTGAAGTTTCTTTGCGAAGGGGACAGGCCCAGTTAAGGTCCTCTCGAACTGCCAAGGAATGGATCCGATCATTTGTGAACAAATCATGTGAATCAACTGCTGAAGATCGCAAATTACAGAGGCCTTTTAGGGGCCATTAACAAATCATGTCTTTTCCGAGTGCAAGTTTTTTCAATGGAGGCGCTTGGACATGCTCGCGCCTTCCAGGCCGATTTAGAATGCTGCGAGCGCGCCGCGAGTCACGTGACAAGAACTGACTGATCAGCTTCTTACTTTGTGTGGAGTATACACATTTCCAGGGTTCATACTGTCATGGAAAACCTGGAAAGGTCATGGAATTTTGACATGGCATTTTCCAGACCCGGAAAAGTTTTGGAAAATCAAAAAAAAAAACACAAAGTTTTGGAAAAGTCATGGAAAACAGATATCTGTATAATTGAATATACAGTAGGTTAGTTGTCTTTACTACTTTTCTCTATTTGGCCAATCACATACTATCACATTATTAGTGCGGTGTAAGCATTATCTAAATAAATTTGACCTAGATATAAATATAAGCTGAAACTAAATACATTGTTGCGTGTTTTACGAAATGCTGTAATAAATTTTAACATGTATTGTTTTTTACCACGCATATGTAGACATTGCATGAAACATTAGGTCAGGAAAATTTACTTGAAAGTCTTGGGAAAATCATGAAAAAGTCATGGAATTTTAGTAGTAAAAATGTGTATGAACTCTGCATTTCGTTAGACTAATTATCTCAGACAAACACGGAATACCCAAATACTGAAGTGCTTTTAATCTTCTACATGAATTAAACTTGTTTTAGAGTTGCAGCAATTTTTTGTCAGCTTATGTCCTTTGAGAAAATGGTTGATGGTCTAGTAATCTACCCATGCCTCCGGGGATCTGTAAAATTGTCAAGCATTGACCTGTTCGTAGTGATAAAAAGGTTGGGGACCACTGATCTACAAAACAAACCATTACAGTATTATACAATGATTGCCTAATTGCCCTAACTTACCTAATTAATGTAGTTAAGCCTTTAAATTGCACTTTGAGCTGAATACTAGTATCTTGAAAAACATCTAGTAAACTATTATGTACTGTCATCATGGCAAAGATAAAATAAGTTATTTGAACAGTTTTTGAACTAAAATGTTAAGAAATGTGTTGAAAAAAAATATTTTTTCTGTTAAACAGAAATTGGGAAAAAATATACAGAAGGGGCTAATAATTTAGGAGGGCTAATAATTCTGACTTCAACTGTACATATAGTCCATGGTCTGTTGATGTTCTTAATTCTGATTGACTGGATGGTGTGCAATCAAATTGCTTAATGCAGTAGTTTCAGTAAGTTTTGATCACAGTTTGAAGTAAATGTGATTCCCTCAAACATTAGTAGTAAACATAGTAACTCAGTGACAGTTGCTGAATCATTTATTCATTTTTATTTTACAGTTCAAAAATATTTGTGAAGAGGTAGCTAACACGCGTTACTATGAGCTATTAGATATGCTTGTGTCATTCACATGCATACACACAATCCCTCTGTCTGCCTGTGACTTCTGATTCAAAGAGGGGACTAGGAGATCTAACAATAATATCAAATGTCTGTCAAATTTGCATCTGTGGTTCTTTTTCTTTGTGTCGTGCATTTAAAATCCTTTGACGCACAACAATCCTTTGATTAATACTTTGATGATTTGAATAGATTTTTCCCCCCACAAAAAATGGTTGGAATGGAAGGTTATGAACCTATATATCCTTATCATAATAAAAATTATAGGATATTAAAATATGTGTCTCGCTGTGAATGCGTGACTGCGAGCCCTGAATTATGTTTTTTTTTTTGTGCGTCAGTGTTGTTTTTCATTTCATTTCAAAGAGTGAAACATTTCTCCGAATTCTTTCTTTGCTCACTGCATGTTGTTTATATGTTTCTATGGCAATGCGGGGGGAACTACAGGAGCCCAAAGGGGAGCATCACTTGTTTAGAGTAAAAAACCAATTTTCATTCAAACAAATCGATGTGAACCTCACACTCAAATAAATCGATAAAATCGATTTATCGCCCAGCCCTAATTTAGACACAATGTGGTGGAATTGGAAATAATTTTCATTACATTTAAGATGACCATTAACAACTTGGAAGATCTTACTGTATTTGCGCTTAATGTTGGATTTTGTACGTTGAAAACATTTAACAAGCATCAGTATTATCAAAATTAGCATATTTGACTCTTTTTTTTTTTTTTTTTTTTTTTTTTTAACTCCATCTGTTAATAAATGTATAAAGCATTTTTTCAGGTGAATGGCTCTGCGATATTATGTGCAGGAATAAAGTGTAGAGGATCTCATGGCTTGCTTTTGGTATTGGAAAAAAAGACCATTGATGGTCTTAAACGGAAGGTTCATCAAAAGTCATTTTTAAGTGTCTTGTAAGACTGCAAATGAGGGAGAGAGAGAGACGTTAACAGCATACATTTGTGGAATTGATGTTGTTAGAAAGCGAAGAATGGTTTGTGTGGGGGATTAAGTGTGGCACGTAGACAATAAGATAAGAGTAAATCAATGCCATACAGATTTAACAGAGTCTATTGTGTGGAAAATAGCTTGCTTCCATGCACAGGCTTTTGTAGTTTTGGTCTCTTTGTTGCCGTGCGCTTGGAAAGCACTGCATGGGATTGTTTTTCCAGGATTACTGTTGTGTAACAAATGTTCTCTTTGGCCTAAGGGGAAAAGAGTGAGACTGCACTGAGCCGAAGTGACTTCAGGTCAGTTGTCAGCACAGCTGGGAAATGAGCAGTTATTTAAAGAGAAGAAACTAGACCTATGTCAATTCGCACCGTGAACTGGGAAGGGAATCACCTAAACTGTATTGTGCAAGGATTGGTACAGTGTCATTAGTTATATAAATATAAGCTTGGTTATATTTTAGCATAGTAGACACTTTTAGCAGATTTTGAACATGCTTTTCTTTTATAATAATATAATATAAAGGTGACATTTAACTCACCTGAAAACACCTTTTTATCATGTTTTACTTTTTATTTGACCTTTTTTTTTATAGTTTTAATATATTTTATTGTGTTTTTCCCTCTCCCATATTTAAACTATAACTCTTAAAATGTAAATCTGTGATCTTGAACATTCTAAAATGCGATTTTACTCTTAATTAATTTAGTTTTGCTGTTAGATCTTTTAAGTAGACAATTTTAACTTCATCATTTTCTTTTGCTCCCATCCTTTATTAAATGCATGTGTTTCATTTTTTAATTTAGCTTCTTTTCAAATTTGACTATTTGCATGCTAATGTGAACGTTTTGCCTTTTCGTTTTCCACTCAAGCGGTGCATTATTATGCCTTTTTAACCTAATGCAATGTTTTCTCACCCCTGCTTCCTACCCATTGACTTCATTAGCCAATTAAATGTCTGCATAATTCTCATTTGTTGCAGCGCTTTCACATTTAACTGCTGACTTCAGATCATCTTTTGGTATTTTGATCCTGTCTTTCTTTGTCATTTATATTTCACTGCTGAATTACTTCCAGTTCATTTCACAAATATGTGTTCTACTTTATCCACTCCTGTCATTTGCTTTGTTTTGTTTTTTTCCATCTTAATTTCTTTCTCTTCACCTATTCCTCTGCCTGCCGTCGGATGCAGCCAAGCATAGGGCATGGAAACTAAATCGCGTCGGTAGTCTGCGCAACATTTACAACAGTTCCTCCAATGCTGAAGGTAACTAGCTCCAGAAAACAAAGCAAGGGGATGTTGGTGTTACCCCTTCTTTTTACATTTGCAGTGACACCCTGTGATTATGCTTTATCCTTCAGTCCTCCCTGATGTACCCTGCAACACTCCCTGGATGACACTTATGGGTTTTAGAGCATGTATCAGTAGCTATGCTTCCATCCACCTATTTTTATGCGGATTTTGGATATGCGCATAAAAAACGGTTGATGCAAACGCTATGATGCGCATCAATTTTTAAAAATGCACATAAAAGACGTATGCGCATAACTGAGTTGGAAACACATTTTATTCGATGAGAAAATATGCACATAAACTACTTTTACCGAACAAATTCCAGTATGTGCATTAAAAAAGGTCATGTGATTTTGTTATATAAGATCATGTTATGATAAAAATGTGTGTGAAGGGACAAACCAGCAGGCTGGGCACATTGTAAAACATCTGAAACGTTGTTTTGGTCATTCTAAAATTCATTAACCATCTCAGTATCAGTGTTATATTATTATTCAGACCCCCTAGTTTTTCACGATTTTTTTGTAATTATTATTTATTTATTTATTTTTTTTTTTGTGATTTTATAATGTTAATTCCCAGAAATTTGCAGACAATTTTGCAATTAAAAAAAATTTCTATAATATATATATATTATTTACCATATTAGTTAGCCTACTATGTTAGGTGGCCAATCTGACACAATGACACAAATAAAAAAATAAAGCTTCTTTATTTTGGTCTCTTATCAAGACAAGATCTAAAACAGATCTGAAACAATAGGGATTAAGCCAAAGGAAGGTTGTATAACTCATATTTTTATCCACGATCTTACTCAGATTTTACTCCCTGCTGCATCTGACATCAGGTACCTCACTCAGGACATGCGTTAGGGCTTCCTCTACCGTAATACACCTAAAACACAGATTGCCGTAAAACTCGTCAATGGCAGGGAAGCGTTTTCTCTCGTTAACTGCAGAGTTAAATGAAAACATTTATCAATTTTACACACACCATAATACCAGCTATACATGTAAAGCACAAATAATGTCCTTCAATTCAGTCAAGCGGCCGTCATCCTTGAACCAATCTCCATCACTGTAAACTGCTTGCTTTTCTGACTGTTCCATTGCTCCGTTTGTTAGATGTTTCCCACTTTCTTTTACAGTTTGAAGCTCAACAAACGCGCAAATCACCCAATTCGCGTCACAGGATGCCATCTTTATACGTGTAAATCACTCGCACTTCATCCGCGTCTGCCTACTGCATAATGAAATGAGTGTCAGGGTGCAGGTGACATGTCATTTTTCGAGATACACTTTTTTTTTTTTTTTTTTTCGAGATACACTTGAATACATCACATGCACTGTGTATGCAACGTCTATAGGTCACGTAAAACAATAAATTGCAAACTGAAAAACAATATCATTTGATTATATGGTTTGGAATTGGATGTTTTATGAGATTCTTTACTTTTTTTGCAATTTATTTTGCGTTTATTAAGAATTTTGCAGGATCGCAAAAATTGTTGACTTTTTGTTGATTTTGTGTTGGATTCAGCAATCGAGGAATCGCGAAAAACTTTGGGGTTGTATTATTAATTACCTACAGAATCAAGAGCGTCTGTGCTCCGCATCTCACACCTTCAAACACCACCACACGCTCATGCGTGTCAGCATTGAGGCGCAAGTAATTAATTAAATAAAGATTGACACAGCAAAATTCCATTTTACTTTTAATATTTGGCGCTAGTTAATCAGGAAATTACGATTTTGTTCTCTTTGACTCATTGGATGGAAACGCTGCTTTATTCGCATGTCTTTTATGCGATATTCCAAATTTGTGCATACATTTAATTCTATCTTTGGATGGAAACATAGCTAGTGTAACGATTGTAAAATTATGCTTTGCTTCCATAATCGTGTTTGTACGTGTGAATTAGTCTAAATTTTAAGATGTAATTTGGTGATATCGGACTCATTATGGGAGGTCACATGTACGCTTTGGCCCCTCCCCTTCCTACGCCTCCTTTCCCACAACTCCGCCCCTCCTCTGCTTTATTATTATTATTATTATTATTTTTCCCTGGATGTGAATAACTCCTGTAATATTTGCCAGGTTATTAATGCTAGATGCTTGAAATGGGAGAGGATAATATAGGAATTAATGACCTGTGTCACAAAGCAATACTGTGTGCTTTGACATTTCGTTCGGTTAATTTGTGTTTCCAAGCATTCAGCTCTTCCACTGTACCCCCAAGCGATGCCGTCTGGGCCGCGTGGAGGTAAACCAACCCCCCTCCACCCTGACCCGCTTCATTTCTGTGCATGCCGAATCCTTGCCGGAGTTGATTGTGTTCCGTTTGTCGG
This sequence comes from Danio kyathit, assembly GCA_903798195.1. Taxonomy (NCBI): domain Eukaryota; kingdom Metazoa; phylum Chordata; class Actinopteri; order Cypriniformes; family Danionidae; genus Danio; species Danio kyathit. Next base: position 22,131,263 of record LR812524.1, on the reverse strand, counting down.
TAAAGGTTGCCTGTGTCAGAGTTCACACATTTCTGTGCTGCTTCAATTTGCTTGAACATCACACCGCATAAATAGCAAAGCAGGAAATTATTGGATACTTTCCGTCTAAATTGCGCCGAACGTAATTATTGCCCTATTAGTAGCTTGTGGAGTATGGAGATCAGTACCAGGCACCAGATGAATGATGGCTGCCCCGTTTTGAAGTTTAAGGGGGAAATAGAGGGGAGGGGTGCTTGCCTGATGCCCTGTCATTGCAGTTTTTGTATTACACAATTGTTTTCTAATTAATTGTGTGCTGAGGGGAGGAGGCGGAGCCAATCTTCATATTTGCCTCCGAATATCGTCTTTCTGCATTGTTGCTTTTCATAATTGTCAAATACCGCCCTCTCCCCAAAAGCGCTGCAATTTAATTAGGGTGAGAACATTGCTGCTGACCCCAGAGGGCCCTGTGCCTTTGAAGGGTGGGTCCAATCTAGGCTAGGATGCTCCAGTGATCCCACCACCCCCCAAAACCTTGAAAACGCTAACAAAAAAAGAGAATAAATAATAGGCCCAGGATCCCCAGCCACTTTTTGTTGACGCTCGGAGTTGACTTTGCTGTAAATGAACAAATTTTCAAATATCTGCTTGTCCTTTTCAGAACAGGAATGATCTTTCATACCGTTTTTGAGGCTGTATGTTGAAGAGGTTTGAGCACTTTGGCTACCAGGCCGGTCTTTTTGTTAGAGGAATTTTAGGATTTGAAAACAAGTCTCTGTTACGGCGATGAGGGCAGCCTGTGGCCCTGTGGGACCTTTAATATGACTTGTATGATAGGAGTCCAATTAGGCCTGTGATTGACTGAAGGAGAGGAAATGGTGTGGCTAGACAGATTTCCCGCTGATTAAACTTGTGAAATGGCCTCACAGGGAGATGATTCGAAGAGCTGTCTCTGAACAGTGTGGCTACAAGAGAAATTGAATAGACCAAAAGGTTTAAAGGCTGTAAATACAATTTATAAATGTGTTTTAAACTTGCATTTGGCAGAATGACTGATTCATGGAGTCAAGGCTATCAACGTGAAGCCCGCTCCACATTAAAGTACTATATACCGAGGAACCAGACATGCTGTATCAACATCAAAGAACTAATGGCTCCTAAATCTGTGGTGTTACATCACCTGCATCTGGGAAAGTAACACTTTTCAGCCTACATCCAACAGCCAATACATACATTCTGCACCACTGTGAGATGACATATGTCTCCATACCAGAAGGTGGCGCTAGGCTGTAATTTAGTTTTCAATCTGGAATATCTAAGTCTGTGAATATACAAACCATAAACAAATTGGCTTCTTGACTTCCATGCTCGCTTGCTTTCATGACTTTAGATTTTCTACTCATGCACTGGTTAACCTGAGCAGCCAATCAGCGTGATCTCCCTCATCAATGGGCTCTGCTGCCAATTTAACATGTTCAGTCAGCCAAAAAAGGTATAACAGGGGTCTCGCTTGCGCTAGTGGTTAAGAACAATGCTCAGACATTGACCGACAGCCGGTCATCATTGTGCCAGGCCCTGAAAAAAAAACTTTTTAACAGTTGCTTCTACAGAATAAAGTCATACAGGTTTGGAACGCCATGAGAGGTCTAATCTTTGATGTCAATGAGTACATTTACATGGACAACATCTGATTCTAATTCTAATCTGATTCTAATATGATTTTAGACAGTACTCTGATTAAGAGTCCACTATGTAAACAGTTATTAATTTAATTCGATTAAGGTCATAAACTAAACATAAATCGAATTAAGACATGTGGAGTATGGCAATTTTAGTAGCATTATTGAAGTGCAGTACAGACATGTAAACACCTTAAACTATTACCATCGTGTAGGATTTTTGCTGAATTTTGTGACAGGATATTCCATACACACATGGCTGTTTGACTCTATTCTCTGCACCTACCGAGTCAGTGAAGGACCAAAGACACCTGCATTGCGAAATGCGTATTTTTTTTCCCCCATAAGGCATGTGGTATTAATTTCCATTAAAACTAACCTACTCCAGCAGTTCATATTCGTGTCCAATATCTTGTTTGTCACAGGAGGCATGCATTAAATGTTCCTGAATGAAAGTGAAAGTGCCAAACTGCAGTTAATATCAACAAATTAAAACTGAAACTCCAGAGGAAATGTGGATTGTGTGGTGAAACAATGACATTAATTGAAGTATGTGCTTTAACATGTGAAATGGAATCATGAAAGGAACATTTAAAAAGCAACTCATGTAAACACCATAATCATATTATTGTCGTATTCAGATTAAGGCAAATAATTTGATTACTGATGTCCATTATCATTTGATTACTGATGTCCACATCACTGACTATCAGTGCCTACCATGCCTGTGATACTCTGTGACCTTTGGAGGACAGTAAATTTTTGGTAAACTATAAATGTAAAGTATTAGTAAATATCACTGTTTTAAATGAATGCTAACTTGCGTATGTACAGTATCCTGACTGAAATTTGATCCAAACACATTGGAACTACAGATTTTTATTCATTTGTTTAATTTCTTAACATTTATTTTTGTCATGGGTTCATAAGCATTTCTTCTGAAGCTAAGATTAGTCTGCCAGGTATACGAGTCTCTAGTGAGGAATTATATTAGATTTTGTCCAAGTTATTGGTTTTGCAGAATTATGGGGAAACAAACAATTGATGGCCTAAAATCAATAACGATATTTTTTTAATTAGGTTGTGTTTTCTGACACTGTCATCTATACAGTCCTGAGGTCTGCCTGCTGAGGTCTGAAGTGAAATCTTGTGAGACAACACATTTGAACAGAGCAGGATTCAGATTTAAAACAGACCACAAAACAGTATGCATGCAGTATAGAACAGTACATGTTGGCATAATTGATTTGTTGACTAGTTGCTGCATTTGGGGCCAGACACATATTGCAACTAAATCCATGTGGAAAACACGAGCTCCTGTGGCGTCAGCCATTGCTAAGCACCACTGCAAAACCTTGCTGTTGTTCTGATACAATTAATTTTAAGAAGTGCAGCAGTGTTTGGGTGTTTTCTGGACACTCAAAGCGCTTTACACATTTTTGGGGGAGCAATCTCCTCATCCACCACCAGTGTGCAGCATCCACCTGCGATATTGCACCAACCTGCACACTACACAGAAGCTGATTGATGGAGAAGAGCCAATTATGATATGGGGATGATTAGGAGGCTATGATGGACAGAGGCAAGTGGGCAAATTTGGCCAGGATGCTGAGGTTAAACCCCTATTTTTTTTTAAGGCAATTCTGAGATTTTAATGACAGAGAGTCAGGACCCCGGTTTAACGTATCATCTGAAAGACTGCGCTCACTGAGCAGTATAGAGTCCCCATTAATATACTGGGGCATTAGGACCCACACAGACCGCAGGTTAAGCGTCCCCTGCTGGTCTTACTAATACCACTTCCGGCAGCAACCTAGCTTTCCTATGTGGTCTCCCATCCAGATACTAACAGGGCGCAGCCCTGTTTAGCTTCAGTGGGTGACCATATGAGAGCAACAGAGAGCTACAGTAGTTGCTGGCTGAGGGAATTAGTCTACTGTTATTACTGAAATATGCATAGTACATGCAAACGGTAAAGCTGATTTGTTTGTTTGCAATTTGCAATATGTAAATGACCCTTTAGTAGAGAAAAACAGCAGTGCATTTGCTGTCAGTATAACATCAGTATTACCTCAAGCGGTTAAAACTATGTGACATAGTACTCACTAGTCTATCACAATAAAAGCAACAACAAAGCAACGTGAATACAACTGGGAAAAAGCTGAATGCCTCAGCAAATGATGAGAACATCAGTATTGGCAAAATCCTCTATCCGCTTGTTAAGTGTGATGTCACACGAAGTGGCTTCCGGATCCAAAAGCTATATCAAACTGTTTGGGGAAACTCAACAAATAGTAATAATAAACGTTTACAAAGCAATGTAATATATTCGAAAATCACGATCCCGGTATATACATCCATGCCTAATATCAGACGGCCAGAAAGTGATTCATTTTTTATAAATTGTTGAAAAATTGCTGTCTGTAATGTGTGATATGACTAAAAAGTGGTCATAAACGAGTATTTTCTCAATTCAAATGAGTAGCAGCTTAGACCCGGAAACAATATTTCATACATCACTTAACAAACGGATAGGTCGACCTCTAGATTATATTGTGGTTTGAGTATTACAATGGCTGAGTTTCCAGGTTGTTTCCTGTTCCTGTTTCTCATTGACCAGCAGATGCTCTGGGGATCATGGGTCTTTCCACTTCATGTGGATGTTTGGCCTTAGGGATGCCTCTTTTTTTTCATGTGCGTGTGTGTGTGTGCGTGTGTGTGCGTGTGTGTGTGTGTGGAGGACATTACTTCCTTGATTACTTCTTCATTATGTAATTGCTCCCCTCCAGAGTAAATTATAAACAGAATGTGTAAAGTGTGTGATCTCTTCACTGCCTCAGATCGTGTTTCAGGGAGGGCTCCCTTTGATTGTGGCACAACACCACATCTCATCAATGCAGGTTCTCTGTTCCAGCCATCTGCGTGCCCCTTTCATTGCTGTCCCCTCTGATCACGCAGTCAATGGCCTTTTGTTCCTAACACTTTCCAAATGTTGACCCTCAGAACCACTAAATAACCATTTCTCTGTCCTTAAACTCCTGAGATAAACTCCTGAAAATGGGGATCTCTCGCTCTCACTCACACACACATTTTCCTAATTGTCTCATGATTGGCCCTTTAACCTAACCAAGGCCCTGGGTAGCAGATCCATATGTCGCTTTGCCTAAGGAGCATTGTGGACAGGACCAGCAGTATGGTTGAACAGATCGGGACGTGGGTTTGCTCTGTAATTAGTGGCATATCCTGACCAGGGTCATGGGGCAAGCCCTGCCGGTCGGGGGGTATTTGAGTGTGTCCTATAATTAACAGGTGCTCTACAGGGTGGCGAGAAACCTTCATGGTGACTTTTATCCCAGAACCAAAGTGGTTACTCATTCATGTAATTTTTATTAGATGACCAGAGAAAATTGGAAACATGGGATAAATAAAATGTTCGGTCACACTTTGATGGTCCGTTTGTTGAATTTAACCTGTTAGGCTTCACTCAATTTTAAGGATTTACACCTACCTAACTTTAAACAGTAACAGTTCCTGACTTCAGTAAGCTACAAACACAAACTGGGTATCATTGGAAAGAAGACACTTTGAGCTTTACTGTGGTAAAAGGGGGAGTTATATGTTAAAAAATATAAAAAGTTATACATTATGAAGTTATGAGAAAAAAAAATTGTATTGTGTTCAATATTTGTTTTTCCATATACAAACACAGGAAAACATTAATGTAATGTCCTATAAAAAATATGACTTGAAAGCCAAGTGTCTCATGAGTTTATATTTCAAATTTAATGAAGATGGCATGCAAAATGAGACTTCTGTAAAATGTTTTCTGAGACTATATCGGTGTCCTCCTTTCCCTCACCGTCAGAGGCATTTTCTCAAAAACAATCATCCCAAACTGAAACCTTTACAGTTGCTGAATTATTTGGTCTACATTCACAGTTTATGTATCTTTGAAAAGAAGACACTCTGAGCTTTATTATCCATCATCTAGAGTTTATAATGCTAAAAATAAAAAAAATTTAGAGATGCTTAAGTAATGTAAAAAAAAATTCACCGCACTAAACATTTTATTATTTCATAAACAAATGTGTGAAATCAGTCCTGGAGCAACACATAAAAGTAATAGGTCAAAAGCTACATATCTCCTGAGTATATGTTTTGAATTTGATGTCAAAATCATGCAAAATGAAATTTCTGGAATTATTTTTCTGAGACAATGTCTTGTGATTTTCTCCCTCTCCTTGTTGGTGGAGAAGCAGTCTGATGTACTGGGGTTTCTAACACAACTCTTTTAGTCTTTTCACATACCACAAATTTTTAATTGTAAAACAATAGACAGAAACGTATATTATGAATGATTTATTTGAGCACAAGAAGTACATTGTGTGAAATATGTCCAGTGCATATGCAACAAAAAAGTCTTAGAAGAGTTGTTGTTATGCTCTCTCACTTTGCTCCTGTCTGCTGCACGTAATCCACTCCAGCAGATTCAGCTACGTGACAAAAAAAAAAAAAAAAAACAGAATTAGGATTCTATTGTAAACAACTGTATTTCCCCCCCCTTGAGTAGCAAACACGATTTACTCTAATGCCCTTTTATTGATAGGATAATTATTACAGATAGCTTAGCTTACAGCAGCCATTCAGATAAATGGCAAACATATGATAATGCCAACATTACTGAAAGATTATCACTAACGGAGAGACATTCACACATACAAGCAGGCTTCACAGAAGAACTGAAGTAAACAAAGTAATAAAAACTCACCGTTAGAAAATGCCAGAGTGCTCTTCATCCAGGTCATGTAAGTATCAGTTCTCCTCAGACATATTCTCCTCTTCGCTTCAAACTAACTCTCAAAACTCTCTTTAGCAGAACAAAACTTTGGCGATCTATTTTCATTGTTTACCAGTGGCTCTGCCGTTAGCTCAAACTGCTAATAGATGTGCAGTGTGCAGCAGGGGGCAGGCAGGTGCGTCGCGTGATGATTGACAGATCGCTGAGCCAGTGACAGCAAAGACCGTGCAAATATACAACCCACAACCAATAGGTGTTCATATATTGAATATATGATACAGCCATTGGCTAAACTGTCTATCAGTCAAACGAAGTAGGAAGTAGGAAGTATTATAATCGGATAACAGGATATGCAGTTCAAACACGCGGCTTTGTTTAGATTTTAGTAACTATAACTTTGACTTTTTATTCAGTTTTTGGTCTTATTTTATCTGTAACACTGTAAGCTATGACATCGAGTTGCCTTTTACTACAAAGACGCCGTTTTCGCGTGTAAGTAACATGGTAAAGCATGGTAAAACAGGGGGGTATTCCAGAAAGCTGGGTTAATTTACCATCTGCTAAACCCTGAACTCTCGGTTGATTAACCCAAAACCTGCTTACCGTATGTCAGTTCCAAAACAGCTGATGAGAGTTAGTTCAATCAACCTCCTGAAGATAACCGCGGGTTAATGCGCGCGCACGGCACATACCTGAAGGCATTTTCAGTAGATCGCCGAATTCACGAGTCACCATAGAAAGTCACGGTGAGAAAAAAAGGCCAACGCACTTTACAGAGGGGGAGTTGGAGGTTTTAATGCTGGCGTATGAGGAATTAAGGCCGATTATAAAGAAAAAGCAATACACATCTGCATCAACGAAGGAAATAAATATAAGATAATAAATAGATAAAAAATAATAATGATAAGAGAAAATTCATTAGTTTAATAAATGACACATGCCACCCTCCCTTTATTGTAATGAAAAATTAAATGTAGGCTAACTCTAACATCCTTTTTGTGTATGTTGTGTAACCATTCATGCATAATTGTCCTGCCATTCATTTTCTTAAGGCCACAATAATAGTGTATTGACTATAAGGCTATAAGGCTTACAGAAATTGTTATTCTTCTGGAGCTAGAATAACTCTGTCCAAAGTCAAAATTAAACACAGACACATTCTTTTAAAAGGTAATATTTGATTACTGGAGCTGTATTAAACACTCTAGAATATTCTTTCTGTCATGTAGCTAACAGAAAGGAGGCTGAGGAAAAGTGGTTAATTTATTTGACCTTAAACCACACAATCTGTCACAGTTGTAAGTGATTGTTGTCAGGTAAATTTAGATTCTTTGTATGTTTTTTGTTTTGCATGCAGATGAAGTTCCTTCTGCCTCAACTAACAAACAGTGTAAGAATTTGTCTGCTTTTTTTCCATATTTGAATTTCACTATTGTATCACAAAACAATCTGTTATTTATTTTATTTCTAAAGTAGCTGTATAAGGTCCATCTTCAAAGACAAAGTCACATGAGCATCACCTTAAGGTGAGAAATGTACAGGAAAAAATGTTACATGTTGAAAGGTGTGTGTGTATAAAGCAATGTAAAGAAAAGCATTCATTTTATTTCAGGAAATAAAGAAATGAACAGTGCTTCAGACCAAACAATTTAATTAATTTGACAAATAATTTCTCTTAGAACTCTTCCATCACATTGGTCTGCTTGGGTCACTGAGGGTTCCTCTGGGTCAGGCTGAGTGCAGGGTAGGGTGTCATCATATACAAAAAGGGTATCCTCTGTCCTCCAGCAAGTAACCAATGTAGTGCCCAGTAATGATTGAGGTGTATAATACAAATATAGTAAATAAAAAAAAAATAAACATTGGGTAAATCAAATGTATCCTGTTGTAATGTATGTCATAATGAAGACTCCCTGAAAATTCTGGTATCATGTACAGACCCTGGACATTTAGCCTCAACCTAGTGATGAGGTGGGGTCATCACATATGAACTATTGTTAGTGGAAGCAGTAATGAGTTTAATAGTTGTAACACCAACAGATTAAGGACAGAAAATTAAGTTGTTAATATTAAAAATGATAAAAATGTTTCATATTATCAATGTCCTTTATTGACTTATGGAAAGAGGCTGCAATTAATGCACCCAATAGCATTTGGAAACCCTGATAAAAATTATATAAAAAAAATGTATCAAGGGTGTGTGTGTGCTGTGTGATATATACATATGAACGACTACATCTTTAAATATGAATATATTTTCATAGAAAAGACAAAGCTGCCACTTCTTATAATATTATATATAGGCTACAGAAAAAAAAGTGAGGGGTGCAGAGAGAGAGGGGAAGAGAAAAAAAAAAATCTCAATGTGAGATTCGAACCCACTCTGCTGTGAGCACCGATGTACTTTAGGGGCGCATTGACCACTACACTATTGCCGCGCTCTAACACATATGAGTAATAATACTCAGTAGTTTATGGCCGATGAACTGTACAAAACTGTATAAAATAGTTCAGTGCCAGGCATACTGTACAGATGGACACGCTATTGCCACATTGTACAGTAAAATACCCTGACTCAAAAAACAAAGAGCTGCACTGAGCGGTATGTTAGCCATGGTAAGCGCAGATCTGCGTAGCGATTTGTCACGTTTGATTTGAAAAGGTTTGTTAAATACATTAATGATTCTTTTGAAAAACGACAACGCTCATTCAAATATTTATTTGGTTATGAAAAGAACTATGCACTTACAACCCTCTCACGATGAAAAAACTGTATATCTGTGCTTCTACGTCCATCAAAATTTTCATCAAAAGAGCATGCAATGCTCAGTAAACTCTCTGAAACAGACTAACTCTGGAACATAACCTGCTACCGAGCAGGTTATCTTCAGAGAGTAAGTTGCTATGGCTACTTACCATACCCCAGAAGTTACCTCCGATTTTGGAACCAAATCTGAGGTTATCCACTTACTTACTCTCAAACTTACCCGGGTATGTCACATAACCTGCTTTCTGGAATACCCCCCAGGTCTCGGGCAGAAATGGTGACATAAACAAATGAATAACCACCCAAAATTCAACACTATTGTGTCGGTGGACTAAATGTGCTTGATGGGATGTTTTTCTGTGGACTCTTACCTTTCAAAATAAACCGTGATGTACAGCAAAGAATGCGTGTGCGTGTTGTTATTACTATTGATAAACATTGACATGTGGAAAAACAGCGCCCCAGGATGCTCCAGGGCGTCCGCGTCGGGTTGAAGGCTATTTACATTGCATCTACATGCCAACTAATTCTCATTAGATTATAAATAGACTGTTAGGTTGGGGTTAGGTTTGGAGTTAGTGTAAGTGGCAAAATTCTTATAGTCAGTTAAGTGTCTGTTGAAGGAGCAGTATCAACCGATATTAAGCAGACAGTCTACTAATACTCAAATGGACCATCAAAATAAAGTGTTACCAAATGTTCATGAGTTACTTCAAAACTAATGAAATAAAAAATTGGTGTGAAAATATTATTTTAGTTTTTGTAAATTAACTGTAAATTAATAATAATTATGTTTTTTCCCCTTCTGCTACAGAACAAGAGGACAACTTTGAGTTCATCATTGTTTCTCTGACGGGACAGACTTGGAATTTTGAGGCAACATCCTATGAGGAGCGGGACGCATGGGTTCAGGCCATTGAAAGCCAGATTTTGGCAAGTCTGCAGTCCTGTGAGAGCAGCAAACAGAAGGTAGAGATCAATCCATTTGAAGCACTGAAACAATGTATATCACATTTGTTTTGCTATGTATGGCTGTGATTTAGACACCAGGTTTTCAACCCTTTTATGCACAGGGTGCCACAAATATAATGTTGTTCTTGCAGTGGACTTCAATGGACCATAAATTCAGTGTTTAGGATTCACCACTAGTGGTTGCTTATTTCGAAATAATAACAAAAACGCAGTTTGATGCCGCATTTAAAGAGCAAGGAATCATGTAGTCATTACCCCTTTTTACACAGTGATACAGTAAATATCCGGAAAATTACCCGAACGACTTTACCGGTAATTTCAATAAAGCGCTGTTCACACAGGCAAAGACGTTCCGGAATTTCATCAATTCCAAAATACCAAGTAAATTTTGACATACCTAACCAGAAATGACGTCTAAATGGCTGCACTGTATTTGTAAACATAGAAGTGGTCGGGCTTTAGCATACATGGCAGAAGAGCTAACCGCGGCTAAATGTTTACACATTTGACTACATTACAAATTCTGTGGGTGGATAAGTATTGTGAACAACTTCAATGAAAACATATGGAGGAACACTTTTTCATGCCGAGATATGCATAATATGCGTGTGCTGGCGCTTCACGTGCACATGCGTCAAGCAACTGAAGCAGAGCTTGAAGGTAAACAAACAGCGGTTTATCATAAGCATTTTATCGATATTTTTTACACAGTTGGCATTCAGAAGGAAGATAGAAACATCTGACTAACATCTAGCAGCTTAATGTGTTTGGAAAATATTCAAAGGTGGTTTTTTCATAAACAGCTTGGATGTGAATGTGTCTGAATGTTCTGATTGGCTGGAGTCGACGTCTCACATCAGCGCGTTCTAGACATGAACGCACTCTTTCCGGCAATTTTCCTTCTGCATTCACACAGAGCAGCATTCCGGCAAATTACCGGTAATGTTACAACTTCTCTTACCGGAAAATTGCCGGAACAAATTTACCGGTATTTTCAGAAAGGGCCTGTTCATACATGCAGACCTTTCCGGAAAATTGCCGGTACTTTTCCGGAAAGGCCTGTATGTGTGAAAGGGACTATTGACAAATATGTTTAGCCAATTACACACGCATTACATTTGATCACAAATTTAAAAGCAAAGTAAAATGTAAAAAAAATACTGATTTCTGATTTCTATAGAGATTCACTGATACACATGTTTTATTAATAAAATAGTAATGGGGATATTGCATCAGTGACAGGTAAATCAATTACATGGCCTGGCACTAAATCAAATTACAGATTTCTCTGAATTCAGACTAGGGCTGCACAATACAGTGGTCTCTCATTTATCGGGGGAGTTACATTCTAAAAATAACCTGAGATGGGCAAAATCCGCGAAGTAGTCAGCTTTTTTTTACAATTATTATATATGTTTTAAAGGGCACCTTGGGTGAAAAATCTACTTTTCAAGCTGTTAGGACAGACATATGTGTAGGTATAGTGTATAGACCATCATATTGGGGTGATATAAACACACCCAGTCCTTTTTTTTTTTCAATTTAACAACATAAAAACGGTGGACCAATTGAAGCAGTTTTGAGACCGACCGCAACTTGACGTAGGAGTCCGTTCCCCCCCGCCCACCGAATTGATTGACAGCTGCGTGTTAACATGTCTCCATAGTAACGTTTATAATCCAACCAACAAGACAGGACGTGCGCAAAGCAACCGAGAATAAAAGGTCTGTTCAGTTTGCTAGGATCATCAATCATCATCAAATGTGATTAAGAATGAGTTTTACAAGTTTAAAATCTTTTAAAACAGTGCATGTGTGTAATGAATTACAGCCATTTACTTCATCACCACAGCCGCATGTCAGAACAATTATACAAGAAGACGCTTCAATCCCGGTTTGTGGACGGTAAATCAGGTTTATTTTGTACATTAACGTAACAGATATCCATACAGCAGTGGATATTAACCTGTATCCTGTCACATTTGCGTGCAAAGACAGTGCAAAGCTAAATGCAAGCGCTGTATGTGTGTGTGTCCGCGCTGTGTGTGTGTCTGTGTGTGAGCGTGAACTTTGTAACGACATTGTGTGTGACTTGTCGTTGCAGCTCCACAACAAATGCATCAAATAATCAAATAATCAGTTCTTACTGTAGTTTTTCCTCACAAACGTTACGTGAGATCTGCTTCCTTTAATGTCTGTCAGTTGTCTTTTTCCTGCAGTCACTGATCCATAAAGCGAAAGCAGACTCAATCATTAAGGCAGTCGTACACCGGATGCGCCGCGGATATGACAGTTGGAAGTAACACACACCGTACGTGCAGATTCGCATGGTATTTAAAATGAAATTATTCAGATGGCGCTCTGTGGCGCGGCAGAAATATGAACAGAGTCGTAGCTGGGCACCACAGACAGCCGGCGACTTGCGGCGCTGGTGTGCATACCCTGATAGAAACCTATGTTTGCGTGGCACTGCATGGTGCGGCGCATACAGTGTGCGACCCCCTTTACGATGGTCTTGCTGCGGACAGTTACAACCCTTTTTGCATCCTTGTTGAATCTTAAACTGCTAGCGATTGAAGATTTATGCTAATTTGGCAAGCTGAATGCATTCTGTACTGTACATGAGACACAAAGGAGATTGATAGACAATGGTCTACAGCCAATCAGGACGCAGAAGACAATGCGCTGTTAAAAAAAATTTAAATCTGTGAAACTGCGAGACTGCGAAAGCTGAACCACATTATAGCGAGGGACCACTGTATACCGTTTCAGCATCGATATCGCAATGTGATCATTCAGAATATTCACATCACAGCATATGCAATGTTGAAATTGTGCCGTTTGTAACTTTAATAACAATACATTTTATTGAATTATTTATAACGAAGACTAGACAATAATACTTTGCTTTTGTTTATTCAATTACTGTTTACCTAAAAATTGTTAAACTCCTCGGAAAACAATAAAGCATTGTGTATTTAATTTGTATCTTTTTCTTTATTGTATTTATCTATGCTCGTAGATTGTTTATTATTATTTATACAGTCTAAAATTATAAATTCTTTTCAAATAGAGATATTCAAGTCATCAATTATATTTATATAGCAATATATATCGCAGAATAACAAAATATCGCAACGTTAGATTTTTCCTGTATCGTGCAGCCCTTATTCAGACATTACTGGAAAAAATTGGATCATGTAAGTGCAAAACTATATAATATCGTTGCAGTTTGTTTTCGTTGAAATTTCAATGTGAAATTCGTACATTTATGTGTCTAAGTAAAAACTGACTGTTGATATATAAAAAAAAAAAACACTGATTATTCTGCCATCATGCAAATGTTGGAATTAATTTTGAAAAATAATCAATTTTTATAATTATTTTCACTTTTTATAGCACTATATTTTTCCATGCATGGCCTAAAAATCTTGAAACCAGCTGGAAAACCTCTGATTTAAATGATTATAGTTATTACTGACGTCCTTTCTTATCAAAGAGCTGATGTTTTATCAAGTTCAAAGGTAATTAAAATGTTTCTCCACCTTGTTATATCCATGTACAGTACGTGTACAATGCATTCATGCACATATTTAGAAATTGTAATTACTTTCGTTCTTCTATTACCCTAACTAATTCTACATGCCTGTTTCATAGCCATGACTCTCAACCCACTGTGTGTTTATGCCTCAGGCCAGGGCAAATTGCATTTTACTGGACCTACCTTCAATTATACCTACCTTCAATTTTTTCTCTCATTTTAGCAAACAATGCAACTGCAATGTTGCTGTGTAGTCAGAATTGTCTGACGATGCTTAATGATTTGCTTATACGGGTCATTATATTTCAAATAAGCTTTAACATACATGAATGTGCCCACAGTCTCGTCTGAGCAGCCAGTCAGAAGCCATTGCACTGCAGTCTGTCAGGAACATGAGAGGAAACACCCGTTGTGTGGACTGTGAAGCCCAGAGTGAGTTTTAAGCAGCACACATTTGTAATAATCTGAGATCTGTTTATATTTTAGATTATGTACAGATTATGTTGTACATTTGGAGTAATTTTTAGGCTCCCTCTGTTTTATCAAAAGTACAAGAAATACAGTGCAAACAGTTCAGAAAAGGGAGTAAAATTACAATTTAAAAGCTTTTGTCTTTTAAAATGTAGGTAATTTATTCGATAGCAAAATGCATTTTCAGCTGCCATTAGAATGTTGCATGGTCCTTGAGAATAATTGTAATATTCTGCTGAGAAGCTTAGTAAACATGTCTTATTGTTATCAATGTTGAAACATTTACGTTTTATGTAAAATATGTAAAAACATTTTTAAAAATGTATCCGTTTCTACAAATTTTTTTTAATAATAATAATAATAATAACTGATGATAATACAGCACCTAATGTGAATATGTATGTATATAATACAATATAATGATTTCTAAAGGAGCATAAGACACAATGAGACACAGAAAATTGGATAATTACTTCTGAAAATGCATATTTTTCAACACAATAACAAATTCTATTATACAGGGTATCCGCAGGGTCTTAAAAAGTCTTAAAATGTCTTAAATTTTAGGCCTTAAAACAGAGTGTCCGCGGGGTCTTAAAAAATATTAAAAGTTGATAAATCAATGTAGAGAAATTTAGGGCCCTTAAAGTATTAAAAAGTCTTAAATGCTATTTTGCAAGGTATTAAATTTTATATAATTTTTGATTACGCAATGTATGGCTGTATGCTAAAGTTTGCCTGAATTAAATCTGTGAATATCAGGATGCTGTGTAGTTTATGAAATCAATAAAATCCTGCTAGATTTGACATCATGCTGCTTTGTTTACTGCAGTTACCAAGGCAACACATTATTTCTGCAGTTCTATAGGCGCCATCCTGTTGAATTAGCTAGATTTATTAAATTTTTATTCAGTATATGAATAATGTTTTAGTTTTGGAGTAGTTTCTTAAATTAATATTTAGTCAATATTAGGGTTGTCACAATACTGGAATTCAGTACCACTCGGTACTGAAATTTTAAAAACGTCCATTTTCCACTAATATTTGAGTGCTATTTAACACCTTTAACAGTGCTGATTTGCTGTTGTGTTCACGTGTTCAACAAAAATGAATGTGATTGGCCGTGAAGATCATCAGTTCGCCAGACTCACCGCTGTTTACTAAGTGTAACCACAGATACAGGGACACTGGATCGTTTCAAAGCCATATCGATCAGCTGGTTTGCCTGTAAGCTGGCATACGAGCGATGCGCCGAAGAATTGCGGCTTTAAAATGCTCCAGTGTCACTGTATCTGTGGTTACACTCAGTAAACAGCGGTGAGTTCGGTGAGCTGATGACCTTCACAGCCAATCACACTCATTTCAGTAGAGCACGTGAACACTATGGGTAATCAGTGATGTTTAAGAACGCGCTCCAACAGCGCTCAAATGTTAGCGGGAAATATATGTTTTTAAAATTTCAGTATCGATTAGTACCAAATTCCAGTATTGTGCTACCCTAGTAAATATAATGTAAATTAAAATCTTGCCAGTGTTTCCGGTTGAAAGGTGGTTATAAGGTCTTAAAATGAATGGAAAGAGTCTTAAAAAAGGTCTTAAAAGGTATTGAATTTCACTCTTTGATTCCTGTATATACTCTAACTGAAATGTTGTGTTGTAGGTCTTAAATCATTTTAAACAGGTCTTAATTTTCTTCTGTCCCAGTAAAGCTACCCAATTGGGCCAACATCCATCCTATCACCAATATAAATATATATATATATGTATATATGTGTTGGAAAAAATGTATACAACTAGAGTTTTCTTTGTTTTTACATGTTAAAGTATGTTGCTAAGAAATAATTAAGTTTTTTTAGAATAGCAAAAGAAACAAAATTCCATTAGAAATAATCATTAGTGTTTAACCATGTGTAAGTCTAAAATTTAATTTATAATGGTCTTAAAAGGGTCTTAAAATTTCTTAAATTTGAATTGATGAAACCTGCAGAAACCCTAATTATAATGTATTATTATTTATTTATATTTTCATTATTATTTATTTATTTATTTATTTATTTATTTATATTTTTGTCTTGTGCAAGAATGTGTCATAACTTTCTTTTTGTCTTTCTTCTGTTTATCTTGCTGTTTTGTAGATCCTGACTGGGCCAGTCTGAACCTGGGGGCTTTGATCTGTATCGAATGTTCCGGAATTCATCGCAACCTGGGTACTCACCTGTCCCGTGTCCGTTCTCTGGACCTGGACGAGTGGCCTCTAGAGCTCATCAAGGTCATGTCTGCCATTGGCAATGAGCTGGCTAATAGCGTGTGGGAGGCCAATGCTCAAGGACGCCTAAAACCTGCTCCAGATGCAAGCAGGTACACAATTACCTCAAGTGTCTATTTGAGCTTTTTTTTGACCATGATATTCTTGGAATGTTTAATCAATCAGTGGATAATTACATGTTGGATATCGACATTGACCTAATATGTAAGATTGATGCATTGTTTAAACTGTTCTCTGATATCTACATAGAAGGAATGTGGCTTAGGTAAGTGCAAAAAAAAAAAAAAAATCTAGAAATGGTGTTACAAGCTGGATTAGAACACAAGGAATTGTGTTCTTTCGCTCCAGAACAGTCAAAGTAAGAGCTGAGGGATATGACACAATGCATAAAACCTGCATTAAACACTGATGCTGTGTTCACACCAGATGTGGATGAAGCGTCAAACGCGAGTGATTTACATGTTAAGTCAATGCAAAGACGCGATCCTGACGCACGTTTCGCACGGATGGGCCAGTGCGAATGACGTGATTCATGCGAATAAAGCCGTGCGAGTTGAGCGTTTTGTGTGTTTGACGTGTTTTTCGCAAATCGCTCGAGCTGGAAAATCTGAACTTTCAGCGAACATTCGCACCACGTTAACCAATCATGAGCCTGCTCTTGTAGGGGCGTGACACAGCGCTGAACTAATGTATGGTGTTTTTCAGCCTTCCTAAAGCACATAACATATTATTAATTAACACATTACATATTCATAATTTCATTTTGAACATCACAGGCACTGTTTTTTTTTCAAATTGGCTTGTTTTTTTACCAGGATTTTACACTAACAGTATTTACTTGAGAACGAGCTTACTAAGTTTAACTACAGATACAGGGACACTGGAGCAATTTAAAGCCGTGAAGATCAGTCAATTTATTAGCGGATCACTCGTATGTCAGCTTATAAACAGACCAGCTGATCATTTCGGCTTTAAAATGCTTCAGAGTCTCTGTATCTGTGGTTACACTCAGTAAACAGCGGTGAGTTCGGTGAACTGATGACCTTCACAGCCAATCACAGTTATTTCTGTTGAGCACGTGAACACTATGGCAAATCAGCAATGTTTAAGAACATGCTCAACAGCGCTCAAATGTTAGTGGGAAATGGACGTTTTTAAAATTTCAGTACCGATTGGTATCGAATTCCAGTATCGTGACAACACTAGTTTGAAGTATTGTTCAAGTGTTCAGCTATGCCTAGTTATATCCAGATTTTTATTCTATGACGCCTTTAAGTTAGTTCTGTTTAGGAATTAAGCATTAATTGCTGTCATAAACTGTAGTCTGGTTTGATTTGTATGATCAGAACTACTTCTTACGGCAAAAAATAATCACAAACTTGACTCTTGTAAATCAACACTTTCCCAAAACAAGCAAACAGACCAAAAGATATAGCTATCGGCATTCACACGTCCATCATTTATGTTGCATCTAATCCAAATAAGCTGCTTTTAACTTTAAAGCAAAACATTTTTTTCACTTTGTCATTTTGAGGTGATCATTCCTCACGCTCCCTACAACATATATATATATGCGTGGAGTTGTGTGGAAAACCCTAAAATCAGATTTTTCCTTTTCCATGCTTCTCCATCTTCAGCAGAGTAATTATCGGCAGAGAGAGGCTTCAGTCCCACCAGCCATCATAACAAATTAGTGCTGACTGCTGGCCGCCAAAATATCGACTTCCCATTACATGCCGGCCTCATTAGTCACCTGAAGCACCTTTTAATTACTCCCCTCCTCTCTGAAAATCTTTCGATATGGATCGGCCATTTTCTGCCGCCTGTTGTCAATGTGCTAATGCGATTATAGTTCCTCATGTAGCTGTTTATTTATGTATGTGAAGGCATGTGGCCCCCTGAGTGGGAAGAGGAGATTACAGAGAGGGTCAATATTATCTCAATTAACCTCAGTCACTGGACACAGTCCTGCAGTCATCTCTCTCAGCTCGCCCTCAATACTTCTGCTCAAACAGACAGAGTGCATTTCAGTGTGATTTTTCTCACGTTTTTACTGGAGCTCGTGGATCGTTGATGTAAAATGCATTTGGAGGATAAGCTAGATGCATTTGAAGCTAAAACATAGATTATATTGTATATGGAGAATATTAGGAATATATAGGGCCATAGGTTTGCTTGCCATTTAACAGTTTCATTGATCCCTTTCTCTCTTAAATCTATAATCTAATTTATTTACTTGAAATAAGCCCCTATATAATATTAACCTAAAACAATTTATTTAATAATATAAAAATGTTAAAATTAATTCATTCATTTTCCTTCGGCTTAGTCCCTTATTTATCAGGGGTCACCACAGTGGAATGAACCGCCAACTATTCCAGCATATGTTTTACACAGCGGATGCC
This sequence comes from Danio kyathit, assembly GCA_903798195.1. Classification (NCBI taxonomy): domain Eukaryota; kingdom Metazoa; phylum Chordata; class Actinopteri; order Cypriniformes; family Danionidae; genus Danio; species Danio kyathit. The sequence goes on along the minus strand of LR812524.1, from coordinate 22,112,386 downwards.
CTTCAAGCCCCCCGCTCGTTCACACACACACTCATATATTACAGCTAATTTTGTTTCTTCAATTCACCTATAGCGCATGTCATTGGACTGTGGGGGAAGCCAGAGCACCTGGAGGAAACCCACGTGAACGCAGGGAGAACATGCAAACTCCACACAGAAATGCTAACTGGCCTAGCCGGAACTCGAACCAGCGACCTTCTTGCTTTGAGGCAACAGTGCTAACCACTGAGCCACCGTGCCGCCCCAAAAAGTTACAATATAATATAATTTTAAATATAAAGATCCTAAAGTGTATTGAATAATGTGTGAATTTAAATAATAAAAGTATTTTTTTATTAAATATAAGGGACTTTTTTCTATTATTAATTTAAACTAAAGTAGGAGTATATAAATGTATAAAAGTGTTTAAATGGTACAAAAGATTTATTTTCAAATAAATGCTGTAAAAATGTTCTTCGTTTACACAAAAAAACGTTAAGCAGTGTACTAACAAGAAATGTTTCTTGGGCATCAAATTCGCATTCATAATTAGCAAAGGATCACGTGACACTTAAGACTAAAGTCTTAGGAGTGAAAAAAGCTGTTAAAAGTACAGCTTAGCCATTGCATTATTGAATTAAATTTGAAATATATTAGAATATAAAAACATTTATTTTACGTTGCACTATAACATTATTTTGTGTATAGTCGCTTTATTTATTCTTTTATAATATGACTTTTAAATTGTATTGTGAATTTTATTCATGTCAATCTTTCAAACTCCTTGCACTTCACTTATGAAACTCTTGGGGCCCTATCATACACCCGGCGCAATAAGGCGCAAGATGTGTTTGGCGCGATTTGTTGCTATTTTCAGACCAGCGCAACTCTAGTTTTTATGTTTTGTGCCACATTGTTTAAATAGTAAATCCATTTGCGTCACTTTGTGGACTCATACGTGTTCCAGTCTGAAAAGGAGTTGTGTTAAGGCGCATTGTTGGCGCGTTGCTATTTTGAGGAACTGAAATGGACCACACCATTGACCAACTAAAAGCTGGTCTAAAGTTCAGTGCAGAGCGCGTTTGTTATGCGTTTATGCAAGTCCAAAACGCGTACACATTGCTTAATACACACAGGATGTACAGCAATACACAAATATCTTGACATATGAAAAAAATTAAGGATTTAAATTATTAAAAGTTATTATTTTCTACATAAATATAAAAACCTCCATCTCGGGGGTATTTTTTCAGTTATTCATGACAATTTGCATTTGTATAATGTTATTGTTATTAGCAGTATTATTTCTTAAATGTATATTTATGTTTGTTTTAATAAAAACAAGTTCAGATTTGTCCACCTGTCGGGTTTTGGAGACGAATACATCACCATATGGAGCATAAGAATATGACGTGTGTTTGGATATAACTTTTTTGACCACACTTCGTTATTTTTGGTCATTTATTCGTTTGCTAAAAATTAGAACTGAATTTAGAATTAGTTTTGAAACAAATCTTTGACTTAACAAACAAAACTAAATATGTAGGCTAATGGATGTCTTCAGTGAAGTGTGTACAACACCATTTTCTTATCCACGAAAGTAAAGGAGTAAAGAATAAAAGTAAAGAGGCCGAATGGAGAAGGCTCCTTCTTTATCTTCGCGCTGCAGATGTTCTGTTTTAACTGTTTTCTCGCTAGTGAAGCGTTCAGTTTTTCTGCTTACAAAGTCCGCCATGTAAATAGCAAATGCGCCATGGCACAACGCAACTGACTCTTAAAGGGAATGGGAGAAGAAACTTTGACTGGTTGAATGCAAGTTATGCTCTAAACACACTCATAAATCATTAAGAGAATAAGCACAACCCTGTTCGTCCGTGCAGCGGGGTTCAGAGCGTTTTTTCCATCCTTAATTGCAAAAGTGGATTCGGACACGCCCTTCATGCTTTTGCGCCATGCGCTTTAGACTTTGCACCTAGATCGTTAAAATAGATCCCTAGTGGTATATAAGACCTTGTTAAGAAACTAGATAACAACCCAATGAAAAGCCCATAAATACATATAAAATAGCTGAGAATTGTTGAAATCAACTGACATTTTAAAAACTACTTAGCCCTCCCCATAATAGTGTGCATGTGATATTGTCAGGGCTCTGTTGCGTGTAATCGGCTGTCTTCTCATCCTTCACCGGGCTGTAGAATTGATTTGGCCTGTAACTCTCCAAATGACATCAATCTGATTTAAAAGAAGCGCATTTGAATGTGGCGACTGTCTGAGAGCTTAATCTAATCAGTGCTGTCTTAACATCTCGTAATATATTATTTCTGATGCGATTTGCGTTTGATGTGTGTGAAGTGCGTGCTCTTCTCGATTGGCATGTCTCACTGTTGGCACCGCGTTTGAAGCGTTGTCTTGTGGTTAAATGCTGATCAGCGAGCGTGTGTCCTGGGCATCGGTGTGTGTGCGCTCTGTATCCAGGATTGGTGGCTGATAAATGAAAACCCTCCCTCGTGGTCTCTCAAGTGAGTAATAGAGCTCGAAATTTCATTTTGCAAGCGACTGATTTAATGATCCAAAGGGTAATTAATGGGCTGATTATCTTAATGTTAAATATGGCCAGCAGCAATTAGACTGACCTCCCGCCTGTCAAGGTCTGGGCTACTCTCGTCTTTCAATTAGGGGTCTGTTTAGGGGGGTGTGCTGGAGGTAAAGGGGGAAGAGAGAGAGATGCTGTCTTCTACACCTCTGTCTCTGCGCGGATCATTCCTCCTCCTACATGCTGGAATTATGTTTAGGGCTGATCACACACAGACAGCTCACCTGGATCTGACACCAGAAATGATATGCTGTTGTCAGGCTTTCTCTCTCTCTCTTCTTTCTGATTCTCTTCTTGACCCGGCTGTGTCTTCACAGTTTTGTTTAGCATTTAGCCTCAGCAACCTCTGCCTGTTCTTTTGGCTTTTACTGTTAATTGCTTTTAAGAGAGTGTCAAGATTTATATTTTAAGATTAGGGTTTAACGTGCATAACATTAAGTTTAGTATTTAGGGCGTATGTCCATTAAAGTAATGAAATCACATGCGTTTTTCACCTGCATCTGAAAGTCTTCAGTTGTATGGCTGTTACTGGTAATTGTTATCAAGAGTTAAATGAACTGCATGTGTAGGGCTGCTTGGTTATGGGAAAAATCATAATCACGATTATTTTGGTCATAATTGTAATCACGATTATTTAAAACGATATACAGTTGAAGTCAAAATTATTGGCCCTCCTGTAAATTTAAAAACATATATATTTCCCAAATTATGTGTAACGGAGCAAGAAATTTTCACAGTATTTTCTATAATATTTTTTTTGTTCTGGAGAAAGTCTTATTTGTTTTATTTTGGCTGGAATAAAAGCAGGTTTAAATATTTTTTAAACCATTTTAAGATCAATATTATTAGCCCCTTTAACATCCTAGGGCCCGAGTGTCCACATACGTGGACAGCACATTTTTAGCTCTTAATTGGCTATTTAAAATACTTTGAATGTTTTATATTTTGTTACAGACATACAGTGTCATCCTGCAACTGTTTTGCAGCGGATGAAATGTCCCAAACCCTATTTTTACCTGTCCAAAATGGGAAAAAATTTTGTTTTTACTCTCTGATAGTCAAAGCAAGTTCCAAAAAAATTCGGTGTTAAATATGCATAAAGGAAATTCGGGAAAAAGTGTTTTATGTAAATTCGGACCACGAGTCCACATATATGGACATAATTTTTCTCTAAAAGTACATCATATCAAAAGATGATATTTAGATTTTTATTCTAATTAGGTTCCAATAAGCCCAAATAGCAAAGCGAAATAATGACTTGCCTAATTACCCTAACTTGCCTAATTAACCTAATTAAGCCTTTAAATTGCACTTTAAGCTGAATACTTAAAAAATATGTAGTAAAATATTATTTACTGTCATCATGGCAAAGATAAAAGAATCACTTGTTAGAAATTAGTTTTTAAAACTATTATATTTAGAAAAATCTTCTGTCTTTTAAACAGTAATTGGAGAAAAAGGGCAGCTAATAATTTAGGATGGCTATAATTCTGACTTGAACTGTATATATACAGTTATTTTCCTCCCTGTAAATAAGAAAAGGGAAATAAATACAATAGAATAAAAATATGAAGCAAACTGTGCTTAAAGCATTTTCACTGTAAGAAAAAACTATTTATAGCTACAAAAGTCCGTCAGTCAAGAGCAGTAAGTGATTTTGTCCTTTTATTGTTTGATTAATAATGCTAAAAACAGTCGGCAGCAGGAATATTGCGCACTGTCACTTTAAGAGCAGTACCTTTCTGATTTATGGTTTCACTTTCACTTGTCTTTTGATTCTTAACTCGTTTGTTTATTACATAAATGAGGGTTAATATGAATAATCACTAAACACCGCGTTTTGACACATTTGCATGTATTTGACTATAAAAAGCACTCACATTAAGATGACTTTAGATGAGTGTGCTCTGCTCGTCTCTGAGGCGGAGCGTGCACACACACAACAGCATGCGCTCTCTTTCGCGCTTTTAAAAACATGAATGATTCGAATGTAGATCAATGAATGATGCGCATCCTGTGCTGCAAAAGTTACATTACAGTACATGCTTTTAGTCATTTTCATGTGAAACTGAGCTTTGCAACTCAGCTTAATGTTTTTTCATAATCGTTAGACGGCAAAATTGCACAGCCCTAACTGCATGTTGAGCTGAAATGATACTTTACATTTTTTTATAATCAGGAGTTTTTAACATTGAGTTTAGTTTTTAGGGCGCATGTCCACTGAAGTGCTAAAAACGCCAGCGTTTGGGTATGCTTACATCATCAATGATGCAACTGTTCAGTTTAACATGAAGAGAAGCACTCGCTCAGTACAATAAAGATTGCTTTAGTTGTATTGTTTTGTATTATTTTGAGTCAGTTGGGATGCAGTGACATGCAGTCAAACCTTTTGCCGAACAGATCCACCACTTTTGATGCTCAAATGTTCATGTTAGTCATCGTGCTGCACGTATTAGGAGGTTTGCTGAAGATGGCAGCTTATGTGCAGCGAGGGTTTTGCATCTTTGATAAACTATGACAGTTTGTGTTCATTGAAAAGTAAGAATGATTAATAAATCCATATGAAACAGTCCCTTAAAAGTGACGTAGCGTCTTCCGTTTCATGCTCAGGTGGACTTTGCCCCCACACTCTGGCCCACCTTATCAAACCAGGGCTGGCCAACCGAACATCGCATTAAGATATGGGGGTCAAACACGCCCAGACACGGTTTGGGTAGTCTATTGTGGGTACACCCTTAAAGATACTTTATGTTGAGCTAAAATTATACTTCAGTACACTTTCCTATAGATACAATTTTTATAATCAGGAGCACTTAAAGAAATCTTTGTTTTTTTATGGTCAAGCAAGCTCCTGTTGGACCACATGGCATCGATTGTCTCTGATGTCTGAAATTGCTTTAACATATAAAACAACTGAGTTTACTTTTTAGTGATTAATTCACAATTTTACAGTATACTTTTTCGATGTTACTCATTTACCGTTTTTTTTTTCTTGGTTTGGATTAAACGTGGTGATTATTAGCTTATTGTTATTAACCAAAATGTTAATATCACTCTAAATTAAAAACAAGAAAAATTATATGATATATTAAAAGACTGAGAGCAATATACAATCTATTAATAGTAAAAGTAGTTTGTACATTGCAATTAGGACTGCACGATATTGGAAAAATCGAACATTGCGATATTTTTTTACTTTGTGATATATGTTGCCATATGAATACAATTTCACTAGATGTCTTAATATCTATATTTGGAAAAAATTGATAATGTTAGAGTGATTAGGATGATTCTGCAGTGGGAATGCATCTCCATAAAATCTAATAAACAATCTCTAAACGTTTTGGGGTCCCCGACAAATTTTCGTTGTGGTTTGTGCTATTTGCAGTGCATTTCTGTATTTGCATGTGTTGTGAGTGTTTTCATGCATAAGTATCTGTAAATACAATCAAGAAAAAGATACAATTGAACTAAAAGTGTTTTATCGTTTCCCGAGTCTAACAGTATTCAAGTACAGTAGCTAAATGATGAAAATAATTCAATAACATTAATTGTAGTTCAGGTCACAAATGGTACAATTTCTTATACCTGCTTTAAAAATTATTATACAATCACATGTGCAAATGATAAATTGTGATACAAGCTCAACATTGCATATCCTGCAATGTGTCTATTGCGAATGATCACGTTGCGATATCAATGCTGAAATAATATATTGTGCAACCTTAATTGCAATCATTTTACCGGTACTATGGTATTGCACGGTTTACCGGTACTATGGTAGTATCGTGATTCTATGGCTCCAAAAAAATGCTCACGTTTGTGCAACAATAGATTGATTAAAATAAATGTTTTATTTTAATAGTCTGTGGAGCCCTTTAAGGTTGCACATTTTCTGACGTTCCGAACACACATCTGAATCGGTTCATTTCTGTTCCTGTCAATATGATTTAATAGCTACAACAACCACGACAATCTTTTAAAAAGAACGACTAACAAAGTGAAAGTTTGAATTACTTTGGATTGTTACCTGATAAGACTGAAAAAAAAACATAGATGAAAAACCCAAAATAACAACAGGAAACAATTTTTTGACCACTTCATATAACCTAATTGTGTTGGAAAAATGCTCTTCTTGTAACAAATTTTATTTGGTATTATTTTAATGTATTTTTTAGATGAAGTAATGTGCAAATAATACTTTTTTTTTTCTATAATAAGGGAGTTATGAATTAACTTCAAATAGGCCTATTATAACATATAAAACATAGTCTTTCTGACAATTTTCTTTATAATTTGAGTTATGAATTACACTATCGCAATACTACTTGGTATCGTGATACTTCAGCTTGTATAGTGTCGTAACATGAATTAATGGTATTGCGACCCTATTCGCGATTAGGTTTTAGCAATTTGTAAGCAATACTGTACGTTTTTAATAATTTTAAATATTATAATATTTAGTATAAATGTTTGTTCTTTTATTATAGTTTCATAATTATGTCAAAATAAGTTACATTTTAAAGAAGTATTTATGTTACAATTAATGATGGAACAAGTTTTCATCCATGAAGTTCAAAAATAAACAAAAAGTGCTTTAGGGGTAATTAACGGGTCGGGGCTCTTTGGATAAGGAATTCTTAAAGATATTCAAAAATAATCAGTCCAAGGCACTCAAAAAATATGTGTAAAAGTTATATATATATAATAGCCATGTCAGGATTTTTTACTTTAAATTTTTCGAGTGCCTTGGACTTATTATGTTTTATATAATATTTCAACTATATTTTTAGTTTATTTTCACAACACTTATTGGAAACATTAAAGTAGATACCTGCATTTAATGTTCTTTCTATGTAAATAAAATGACTTTTGTGAGTTAAGTTTTGAGGCAAAATCATCAAATATCAGATTATTGTTCCATTCGTTCTCTGTATTTAGCCATTTGTTTTGAAGAGAAACTTTGTTGCTGTTTCCTCATGGGCTGCCTGGCCATTACGTATGATAGAGCCCGAGAGAATCTCTAAACATACCCATTAACCTTTTACTGCCTGTGTTAAATTCACACCTCCACTGCTTTTAAAACTCCACGAGATCGCTCAAAGACCCCGCTATGGGCTTATTTTTGGGACTATTTGACCACGCGCACACACACAATCTCTCTAGCAGGCGATAGGTTTTGGCATGAGTGCTCTTTGGTGGCAGCCAGGCCATGTTGCAGTCTCATTTTTTTAATTAGTGTGGTGCTGCCATGGACACCAGAGCCCCCCGCACCCCTGCCTCACACACTCGGTGCCGGTCTGTATTAGCGGCCCAGGCAGGGTAGGAGTGACAGCTCTGCTAATTGCGCCTCGTGGTGACTTATTGGGAGGGTGGCGCTCGCTGGCATCTCACACTGCCAACCCTCAGCGACAATGACGTTTCGCAACCTGTCACCAAGCGTGAATATCTTAAAGTGTGAAATACATGCATTGTGGACTAGTTTTGCACACTCCTTTGTTTCAAGTGCATGTTAGTGATATACTGGGGTTTTTTTTTTCATATTATCTGGGTGTAATCAGTGGCAGAGGGCTGTCACAGTAACAGATTTTCAGTACAAGCAGAGGAATTCATGCTTTTTGTTGGATAAAGCCTAAAAACGAGTTGGTATTTTAGCACATCAGTCTGAAGTGATTGGGATTTTGATTGGGTTCATGGATAAATGCTTAATGCAAGCTCAAAATAATTTCACCTTTTTTTCTATGACACAAAATACTTTAGTAGTATCTTCTTGTGAATATTTTAGAGCTTTTACACTGTAAAAAAATTGGTAACACTTTAGTTTAGGTCACAATTCATGCTATTATCTACTGGCTTATTACCTGCCGATTATTAAGAAATTAATTGTTCATTAGTTATAAAGTATGACCCTATTCTGCATCACTAATCCTACCCAAAACCTAAACCCAACTTCTACCTTACTAACTATTAATAAAGCTAATTAGTAGTTTGTTGAGCTAGTAGTGTTAGTTAATGGTTTGTTAATAACGTGAATTGTGTCACCAAAAAATGTAATGACAAAGTCAAGGCGACAAATATTTTTATGTTGCTTTTAGGGTTGTGCGATATTGCAAAAAAAAAAATTACGATATTATTGTTTATATCATTCGGTATCAATAATTATTGAATATTTTTTTAACAAAACATTTAGGAATATTGGGATTTTTTTTGTTATTTCACCATCTTATTTTAATTTACCAACATTACTAAGGCAAATGGTATTAATAGTCAAAAACAAAATGTTTAAACAAAATATCTGATCTCTTTATAATAAAATAAACATAAGTGTTAAAGACACTCTTAAACTTGATAAATAAAATGTTACAAAGTGTGTGCAATGGTAAAGTTAGATCAACGTCTGTACGGTGTGAATAATAGTGATACAGTAAATCTCTAACTCTGTAAACAAATCAAATTATAATAATTAAATTTGAGCTTTCAAGTAAAGTAACGAACCATCACTATTCAAAAACATACTGCAGCATTACAAATTTCGAAGTTGAATGACTACATTAGCTCCTATGCTAAAAAATCTTTCAGATGGAGTGCCACTGGCTGGGATGTACAACAAAAGAAACCAAAAAGCCACTTTGGCGACATCCTTTTTTATTTACAATCTCCTCACTGCTGCTATACGGCACTCATTTTCACATGTGTTGTTGTTCTGACCTTAAGTGATAAGCGCGAACACGTGTTTTGTGTTTGTCTGAGGTAATTAGTCTCGTTATTACTGAAATGTGTATATTCCATACAAAGTGTGAAGCTGATTGGTTAGTTCTAGCGCTCGGGCATTCAGAAAAGTTCAGATGTTTTTCAGCTAGGTGTACCTAATGCGCATGCGCTATGTGTGCGCCGCTTGGACACCCTGTGCACGTCGTTTCCATGTGTGCGTTGTGCACGTCGCACACGCTCCTCCATTGGGAATGACAAACTAACACCCTAAGCTTATTGGCATTGCTTCCAAGGCACGCTCAGCAGCCACATTTTAATAAAACTATAGCGCTTCATACCAAAACTACATACCAAATCTTTTTTATTATCGGTTTTGACAATGGTGTCTGGTCAATAAATACAGATATTGATTTTAACGCCCAGCCCTAGTTGCTTTAACTTATTTTAATAAGTTAATCAGGTTTCAACTAATTTTTATATGTTATACAAAGTTTAGCTTAATATTTTAGTCAGTTTGATTGACTAGAGATGACTAGAAAAGTTAATTTGATTTAACTAAACAATTGAAGGCAGCAAGATTTGTTTTACAGTGTAGGTGGGGCTCACCCTACATGAGTTGTTAAATCTTAAGCAGTTATGAAATAAATTAGCATCACACACAAGGAGAATTGCTGATTTTCTACCATCAAAGCTCAAATGTGCACACAGTACATTATTTGAAAATTGTGGTGCATCACTCTGCAAGATATTATTACGATTGTCTTACCAGATACCATAAACGTTGTTATAGATTTTTCAGCTAGTCATTTTACAGCTCTTGCCAAGCAGTTTCTCCATATTTGCTGGCGAGCAGTTTGCACTTCAGCTTGTTTTGTGCTGAAGTAATCCCGGTCATAATCATCTCAAACTGAGATTCTAATTATTTAATATATTTGATATGATCAGATGCTACAAAAAGCTTGCAAGCAGATCTGGAGGTTTAGGATTTGCAAAGATCTGCAAGTCAGCGCTTATAACCTTGTGGGCAGTGTGCCGATATATTGCGCATATTGTTGTGCTTGATGGGTCCAGAGTTTGAGTCCTCTCTTTTCAACTTTGCTTCCTGTCCACATACTGTCCTATCATGATAATGGTAAAAATTCCATAAATAAACTGCTAACATTTCACTTGAAGAGGGTGTATGTAAGACTTTCTTGACACCTTTTTAATCATGACACGTCATGACTGTGAATGAGATTTTTGCATGCTTAAGACAACTGTCATTAAGTGTCATTCACTCAGTTTAGTCATTTTAAATGCAAAGATGATAGTGTTTGAGGTGTCTTTGTTATGACAACTTGACACAAACATATACATCACAACCTGCAAGCCGGCAGCTAGCTCTCTGCAACTCTTACATGGTCGCCCACTGAAGCTAAGCAGGGCTGCGCCCAGTCAGTACGTGGATGGGAGACCACATGGGAAAGCTACAGTAAGTTGCTGCCGGAAGTGGTGTTACTGAGGCCAATAGGGGGCGCTCAGCCTGCGGTCTGTGTTGGTCCTAACGCCCCTGTATAGTGAAGGGGACTCTATAATCCTCAGTGAGCGCCGTCTTTCGGATGAGAAGTTAAACCAAGGTCCCGACTCTCTGTGGTCGCTAAAAATCCCAGAATGTTCTTCGAAAAAGAGTAGGGGTATAAACCCCGGCATCCTGACTAAATTTGCCCACTGGCCTCATCATGGCCTCCTAACCATCCACATATCATAATTGGTTCATCACTCTGTCTCCTCTCCACCAATCATCTGGTGTGTGGTGTGCTGTCTGGCGCAATATGGCTGCAGTCGCGTCATCCAGGTGGTCCAGGTGGTTGTCATCCTTTGAGCACACCTCCCCAGGTGAGAGCAGCGCACGTCGGACAGTTCATCAAGGATATACTGCTGGATCTCATCTTACTACAGTTGTTAAGTGATATTCAGCAAAAGAGACGGAATGTTTCATATTTTTCAATGAAAATGAGAGGCAGTTATGTTTTAGGCTCCGTTTTGTTATGAGTATGCGTACAGTGAAGATGACATATAAATATGCAGCTACACGGTGTCTGCCAAGTTGTTAATATCAAAGTGAAAATAGACAGTTCCTTATATCATGTTTTCATTTTATTGTTAAGATAGTGAAACAGCATAGCCAGAGTGATGTGAATGAGGTTATGAAGTACTCTGTTCCCTTTAAAGATTTACCCGATGTGTCCTTGGGAGTTTGTTTTCCATATCAAACTTGTGAAGTCGGAACTTACAAGGAAAGGATGCAATATTATGGAAAATCAGATTGTCTGCAGTCTGTGAATGTCTGCAGTCACACACCTCCGTTTTCAGATGTCTCCGTTTTCCCCTATCAACACTGACACAGAGCAGCAGTGTTTTAAAACCAAAATGGCCTCTTAAGCATTTCCAAAATGCTCCGTTTTCAGCGCTCAAAAACTCTGGGGTAGTGTGGATGGAAGGCGAAACCGTAGCAAAGCTTATGCATTTTAAAATTAAAACGTATTAGTGTAAACTGGGCCTAAGACTGCATAACTTGTCATAACTTGGTCATAAACATGACTGTCATGAGGCCATTATAATAGCAATTTTCCAAACCAAATGAATCAAATCACTGGTGTGTAAGCATCCTAAATCAGTAATACATTTCTGTAGTGTGAGCCTGCCTTTGCTGGTCTTGAAAAGCAGTTGGTAAATAACTACAGCAGTTAAACATCATCACATCAGGTCACTTTGTCTACTTTCATGGCCTCACAGTTGTCATGATCACATATTTGCAACCTTTTGTCATTGAAAATTTTAGTGGAAATGGTTGATCGAAATATTGATCGAAAGAGTTATTCGAAGTTTACAGATGTTAATGTTGATGTCATCTGGTAGACAAAAAAAAACAATCTCACTGCAGTTCGATATCTGTAGATTTAGTATTTTTTTAAACTATATGATTGACGTTCAGTGCTATGATAGATTAGCTTTAACAACACGGTAAAGACCTTAAGAACTGGGACTCATTTTATGACAAACAATTAAACTAGCTTACGTTTAACTTTTTTACTAACTATTATGCACTTTTTTTCTGCACATCAGATGCATTGTTTTAGTAACCATAACTGGAAAGTTATTTTATTTTTTATTTTTATCTTTCATTTTTGTGATGGATGTCAACCAGCATGTTTCATAATATTATTAATAATGATATCATTATTTAGTTGTTGTTTTTTTAAATATCATGGTTACATATTGGTTTTTTGTTGCATTTTTAGGGCTTTAGTTTTTTTTTTTATATGATTATTACATATATTAAAATGCAACTTCAACTTTGTGTTCAATGCAAGTGTAGTCTATTCTAGACGGGTCGTACCTTCATCAGACAGCTGAGATATTGAGCTCCACACACACTCACCGCCTGACTCTCGTAGCCACATGCGTCATCATGAGCAATGCCTGGCCTATAATAATTCAGCAGTAAGTGGCTAAAAAAGATCCTCTTTATGGCCAGATATCGGTCTCTGAAAGGGCAGAGCTAACAGATTTCAAATTAGACCCGGCTCTTAATCTGGGCCGGGGTGCAGGTGTGCGTCCCCAATGCTGAGATCAGATTGGGCCCTGGGGACGGATGAGAGGGGGGTGAGTTGGGGAGACCTGCTGGGCTTCATTCTTCCTCCGATCCAGACGCAGACAGAGAGAAAAACGTGCTATTAATGTCCCACAGGCTGCTGAACTTTCTCGTTTTATGGAGGAGGAAAGAAGAAAAATCCGATTTTAAATTTAAATATGGAGCATACACCTAGGTCTGTCGTGTTCGTCTCGTTTTTTTTCTGTCAGTGCCATCAGGAATTAATAGAGCTCAGTTTCTTAAGCATTAACTTGCTGATCCTTTGTTGGTCAGCTTCTGGCCTCTTCACTGCAAGAAGACCACTGATATGAGGAATCTCATGGCCTGCATGTTAAACAGCTGACAGTGTCTCCTGTTTTTCTCTCGCACTGACAGAAAGCGCCACGCAAATGTTTCAAATAATTGGCTGCCCCGTTCTAATTCATCTGTAAAAGGGCTTCTTGATTAGATTAGGCTAATAGACATTATTTTTTACATGACTGCCTACCATTGCCCATAATCATGTCCCAACTAGGTTAACAAGCCTTCCAATTTACTATTGACATTAAACTGGCTGACAAGAGCCAATCAGAGCGCAGCGTATTATGAGGAGGACTGATAATATGAAGCAAGAGGGCATTTAATGCCTGAACCATCACATCGTCTACCTTTTCGTCCAATTTAATACAGAATAAATAATGTGTATATATATTTGCGTGGCTTTTTCTCTCCCTTTCTTGCACTCTGTTAGGGTTTGCCATTTCTTTTAGCCAGGAAAACTTTATATAAACTTTGTATAAATGTCAGTTTTTATTATTTATTTTTGATTTACAGTTGAAGTCAGAATTAAATTGAAAAATTGAAATTATTAGCCCCTCTTTTAATTTTTTTTCTTTTTTAAATATTTCTCAAATAATGTTTAACCGAGCAAGGAAATTTTCACAGTATGTCTGATAATATTTTTTCTTCGGGAGAAAGTCTGATTTGTTTTATTTCAGCTAGAATAAAAGCAGCTTTTAATTTTTTTAAATCCATTTTAAGGTCAAAATTATTAGCCCCTTTAAGCTCATTTTTTTCAATAGTCTACTGAACAAACCATCATTATACAATAACTTGCCTAATTACCCTAACCTGCCTAGTTAACCTAATTAATCTAGTTATGCCTTTAAATGTCACTTTAGGCTGTATGGAAGTGTCTTGAAAAATATCTAGTAAAATATTATTTACTGTCATCATGGCAAAGATAAAATAAATCAGTTATTAGAAATGAGTTATTAAAACTGTTGTTTAGTAATGTGTTAAAAAAAAATCTCTCCGCTAAACAGAAATTGGGGGGAAAAATAAAAAGGGCGGCTAATAATTTAGGGGGGCTAATAATTCTGACTTCAACTGTATGTTTTTTTCAATTGTTAAATCAGAAAAACAAAGGAAATGGGGGTTTAAATCAGTCATGTTTGGTTGTCTCCATCATAAATGGATCTGATGGGAGCATAGCAAGTACAGATACTCAGAGATCAAGCTCTGTTCGTTTTACTGATGCTTAGCACATTTCTTTTCTGTCTCTCTTTCCCTCACACACATGCACGCACACTTTTTTTTTGTCTCTCTTTGCCCTTTGGCCCCCATTTGCATGCTGCCACTGAAGCGTTCTGATCCAGTTAATGGAACCTCATATGAGTGTGGCCCATTGCCTCCAGTGGGACTGATTTGAGTGTGGCGCAGGCCAGAGCTCAGTCAGAATCAGAATCGCTAAGTGCCCGTAATATTAAAAGAAGCGCTGAGCTTAATTATCTGTGTCTATCCAAGGGCAGCTAACGACTAGGCTGGAGAGGATAATTGATTTCAGGCCCTTGTTTTTTCCTTGTTAGAAAAAGGGGGTGAGAAAGGGGGAACAGAGCTGCTCTTGGAGTCAAATTGTCCTTATTTACCTCATGAATGTGGTCTGTGTGTGAAGTCAATTTTTGGGGAGGGTTTTTCAGGTAATGTCAGTTTACAGTTATTTGCTGTAAATTATAAGGTTGCTTGTTCTTTTTTTCTTCTAAAATTCTATATTTACAAGTATTTTACTGTAAAATCAAATATTTTTCTTTAATGTTTTTGTGTTGTGCTTGTTAACATTTAACCAGTGACTTTTTCATAGTATTTAACAGTTTATACAGTAACAATTATTTTTTTACACTGTGTAAATCCAAGGGTTTTAAAAAAGTGATATCCGGACCAATACCTTTTTATCTTCTGATACCAGTCCCAGTGTGTGTATATATTTTATTTATTTAATTTTTTTAATTTTTAATTAATTTTTTTTTAATTTGTCTTTTTTTTTTTTAATTAAACAATTTAGATTTTGAACTATATACAACAAAGCCTGAGATCTACCCAACAGAAAAGTACAATAAAAACAGTAATAGTGCAAAAATAGGTACCAAATCAGGATTGAAACATATCTTATACACTCTCTCTCATATTTAACCAAAAATTTTACTGTTTTCTTATTGTTACCATTCATTTTGGCTGTGGTGTATTGCAAACTTCAAATTTCCAACTTCAAGATAAATCAGCAGGAACAGATGGATCCAGCCATGTTTTCAGGATTGTTTTTTTTTTTTTTTTGCAGCTGCAGTCAGAACAACTGACAGAATCCTTCTTTGGTTGATAGATAAGGAGAGTGATGAGTTGTCCCACAGGAGAAAAAAGCAATGGGTCACAATTGATCTGAGTTTCTATTTTCTGATAGTAGGTCTCGTGCCTTGGACCAGAATATTGCAGTTTGGGGACATTCCCAGAACATGTATACATAAGTACCTTTATTTATTTATTTTTATCTGACAGCTTATCAGGATAGCACTTTAAATCCATTGGTTTTGTTGCTGTCGTCATCTGTAAAAAAAAAAAAAACTGTTCAGTACTTCCCACAGGTTTGAAATATACTTGCGGTGGTAGCCGGATTGAAACACATCCTCTACTCATGGCAAATAAATGGTTAACTACATGTGACACAAAAATACCATGATTTTTAACAATACTTTTATTTATTATGACACTGTTATACACTTACTTTTCAATGGGTTCAAGTTTTTAAAAAGGCTGTTGAAATAAAAAAATGTATGCTATTTAGGAGCCATCTGCACACAGCTGCTCTCTCTCTTTCTCTCTAAGTTCAAGTTGCTTTATTGGCATGACATTTAGTACAGTATTGCCAAAGCATTTTAGATATGTATAAAATATGTAATATATTAACATCATCAAATTAATAACATATACAGCAAATGAGAAATAAATTACAAGGAAAATGAATAAAAACTGACAAACATCTCTAAAATGGATAATATTTATTAATAATTAATGAATAATTAGAATAAAAAGTGTAGATTATTTAAATAAGGCAAATGAGTTGATTGACCTAATAGTGTACATATATGTTGCAGTCATTTTAGATGTCATTTCATCTTCTCTAAGTATTTGGTAAAGTTTTTTTGAATTGTTTAGATTAAAGAATCTATCATTGACTTTTTTTCTCTGTCTCGCAGCCGTGCGTGATGTAAGTTGCGAAGCCAAGCGGAAGGTAATTTTTAATAAAAGAGTAATGCAAAAACGCAACCACTGTAGAAAGAGAAAGCAAAAGTCGTCTCCCGGACATTTTAGGACATTTAAAAAACACCGGCCGGAATCATCGGATGTATTTTTAAGCCTCACAAAGGCACATCTCCGTGGGTCTCTGCAGAGCACGTGAGCGTTGTTCTCGCGCACACACAATGAGCAGTACAAAATGTGTAGGCAAGAGAGAAGATTTTTCACTGGTTAATCAAACGCGGATGTTTGGTTATCTTTGGCGAATACGAAAAAAAGTGTAAAAGGATAAAATTAATAAAATAAAATATTAATCTTTATGTGGCACAGTGGGTAGCACAATCGCCTCCGGGAACTCCGGTTTCCCCCACAGTCCAAAGACATGCAGTACAGGTGAATTGAATAAACTAAATTGGCTGTAGTGTATGTGAGTGTGTGCAAGAGTGTGTGGATGTTTCCCAGTGTTGGGTTGCGGCTGGAAGGGCATCCGCTGCGCAAAACATGTGCTGGATAAGTTGGCGGTTCACTCCGCTGTGGTGACCCCTGATTAATAAAGGGACTAAGCTGAAAAGAAAATGAATGAAAAAAATAAAAAACTGTTATCAAATATACTTGGGCGGCCGTTAATATAGCTAGGCGGCACGCCCAAGTAAAGTCTATGTGCGGGAAGCACTGATGGTTGGTTATTTTAATTAAACCATTGACTCAGATTAAAATTGTGAGGCAACTTGCTGCTCAGCTATTTTTTAATTGACTTAATTTAAATCGAGTCAACTACAGTACTTGGGTTAAAAGTTGAGTCAACTCAAAAAAGCTGTGCAGAAACTTTTATTAAGAATTTTAAGTTGAGTCAACTTTTTATTTTTTACAGTGTATATAACTAAAATGTGGCATGCGGTGTGAGATTTATTTAGTAGTTTGATTACACTATTTTAAGGTGTTCTTGTTACAATGTGACTTCATTTAATTACTGAGTAATGTTAATTACTTACAAGTACTTACTGTATGGCCGGGGTTAGGATTGCTGGTTAGGTTTAGTTGCATTTAGCATGTATAATTGTGATTACTGCAGTAAACACATGTAACATATGTAACAAGGAAACCTTTAAATACAATATTACCTTGTTTTTCTATTTATTTTCATTGTGGTGTTATATTTTTAGGGTAGAATAAAATAAAACTGGCAAAATTTAAATCCACAGTATGTAGATTTTCCCGCTAGAGGGCGCACATTTAAAACAACAATGGTATAGCTTGATTATGCTGTTGAGGAGTGTGAAATGATGTCAACCTCAACCACACAGCTGATGGTCATAATTGTAACGAGAATGAAAAATCATGTTAAGGTGACCAAGCGACAGCCACATATTTTAACTCTACATTTAGTGTGTTGTCCTGTATCTAACATTTCTTTATTGTTGAGCGCTGGTAGCCAAAATAGCCTAATCAGTAGTACAATTATGTCACAGTATATTTTGACAACTTTACCATTCAGTTTTCTATACCGTTGGCTTTGCTTTGAAGGTAGGATCTGGCCCTACTAAATCAGTGTCAGAGTGTCAGTAATCAAGAGTGTGGTGGACGTGAAAGCGATTTACTGCAGTTATACATACTATAGATAAAAACATGAATGAACGAAGGCTTGTTGAAGGAAATATGCTGAAATGTATCCCATCTTATGTAATCAGTCAACTGATCAGTGTTTAACCTGCAGAAAGATCTAAATATTAGTTGAATAATATAAGGTTTATGTTTGTGCTCTGGAAACAGAGCATATTAATATTAATCAGCCGTTTTACAAATGATGTAAGTTGTTTAACTAACAAATAAGTTAAAATGCACATAATTTGGTACCACCATCATTTGTAAAAAGGCTGATTAATATCAATCTACAATATTTACTGTATTTAATTACATCAGGGGTGTCCAAACTCGGTCCTGGAAGGCCGGTGTTCTGCATATTTTAGTTCCAATCCCAAATAAACACATCTGAGCTAGCTAATCAAGCTCTTTCTAGGTATACTAGAAGCTTCAGAAAGGTGTGTTGAAGGAAGTTGGAGATAAACTATGCAGGATAGCGGTTTGGACACCCCTGAATTATATTATCGTACAGTTGAGACTTATTAAACCATGTCAAAAAACTAATCACAAACCAATTGCAATAACAGCTGCAAACGGTAAAGAATAACTGTGTTCTGACAAGCTAGCTGCCTAACAGATGCTAATTCCGATTTTGTCCACAAGACTGTGTTGCCATAGTTTCTATTGTTAAAAGGCGGAAACCGAAAGTAACGTGGATATGATGCCATTGATTGGGACTGCTGGACATGGTCCGTGTTTTTAGTTTTTTGTTATTTACAAATAATTGGAAATATTTGGCATATTGAAATATTTGTGTTGGATAAACAATCAGAATGTCAAAAATATTAGCTCTCCTGTGACACTTATTTTTTTATGTGCATTTTTTTTTTTGCAAAAAAACAAACACTATTACAATGTAAATTGTTACATAACGTTATCTTTGTTGTTGTTGTTGTTTACAAAACAGAAGAAAAAATACTAAAAAAGGAAAAAAAAAACAATGAAAAAAATCAATTCAATTATACGTTCAATTGAGGTCGATTTTCGTAATGAGCAAACAAAGAAAATAGAGCATAAAGGCATAAAATTTGATAGGTAAGATTTAATATTTTTACGTTTTTGTATGTTATGAATAAACAATATGTTTATACTGTATATGCTAAACAAGTCAAGTTATTGATGATAATACAGTCACTTACTGCACTATGTCAGACAATTAGTCAGACAACTGACTATTAGACAAAGTAGCACCAAGTTGCACTAAATATTAGGCTAATGCTAGCTTTGTTGAATAAAATCAGCAAACAATGTTAATCAAATATATGACAACAAGATGCTGCGGTGCCAGATACTTGTATTATTGTCGGCTAAGTGAAGTAACCGCTAGTTTTTGAAGTAACTTATAAGCGTGCCTGATAACAGTGCCTGCACCTCAATGTGCGTAATTTCCACCCTAAATTATTGAATATTACCAATGTTATATACCATTTAGATCAGAAAGGTGGATATGCACATTGAGATGCACGGATATCGATGGTTCACACCAAGCGGCAACCTTCCACTTTCCCTCAGGAAGCCAATACGGAAGTAACTGAAACTGCTATTCATCGAAATTCCGCTAGTCCTGGCTCCATATTAAGCAAATTTCTATTGACCCCACTGCAAGAATAGCCAAATTTACAGCATAAAAAAGGTGTTTACAGCCTGGTACAAAGAACGATTTTGGGTCATAGCTAATATTATCCTTCATGACAATTGTGAGGGGGTTGAATTTTTTTTATAACTCATCTGTATCCTTTATATTAGGTTATATTAAGTTTGCATAATTAAGGGCGTGGCCACTTGAGTGACACTTAGGTCTTGCTGGTCGCCGTCACTTCACCTCAGCTGATTCCGGCTGATCTCGGCATATTCATCGTATTTTTGTGTTGTTATATGTGGCTTTACACAGTCAGTTGCCTTTTGGAATTATTTCTTACAATTATCAGATGATATGGCATGCTGTGTGCACTTTATTGTGCTCACAAACCATTCACGTGGCCTCCATTTCCCAGGTGAGTGAAATTATATACTTATATACGATCTCTATAAATGTATTTGTTTTATTTAAGATCATTTATAATGTTCTTTAGAGCTGTAATGCACTCCAGAATCTGTCAGATTGATTAGCTGTAGGCTCTAGAACAGTCATCTGAAGCGTTGTCATACAGTGTTATGCCTGGATTTCATCAATAGCCTTGCATTTACTAACACAGACTATACTGTATCTGAAGTGTTTGGAAGTAATTCGCACTTTCCTCCTGTTGAAAAACATCATAAGAACAATGTTTAGTGGCTCAATGTATTACAACAGTGTTTTTAAAAGTCTAAACACTTTATTCATAAAGTGTACAACCAAGCACATGTGGTCAGAACACAAACGAGTCGCAAGTAATGAAGTATTAGGCGTTTCTCCCATAGGAAACCCAGTCTAAGCAAAATGCCAGCAGGCGTCTGTAGCTCCGCTCACGCTCCGCCTCTTTGCCCTTGTTTGCTATCCCGCTGTTGGCCACGCTTACTGGTAGCTTCTTTTGGGTTCTTCATAAACCTATGGGTGACGTCAAGGATACTACATCCATATCTTTGACCACAGTCTATGGTTCACACGAGTCATTCATAATGGAAATTCATTCACAAATGAATCGTTCCCTCCATTAGAATTAAAAATAAAAGCAGGAGAGGGGGTGTATTTCAGAACATGAATTAGATCAAATTTATCAGGAGGGAGGATAATACATTTCCATGCACACAAACACATGCTCTTTGATGGCAATGCCCATGCGATCACTTATACATCGATGTAGAAAAGTGAAGTAAAATTATAATTTTTGTAAGTGTTTAAAAAAATCTAGATTTTCATACTGTCCTGATCATATTTATTCGTATATTTGTTTATATATCTATGGCTCCGAATGGCCAGTCCTCCACTGCACCTTGGTCCCACATTCAGTAACCTCGTACTAAAATGGCTGCTATATTGACGCATTTCTTCCAATAGACAACAACAGCGTAGACGACATCTAATGTAAATATCTATGTACACAGCACTGCTGTCCAATAACTTGGTTAATTATCCTAACTTGCCTGGTTAACCTAATTAACCTAGTTAAGCCAGGTTTAAAGTGCACTTTAAGCTAAATACTAGTGACTTGTAAAATAATTAGAAAAATATTGTGTGCTGTCATCATAGGAAAAGTGTGTCGAAATGAGTTATTAAAACTATTATGTTTAAATGTTTTTAAATCATTTTGTCTTCAGCTATATAATGTATTTTTTTGGATATTTTTATAAAAGCATTCTTTTAAATGCAGAATGCTGCTTGGTTTTTGCAGGACAAGAAAAATGTGAGGCAGGTGGTCACCCGCCTTGAAACGTGTGTGTCATGAAGTAAAGCTTTAAGCTCTGAAATGAAGGAGCTTGTGTGTGTCTGCATCTGCGCATGTGCAGGTGAATGTGCAGTGCTGTCTGTTTGACAGATTTAGCCTGTCGGAGTTCATTACCTGCGAGTCAGTAGGGCGCTAATGAGCTGAATTAGTGGTATAATTAGCCTGAAAGAAAAGAGCATCAACGTCGGTCGATCCCTTCTCTATGAATTTCTTCTCTTTTCTTCTACTCAGTCCAGCCTGAAATTGGTGATCTCACTTACACAAGGTAGTGAACATCCAGAATGTGTCTCTCTGAACTCTCCCAGAAGTTGCCTGTCTGTGTCTCTTTGTGTGTGTTTGGGGTGGGGGATCTCTGGGGGGCAGTGGCAGCTGGAGGGCTGTCCTGTCACGGCCGGCTGCATTAGCGGACGCCTGTCAGTGTTGGGTAAACAGCCGCTAGCTTTGAGCTGGACAGGAAGTGCTGGCAAGTGGGTAAACACAAGCCCACAAAGTGATCGTCCAGGGAGAACACAAAGCGTATACACACTCTCAAACAGGAAAGCATCCTGACAGGGGATTGATGTAGACTCTGGATAATTCCCCGGTGACCCTGCCTGTTGCATTCCAGCGGCGGTGAGTCTACTGTCTCACCCCCTCCTTCCCCTCAGGTAAACGTCCCACAACAGCCGTGCAGCACACTCTAATGAAACCGTCACGCAAAGATGTTTGCCACGAGTAACTGGGGTTACCATCAAAATCAACATAACAATTACTCCGGTTATTGTTATAATTAAACCACTTCAAAATTAATTTGACAGATTATGAAGATAAGTAAGTAAGTAAAGGCTTATTTATACAGCACCTTTCAATAAGAGAAAACAGGTAAAAGAACATATATCAATAAAAGAAAACATTAAAACAACTTAAAAATCAAATACAGAAACACTAATTCTGTCAATTAAAAGTTTGTCCAAAAAGATAATGCTTTTTAAAAACTTTTAACTGATCCCAGATTTCTCAGTGCTATAGGGAGAGAGTTCCAGAGCCTTGGGGTCACAACACAGACGAGTTCTGGGAATGGCTGAAAGACCTCAGAGACCAGCTTTATGAGTGATTAAGTAAAATATCTTGAATATATAGGGGCGCTTGACCATGCAGAGCTCTATATGTAATGACCAGAATCTTAAAATTTACTCTAAAACTAATAGGAAGCCAATGAAGAGCCTTAAGCATTGACAGTAATATGTGACCTCCTGCTGCTGGTTAAAAGCCTCGCCGCTACATTCTGCACAACTTGCAATCGATCCATCGAAAATTTGTTCAGACAAGTGAACAGAACATTACAATAATCCAACCATGAAGAGACAAAGGCATGGACAAGCATCTCCATCTCTTCCTTAGAAACAATATTTCTGATTTTTGCAATGTTCCTCAGATGTAAAAAAGCATGTACGAACAACAGACTTAACATGGCTATCAAAACACAGACCTCTATCAAAGATGACACCCAGATTTCTAATGTCACTGCAATTTGATGACGACAAGCCCCCCAAAAACGTGCCTGATCATTGGGGTGATGCTATCTGGAGCAAAAGATTTATCATGGTTCAATTGCAGAAAATTGTCTGCCATCCATTTGTTAATGGAGACTAAACAATCCTGCAAGAGAAGACAGTTTGTCCAGCCTGTCAGGGCTAAAAGAAAAATATAATTGTACATCATCTGCATAGCAATAATAAGATATAACTTTAAAACTACTAATAATCTTGCTGAGAGGGAGCATATATAAATTAAAAAGAAGAGGGCCTAGGACAGAACCTTGAGGCACACCACAGAACAGAAGAACAGAGTCTGACATATGAGTTCCTATGGACACAGAGAAACTCCTGTTAGCAAGAAAGGAAGTTAACCAATCCAGTGCTGACCCAGTTATGTAAGATAGTTAAGTAAGATACTTAAGTTTTAAAGGGATAGTTCACACAAAAATGACTGTTCTGATGATAAATGAAAATGATCATTTACTCTTCCTCATGTGGTTCTAAACCTTTGAGTTTCTTTGTTCTATTGAACACAAAGGAAGATATTTTGAAAAATGTTGGTAGCTGATATAAAAAGTTGATTGGTACCAGCATTCTTCAAAATATCTTCTTTTGTGTTCAACCGAAGAAAGAACCTCATAAAGGTTTAAAACCACAAGAAGGAGAGTATGAAGAGGTTTTCATTTAGGAGAACTATCCTTTTAAGGAGATTCTATATGCATTTATGCTTTTACAGTCATTAAATTAGAATTTTGTTATAGGTTCATGTTTTTTTTAATTATTATTTATATTTCTTTATACATAAAATAAAATGTCTTCTTTATTTATCATTGACCAAAAGACAGATTGTCACTGTCGATTTTTAAACATTTGCGTCCTCAGAGAGAGCCTGAATGTGAGAATTTATTAAAGATGTGTGTGTGTGTGCTTTATCCTGCTGGCACACATCTGACCACTGGACATCATTTGTTCTATTTTTTCATAATTTACATAATTATCTTATAGTATTGTTATATTACTTTAAAACCAAATCTGTGTCAAAGACAAGGTTTTTATATTTGTAGCTAAGGTTTATTGTCTTTGTTGTGTGTGTGTTTGTGTGTAAATAAAAGTGCTAGGGTGGGCTTTAAGACAAGAATAGGAGGCAACAGGTGACCAATTTCTTCCTGTTTGTTTGTGTGGGTGTGTGCGCACGTGTGTGTGTGTGTGTGTCCCTTTGTCCTTTCCAAAAGGATTCAGCATGGTGCCCATCCTCTCCTCTTACACTTGTCTTTAGGACTACTGAACCCTGTTTTTGCAATCACGTCACACCCATTTAAACTTCCTGTATAAAAAGGCCTCCGTATACTCACAGAAAAGTGATTTCATTTTCATTCTTTTTTTTTTTTTTTTTTTTTGGTGGTGAAAAGGAGAAAACTGGTTAAGAAAACATTTAAAAATAGCCATCATTTGCATGAGCCTTGCAGTTTGGCAATCCAGTTATACAGCACTGTCCATACAGCATTTCCACATTGTAGAAGGCAAAGCCCCAGAGCATGAGCCAGTGATCGTTTCAAATTGTTCACCAGCCAACGTGATCTTTGCCAGAAATGCTGCTTTGGAAAACTTCTGAAATGGACTTGGCCTGATTTCATTTACAATGTTGTTACAGCAGTTAATACTTAGGCTTTGTCCAAAATTGCCTACTACTTAAGTAGGTATTACATTTGAATTTGAATTTACTACAGGAGTGTTAGAATCAGAATCAGAAAGAGCTTTATTGCCAGGTATCTTCACACATAGGAGGAATTTGTTTTCGTGACAGAGCTTCTACAGTGCAACAGAATTACAGACAGGACTAAAAAACAGATAATAAATATGTTTTAAAAAGTGAATGCAAAAATACAAATTGACAAGTGTATGTACAGCTATATTACTATATACAACATAATATGTGCAGCTGTTATGTGCAAATTGGCATGTAAAGTGTGTTGTTAAATAAGTTTATGTGTATATATATATATATATATATATATATATATATATATATATATATATATATACATTTAAAAAGTGTATAGCAGGTAGTGATGTTGGTTCCACAATTATTATCATCAAGTGTTTATGAGATGGATTGCCTGAGGGAAGAAACTGTTTCTGTGTTGGGCTGTTCTGGTGCTCAGTGCTCTGTAGCGTCGACCAGAAGGTAAAAGTTCAAACAGGCTGGGTGTGAGCGGTCCAGAGTGATTTTGGCAGCCCTTCTGCTCGCTCTGGATAAGTACAGTTCTTGGAGAGTAGGGAGGGTTGTACCAATGATTCGCTCAGCAGTCCGAACTATTCGACGTAGTCTTCAGAGGTCGGATTTAGTAGCTGAGTTAAACCAGACAGTTATTGATGTGCAGATGACTGATTCAATGATGGAGGTGTAGAACTGTTTCAGCAGCTCCTTTGGGAGGTTGAACTTCCTCAGCTGACGAAGAAAGTACAGCCTCTGTTGAGCTTTTTTAACAATGGAGTCAATGTGAGTGTCCCACTTCAGGTCCTGAGAGATAGTGGTGCCCAGGAACCTGAATAACTCCACTGCTGCCACAATGCTGTCCATGATGCTCAGTGAGGGGAGAGCAGGTGGGTTTTTCCTGAAGTCCACTATCATCTCCACTGTTTTGAGCATGTTCAGCTCCAGGTTGTTGTGACTGCACCAGACAGCCAACTCCTTTACCTCCTGTCTGTAAGCAGACTCGTCACCGTCCTGAATGAGGCCGATAAATGTGGTGTCGTCTGCAAACTTTAGGAGCTTGACAGAGGAGTCTTTCGAAGTGCAGTCATTCATGTACAGGGAGAAGAGCAGTGGGGAGAGGACACACCCCTGGGGGGCACCAGTGCTGATTGTAAGGGTACTGGATGAGAATTTTCCCAGCTTCACCAGCTGCTGCCTGTCCGTTAGGAGGCTGTTGATCCACTGACAGACAGAGGTGGGCACGGAGAGCTCAGTTAATTTGGGCAGGAGTAGTTTTGGGATGATAGTGTTAAAAGCTGAGCTGAAGTCAACAAACAAGATCATCACATAGGTCCCTGGTCTGTCTAGGTGTTGCAGAACTTAATGCAGTCCCAAATTGACTGCATCATCCACAGACCTGTTTGCTCTGTAGGCAAACTGAAGAGGGTCCAGTGAGGGTTCAGTGATGTCCTTCAGGTGGGCCAGCACCAGTTTTTCGAAAGACTTCATGACCACAGATGTCAGCGCCACCGGTCTGTAGTCATTTAGTCCTGTGAGTTTGGGTTTCTTTGGTATGGGAATGATGATGGAGCGTTTGAAGCAGGAGGGCACTTCACACAGCTCCAGTGATCTGTTGAAGATCAGGGTGAAGATGGGGGCCAGTTGGTCAGCACATGATTTTAAACAGGCTGGAGTTATAAGATCTGGGCCTGGAGCTTTTTTCCTAGAAAAGTTCTAAATGTTCTATATATAGTATGAATGGAATTTGGATGTCCTACATCTGCCATTTGTCATTATCACATGACCTACTCACGTCAGTTGCATCGCTTCACTCGCATTCATAAACTCTCCCGTGTGGCATCATGGGATAGCGTAGCATCTATTAGATGTGCACTATAGAATCTCCCAGAAGTAGTAGATCATCAGGGTACTTCTTGCCTACAGTGTTAATACTATGAATTTGGACATACTACTCGGTAGGCATGGGCTGGTATAAGATTCTGATGGTATGATAAGCTTGGATAAAAATCTCACAGTTGCACAGTATTGTGATTACTCCTGAAAATAAGTTCTTTTTAAATGTCTGGGTAAAAAAAAAAAAAAAACTTTTTTTCCCCATTAAACACAATGTTCAGGTCAATAGCATGGTTGTCATACATGTAGGTGATTAGCAATTTGTTTATCAAATGTTTGCTGAATCGTGGGCTTACCAGTAGCTTTTGATGTGGATGCTCCTTTGCTGCTTGAGATACTGTTGGTCTAAATCAGGGGTCACTAACATGGTGCCCATGGGCACTAGGTAGCCCGCAGGGATCACATGAGTAGCCTGTGGGCCTGTTCTAAAAATAGCTCACCCATAGCACTACTTACCAGTAAGCTGCATCTAATATTGTTTGTAGCTATTCATTTTAAATCACACTTGCATTGGTGTAAATTTTAAAATGACATTAAGTTATATATTAAATAAAGCTTTAAAAAAATTTCATATTAGATCAGAGCTAGCACAGCAACGGTTGCAGGTTCAGTAAAGGGGAGAGGAGATGATTTAAAAACTTGGCAGAAAAAATAAAAATAAAAAAAAATACATTTTTACAGTGAATAGAAGGAAAAGTCCTTTTTTTACTTCATTTGGCGACGGCAAAGCAGCACAATGTTGAGAGACATTTCAGAAAGTGTCACGCAAGCTACCATGCTAACTACCCCACCGCACTACAAGTGGAAAAAGCCTGTGAATTAAAAGAAGGCTTTTTTCACAAGACCGGTTAAAACCCCTAAAAAGCTGCAACCGAAGCCTCATTTAGAGCTAGACATTTTTTATTGGAAAAACAAGGCATTTTCAAACAGGAAAGCAAAGCTGTGCTTAAAGACTAATAAATATAATCTCCGCTCTCTCTGATATCCAACTCGAGGCAACTACAATGGCTAAAAGAGTGTCGGCTATGTTAAAAATGCTGTAGATTTGGTGATAATTTCAGTTAAATCTGAAAGTTGATTTATGTTACACAATTGATAATCTGTATAAACATGGTACAACGTATAGTGCATGATTTGTTAAAAATTGTTAGTAACTAGTGAAAATATTATAGAAGTGTTCATTTGAAAATGTAAATACTTGCAGAGATTTATAGAAATAAAGTGTTGCATATTGATATTCATCTGTTTCCTACCTACAAATCATTGACAACTATTGTGAGAAATCATTAACATAATCAGTGTCTTCACATAGAAAAATACTATGAATTATTATTAATAGCATATAATTAGTAAATTGAGCAAAATTTGTTATTTGAGAAGTGTGTATCAAACTGGTAGCCCTTCACAATAATCAGTACCCAAGAAGTAGCTCTCAGTTAAAAAAGGTTGGTAACCCCTGGTCTAAATAAAGAAATAAAAATGTGTTTGGCAGCATGAAAAAACAAAACAAAAAAAGAAAAAAACTTGCATATACCCTAGGAACAGTATTACCGTAAATTTTAAATTGTGACTTTTCCACACTGTGGTACTATAAACCTTAAAAACAGTTATCATCCCATGCCTACTACTTGGCTCACATACTCTTTTTCACACACTATATACAGGGTGTCCGCGGGATTTTAAAATGTCTTAAATTTCAAAAACAGCATTTTAGGTCTTAAAAAGTCCTAAATTCACAGAAATATTGTGTTGTAGGTCTTTAAACAGGTCTTAATTTTAAAAGTTGTCGAGGTAAAGTTACCCAGTCCAATCACCAACAATCTATCCTAATTATTTTATATTTATTTTATAAGTTTTTTTATTGCCAAAAAGATTATTTCACAGTAGCTGTTTTACAATTGTTACAGCAATTTTTTAAAATAAAATTTTCAAATCCGGAAAAGAAAACTAAAAACAATTACACAATTCCTCATGATAATAACAGCAATATATCTCCTTACTTAATCTTCCATTTACACAAAACTGTTGTAGACATAATATTTATAAATAGGCATGAAACTTAAGGTTTTATAACAGAAATGTTGGGTTGAATAGGAGTTATACTCAATTCATTTGGACCAAAAGCAAACAAATATATATTTTTGTTTATTCGTGTATTTAACAATGTTAAACTTGTCATAAAAAAAAAAACATTATGTTGAAAAAAGTCTATACAACCAGAGTTTTCTTGTTTTGACACATTCAAATATGTGGTTAAGAAATAAATTAATTAGTTTTTTCCAATTCCATTGGTCCAACTGGGCCATTACAATCCTTAGTGTTTAGCCCCGTATAAGTCTAAAATCTCATTCATAATGGTCTTAAAAGGGTCATAAAAAGTCTTAAATTTGACTTGATGAAACCTGCAGAAACCTGAGAAGTATGGGGTTTATCAAAAATCTGAAACATATTTGTTAAAACAACCAAGTAAAACTGCCATCTCCATCTGTGCTTGACCCTTTAAGAGGTTTACTACAAAACACTAGTCTTTTTTTCTGTTAGCCAGCTAGGCTTGGCCCTTAGCAACCCTGCTAACTGGGGAAGGCATGCGTTTCAGAGGGCAGTGAAGTGCTCCACATTTCCTCTGGACACAGAGAGGCCGAGGGGCAGTGGGGAGACCCTGCCGAGCCTCTTCCTCTCTGTTTTGCCCTCCTCTGTGTCCCTCCTCTGAGGCTCCCAGGATGCTTTGTGTGGGTGCTGTGGTCCGTGGCCCGAGTGCCAGCCCTCTCACTCACCCTGGGCTGAGCAGCAGCACCCGGCCGGGACATTCCGTGCTGCTAGACCCCCACCCTCTCAAAACACACACAGTTAATAAAATCCTGCCACTTTCCCACAGATGCTGCAGCTTTTCTCGCCTCCTCTTGACTCTTCTCTTCCTGGTTTCTCCTTCCTGCTCTTTCATTTCTCCACTTTTTTTTTTAACTGGTCATACTGTGAATCAAACGATCATTGCTGGATATTTGTTGATACTGTCTGCATTTTAGTGATGTATAATCAATTTTAAGTCTTCCTGTATTCCTTTTGACACCCTCAGCCACAGACTGTCTGATATACAGTACACTACTGGTCAAAAGTGTTTTAAAGTGTTTTTTTTTATTTTATTCTTACTGTGCGTTCACACCAAAGGCGGCAAAGGCGTCAAAGTTCGCTGCTTTGATCTCGTATTTAAAGGAGCGTTGCAGCGTATCAGCAAATCAGTTACATTCCTGCATAAAAACATGCTTTCTAGCGTGTAGATGTTAAGCAATTTTCAGCAAATTTATTAACAATGGAAGATTAAGTTGTTGCGTGTGGTGGCTTTGCTTCACTTATGCAACATGTGTCCATCTATCTAAAATATTCTGAAGCAACAATGTTTTGTATTGTCATTATAGTTAGCATGAGATTCCCACTTAAAAAAAAAAACATATATTAGAGTCAAAGAATTGTTAAAGTCAGAATTATTAGCCCTCCCCACCCCACCCCCCGTTTATTTTTTCTCCAATTTCTGTTTAACGGAGAGAAGATTTTTTCAACACATTTCTAAACATAATAGTTTTAATAACTCATCTTTAATAACTGATTTATTTATTATTATTAAATAATATTTGACGATATTTTTCAAGACACTTCTACAGCTTAAAGTGGCATTTAAAGGCTTAACTAGGTTAATTAGGTTAACTAGGCAGGTTAGGGTAATTAGGCAAGTTATTGTATAATGATGGTTTGTTCTGTAGACTATCGAAAAAAAATATAGCTTAAAGGGGCTAATAATTTTGACAACTAAAATGGTTTTTAAAAAATAAAAATAGCCAAAATAAAACAAATTAGACTTTCTCTAGAAGAAAAAATATTATCAGACATACTGTGAAACTTTC
Source organism: Danio kyathit (assembly GCA_903798195.1). Classification (NCBI taxonomy): domain Eukaryota; kingdom Metazoa; phylum Chordata; class Actinopteri; order Cypriniformes; family Danionidae; genus Danio; species Danio kyathit. Next base: position 22,081,894 of record LR812524.1, on the reverse strand, counting down.
TTTGCTCTGTTAAACATCATTTGGAAAATAAAAAAAAATAAAAATTCAAAGGGGCACTAATCATTCTGACTTCAACTGTATATATCGTTAATGCACATCAGTAACTTGCCAGTAACATTTTTTTAATGTATGCCCCTGTAAGAAAACGTCATAAATAATTGGAAATCTGGCGGCCCCAATAATCAAACCCTTGGGAACAATTATGGCTTGAACCAAAGTTCACAGGACTGTGTTCGCTGGAATCCTCTCAAGCAGTGGACTTCAACATTCCGATTGCTTGCCGCCAAACCGCGTCATATTAACCGCGTTATTATCATAAGGTTGACTTGATTTCAACTCTCCTTGACGGCCACACTGGCAAAGATGCACCGCACTGCTCTTCGCCGCCTATCACCGCCAGCTCCCATTAAAAAATGAATGACTTCCTGCTGCTTTGACGCTCTCACCGCTTTTGGTGTGAACGCACAGTAAGGGGGCCGATCACACCAAACACGCTTTTTGCATTAAAAAGCTCCTTTTTTAAATGATTTCCTAAGGGCCGCGTGCGTTTTGCGCGCTACTTATGCGCCCTGCGCGCCTCGCGTTTTAACAGTCTGCTGCGCTTTGCGTTTCTGCCCTTGCGCGCAGTGCGCTCACAGTTGAAAAAAAGTCAACTCTGAGCAGAAAAAGCATGTTACGTCAGTCGCGTCTTTTTCATTCTCCAATCAAATGAAAGCAGAGGCGGGGTTTCCGTTGAGGTGTCTGCAGTGTTTGTGTTATCAAGACAACAATGGAGACTTTTGAAGATGGAGGAGGGACTTGTGGTTGCTGTTTTGAATTATCCAGAGCTCTATGACTCACAAATCTTGAATTTCACAATATTATTAAATATTAACATTATATTAATATCAAAAGCAACACTCTCGCTCAATACCCAGCTGATTCTGTTGTTGTCTAGTGACATAAAAAAGCACACCGCACTTCTTTTCTTCTTGTCAACAAAAATGGCAGTGTGGTGCACCTCGCGTCGGAAATGTGCATTCGGTGTGATCGGCCCCTTAGGCTTACAAAAGCTGCTTTTATTTGATTAAAAATAACATAATATTTTAAAATGTTGTTACTGAAAATGTAATATTTATTTATTTTAATCATTTATTTAAATTATAGTAATATTTAAGAATATTACTTGTTACATTAGATTTAAGGGAATATATTCTTGGCAGAAATTCCAAGTCGTAAAATCATGGACTAATGTTGCTTGCTTTGAAAAGCAGTTATGTAAAACTATGTTTGAAAATGAATGAACGCTAGTTGATTTATTTATTTATTTTTCTTTATTTTCACTTGAAGTAAATTGGGGACCTGAGTGTGGTTTTGTAGATTTGAAGGAAACCATTTTTTAGTAAATGCTAAAACTGAGACTTATTTGTAAACAAACTAGCCTGGCAAAAGCTAATAGCGACAGTTATTTTCCTATTTAATTAACTAAACATTTATTTAAATTGACTTTTTAGGATGCTAAAGGGATAGTTCACCCAAAAATGAAAATTCTGTTATCATTTACTCTCCATTCACTTGCCCCAAACCTGTTTGACTTTCTTTCTTCTGAAGATACTTTGAAGAAAGCTGAAAACCTGTAACCATTGACTTCCATAGTATTTGTTTTTCCTACTATGGACGTGAATGGTTACAGCTTTCTAACATTCTTTGTGTTCAACAGAATAAAGAAACTCTTAAAGGTTTGGAACCACTTGAGGATTAGTACATAGTGAGTACATTTTTATTTTAGGGTGAACAAAAAAGCTAATAAATAAATATTTTGTTATAATAAATATTTAATTATAAAAAATAAACTTTGAAATCTTGTACACAGAAAAGTTCCCCATTATATTTCCCCATAAAACTTAAACTGTAATAGGTTGCATTAGAGATCATACGCAATTTGCACAGTTAAAGTTGAACTGTTATTCAGTTTGTTTTATCTAGAATATACTCCATAGGGAAAGAGGCAATCTGCTGCCACTCAAATGTCCGGCTTTAGTTTGACATCAACACGTGATTGTTATTTTCCTCTTTCTCGTGTGCTGTTTGTGTGTGTGTCCACACTCTTGCTGCTGTGAGCTGTGATTCTGGCTGTGACTTCAGACAGGAAATCTTTGCGTGTGCTGTGGGGGTTCAGGTCCGTCAGCATGGCTTTGCTGCTTTGATTAAGAAGGATGTCACTAAAGCATTGATCCCCTGGGCTATTGATTACCTATTTTTATCCATCTGCCTCTCTGATAAAATGTTATCTCCTCTGCACTCTGGCCCCTGACATCCATACATGGCTAATTTGTAATCAGCCCGTTCGAGTTTAACCCTTTGAGACGCACTCCAGTTCATCTTTCCAAACCCATCATGGTTGTGGTGTCTTCTATTATGTGTAGGACACGCTATACACGTGGAATTAAGTCAATTGGAGAATGCATGTCACTGTAAGGGTAATGCTTAAAATGGATTTGAATATTTTAATTTGTGTTTATTACTAGTATTGTTGTTGGTATTATTTGAAATGAATAATAAATGAGTGTTTTTATTATATAACTAAACTTTCTGACCATTTTAAATAAGATTGTTGATATAACTAAATGTACATGGTTATGATTTGAAGTAACTTACTTTTTAGGAGACATTTTTGTGGTTTTATAAAGGTCACTGGGTAATCTAGTGATGTGATATAAATGTGTGTCATTTTTTTTTAATTTTAAAAATGTTAAATTGTAAAACACTCTCACTGGCCACTTTATAAGGTACATCTTACTAGCACCGGGTTGGACCATGTTTTTTCTTCAGAACTGCCTTAATCTTTCGTGGTATAGATTTAACAAGGTACTGGAAATATCCTCAGAGATTTTAATCCATATTGACATGATAGCATCACCCAGTTGCTACAGATTTGTCGGCTGCACATCCATGATGCGAATCTCCCGTTCCACCACATCCCAAAGGTGCTCTATTGGATTGAGAGCTGGTGACTGTGGAGGCCATTTGAGTACAGTGAACTCATTGTCACGTTCAAGAAACCAGTCTGAGATGATTCACGCTTTATGACATGGCGCGTTATCCTGCTGGAAGTAGCCATCAGAAGATGAGTACACTGTGGTCATAAAGGGATGGACATGGTCAGCAACAATACTCGGGTACGCTGTGACTTTGATTGCTTAATTGGTACTAATGAGCCCAAAGTGTGCCAAGAAAATATCCCCCACACCATTACACCACCACCACCAGCCTGAACCATTGATACAAGGCAGGATGGATCCATGTTTTCATGTTGTTGATGCCAAATTCTGACTCTACCATCTGAATGTCGCAGCAAAAATCGAGACTCATCAGACCAGACAACGTTTGTCCAATCTTCTATTGCCCAATTTTGGTGAGCCTGTGTGAATTGTAGCCTCAGTTTCCTGTTCTTAGCTGACAGGAGTGACACCCGGTGTGGTCTTCTGCTGCTGTAGCTCATCCTCCTCAAAGTTGGACATGTTGCATTCAGAGATGCTCCTCTGCATACCTATGTTGTAACGTGTGGTTATTTGAGGTACTGTTGTCTTCCTATCAGCTCGAACCAGTCTAGCCATTCTCCTCTGACCTTTGGCATTAACAAGACCTTTGCGCCTACAGAACTTCCACTCACTGGTTATTTTCTCTTTGTCAGATCATTCTCTGTAAACCATAGAGATGGTTGTGCATGAAAATCCCAGTAGATCAGCATTTTCTGAAACACTCAGACCAGCCCGTCTGGCACCAACAATTATGCCACGTTCAAAGTCACTTAAATCACCTTTCTCCCCCATTCTGATGCCCGGTTTGAACTGCAGCAGATCGTCTTGACCATGTCTACATGCCTAAATGCATTGAGTTCTTGCCATGTGATTGGCTGATTAGAAATTTGCATTAATGAGCAGTTGGAGAGGTGTACCTAATAAAGTGGCAGGTGAGTGTATTTTAATATATTTAATAGCTTTATTTACCTTGCACTGACTTTAAATGAAAAATCTTTTTATCAAAACAGTTTACTCCGCTTTAGATAATAAAATAGGATATACATTATAAATAAAAAAGTAATGAATAGCAAACATAATGTAAAAATCTTTTATAAACCTGCACATCCAGTCTCTCAGTCTAGAGTACATCATATTTATAATGAACAAAATTAAAAAATATTACTTCAATATTTATTACTTTACTGTCCATTTGGTGTACAATTTAACATTTTGCATTGTACATTTTTCATTGTTCCTGGAGTCATGTTGATGATTCAGATGATGAAAGATTGAAAATTGGTCTTTCAATAAATTCTACACTATGCTTTTTGACCACAGTGCAGTTTTCACATTTAGCAATTATGATTATGATTTGAGGCCGACGCAGTGGGTAGCACGTTCGCCTCACAGCAAGAAGGTCACTGGTTCGAGCCTCGGCTGGGTCAGTTGGCATTTCTGTGTGGAGTTTGCATGTTCTCCCTGCGTTCGCGTGGGTTTCCTCCGGGTGCTCTAGTTTCCCTCACAGTCATGCAGTACGGGTGAATTGGGTAAGCTAAATTGTCCGTAGTGTATGTGTGTGAATGAGAATGTATGGGTGTTTCCCAGTGATGGGTTGCAGCTAGAAGGGCATCCGCTGCATAAAAAACATGCTGGATACATTGGCGATTCATTCCGCTGTGGCGAGCCCGGATTAATGAATGAATGATTGTGATTTGATTGTTTTGATTTTATTTCTGACACCTCTCATCATCATCATCAGTGTCCTTTTCCTGTTGAGCAGGAATTGACATGCTACTCTAGGATGTCTGTTTTTTGGTCTCCTGGGTTTGGACTCCCCGAGGAGCAGCTGTGTTTTAGGGAACAGCTCAATATCCTCTGGCCAGCTCCCTTCCCCTCCCCGGGGGTATCAGAACTCCCTCTGCCCCTCACATAGGAGCTGAGGCTGAACTAATCCTGGGTTGTCTGAGAAAGGCTGTTTACTCTGCGGGGATTAGCAGAGATTAAGTGCTATCATAGCACAGTATGAGGAGGGCTGCTGTAAACGACCCAATGATTGCTGATGGCCCTCTCCGTGTTTGCTTTGTTTACCTGCTGTATCATACACAGGCTACAGTATACTCTTTCAAATTAGTTTTTTTTTTGGGGTTTTTTGTCTATTGGTGAAAAAAATATAGTCAAGGCTAAAATTATTTTTGACCAGGGAAATGACACTGGCTTCTCCCAAAAGATGATTATGCGATGTACAAGTGGTATCATTGTGGGAAAAAATATATATATATTTCTCAGCTTTTATTTCCTGTACATTTGAACAAAAATGTTAAGGCAGAATTTGCCAGGGGTATTAAATATACAGTTGTGTTATTTATTTATTTATTTTTCAGATATTTCCCAAATGATTTTTAACAGAGCTAGGAATTTTTCACATTATTTCCTAGAATTTTTTATTCTTTTGAAGAAAGCCTTATTTGTTTTATTTTGGCTAATTAATTAGTTCATTTTTTTTTAAAAATTTAAGGTCAATAGTATTAACTTCCTTAAAGCATTTTTTTCAGTTATTAGAAGAAATCAGTTGTTATAAATTAGTTATTAAAACTGCTATGTTTAGAAATGTGTTGAAAAAAATCTTTGGGGAAAAAGCAGAAATTGAGGATATATATATATGGGGGCTAATAATTTAGGAGGGCTAATAATTCTGTCTTCAACTGTACATATTTGTTTGTGGTAGATATTTAGTGAGCATCCTAACAATAGGTGAATATATAAATATGTGCCTCATGTTTTACTCACCGTTAGGGCTGCACGATACTGGGAAAATATTCAATATGTGATATTGTTTTTGAGTACTACGATAATTCTTATGGTATAACATTTGCCTATAAAAATGCTATTTTTATCAACTGTTTTTAACTTTTTATGTAAGGATATTAAAATAAACAGGTAAAACATATTTTTCAGATCTATTAAGCTCTGTCAAGCTACAAACATTTAGGGCTCTTTTTTAACAATCTAGGTGCAAAGTCTGAAGCGCATGGTGCAAAATCATTAATGGTGTGTCCGAATTCACTTTTGCTATTTTAAGGTTGGAAAAATAAAAATGGTTTTGCGCCCCGGCGCATGGTCTAACAGCGTTGTGTTTATTCTCTTAATGAGTTATAGGTGTGTTTTGAGTATAATGTGCATTAAACCAATCAGAGTCTCGTCTCCCATTACCTTTAAGAGTCAGTTATGTCATGCCATGGCGCAAGTGCTATTTACATGATGGACTTTGTAAGTGGAAAAACTGAATGCTTCACTACAGAGAAAGCAATTAAACAGACCATCTGCACGAGGATAAAGATTGAGCCTCCTCCATTCAGTCTCTTTGCTTTACTTTTACTCTTACTCTTTACTCCTTTACTTTCGTGGATAAGGAAACGGCGTTGTACACACTCCACTGAAGACATCCATCAGCCTACATATTTAATTAAAGATTTGTTTCAAAACTATTTCTAAATTCAATAAAAAAATTTCCAGCAAATGAATAAATGACCAATAGTAACGAAGTGCGGTCAAAAAAGTTATATCCAAACACACGTCCTATTCTTATGCCCCTTATGGTGATACTGTACGTCTCCAAAACCCAATAGGTAATCACTAATGACCTCCTCCTAGCAGCTGACTCTGGTTCACTATCCATTCTTCTGCTTGATCTAAGTGCGGCATTTGGCATTGATAACACACCTCTCAGCTGGTTTCATTCATACCTCTCAGGTCGCACTCAGTTCATTCAATTAAAGTCTTTCACCTCGTCATCAGTCTCCATCACTACCGGTGTGCCCCAGGGTTCAGTTTTGGGTCCCTTGCTATTTATCATTTATCTTCTCCCACTTGGTTATATTTTCCGCAAACACCAAATTCATTTTCATTGCTACGCAGATGACACCCAGCTCTACCTATCAACCAAACCCAACCTCAAACTTCCACCTTCATCCCTTACTAACTGCTTTGCAGACATCAAATCCTGGTTCACCTCAAACTTCCTGAAATTAAATGACAATAAAACTGAACTTCTGCTTATAGGTACACGATCCACTTTAAACAAATCACATGGCTTTTCCATTCCCACAGATGATTCTGTCATCACCCCCTCACCTCAGGTTAAGAGTCTGGGGGTCATCTTCGACAGCACCCTATCATTTACTGCACATGTTAATAATGTCACCCGGTCTGCTTATTTCCACCTTCGAAATATAAATTGCTTACGTCCTTCCCTCACACCTCATTCAACTGCCATTCTTGTTCAGAGTTTAGTCACATCCCGTTTAGATTACTGTAATTTGGCCTCCCTAATAAAACTTCATAAATTACAACTGGTACAAAACGCTGCAGCCCGTATTATCACAAATACCCCCTCTATCTTAGTCACATCACACCCATTTTACAACAGCTTCACTGGCTTCCCATCTTTTTCAGAATTAATTATAAAATACTTCTTCTCACTTTTAAAGCCATCCACAATCTTGCTCCTCCATACCTTACTAGTCTTGTTCATATCGCCACACCTTCTCGAACACTCAGGTCTTCTTCTTCCATTCACCTCACTGTTCCCTCTGTCCGCCTTGTCACCATGGGGAGCAGATCCTTCAGCCACTCTGCTCCTCAGCTTTGGAATTCACTTCCACCTGATCTCCGTAATTTAGACTCTCTTTCACAATTTAAATCCAAACTCAAAACACATCCGTTTAGAACAGCTTATTCTCTTTACCCCGACTGCATTTTTAAAATTTGTATTGTATTCTATTGACTTTTATTGTGTTTTTATTTGAACTGATTGTTCTTGCTGTCCTGCATGGTGACCTTGAGTGTCATGAAAGGCGCCTTTAAATAAAATCCATTATTATTATTATTATTATTATTATTAGGTAGACAAATCTAAACTTGTTTTTATTAAAACAAATATAAATATGCATATAGTTAATAATACTGCTAATAATAATGACATTATACAAATTGTCATGAATAAACTGCGTAACAATTTCATATGTCAAGATATTTGTGTATTGCTGTACCTCCTGTGTGTATTAAAAAATGTTTAAGCGTTTGGACCTGCATAGGCTCATAACTAATGCGCTCTGCACTGGACTTTAAACCAGCTTTCAGTTGGTCAATAATGTGGTCTATTTCAGTTCCTCAAAATAGCAACGCGCCAACAATGCGCCTTAGACCAGCACACCTATGAGTCCTCAACATGGCGCTACTGGATTTGCTATTTAAACAATGTGGCGCAAAACATGAAAATTACTCCTGCGCTGGTCTGAAAACAGCAACAAATCGCGCCAAACACCTCTTGCACCTTATTGCACCGGGTGTATGATAGGGGCCTTAGTGTTTAAAACACAGTGAGTGAAAAAGCCTTTGCAGATTTCTGCGTAGATTCTGTGTATGCCTACATATGACCGAAGACAAACTATACAAGTGCTTTTACATGAGACAGAACAATATTGTGCAAGATAAAGAGGTATTTAAGGCTGAAAAAAGCAAGTAGTGCAACACCCTTTGTGGTAAATTCATAAGTAAAGATTGATTTCTTATTGAGTCTTTGTAAGATATAGAGTAGTTGTTCAGGTTTCCCATGGGTCAGGGAATATCATGAAATTTTAAAAGGTCAATTTCAGACATTGAAAGTCAGGGAACTTTTTTTTTCTTCAAATATGGGAATATGGTTTGTTTGTTTTTGTTTTTGCTTTATTCAATTTCAGTTTCCATTGAACAAAATGTAATTTCTCTATACAATATATATATTTTTAATTTAATATGATCCAGAACACAACAGCAGCCTGGTTTTCTATGCATTATAGGTCATGGAGATCTAGCTTTTAGTGAAGGAAAGTCAGCGAGTTTGATATTTGGCTTTGAATGGGAACCCTGTTTGTTGTTCGTGTATTTCTCAGTGTTAATGTCTAGATGCTGCTGTGTGTAATGGAGACGTGAGCACTAGTAAATGTTTTCTGCTGTACTGGAAACGAAATCACAAGGCTGTACACGAATCCCATCAAGTTTTAAATGTCATTTGGAATGAGAGCCAGATCAAAACATGCCACCGGTGTGAACTGTGTCGACAGCCAGACATTAATTCAGTCTTGGGCCTAAATCTCGACTGTCTATGTGTGTGTGTGCTTTCAGAGAGGAACGTGAGCGCTGGATCCGGGCCAAATATGAGCAGAAGTTGTTTTTGGCATCGCTGACGTGCACAGAGCTCTCTCTCGGACAGCAGTTACTGCGGGCCACAGCGGAGGAGGACCTGCGTTTGGTGGTCATTCTGCTGGCCCACGGCTCCAGAGATGAGGTCAATGAAACCTGCGGGGAA